>JAOUZG010036138.1:143983-363955 GCA_026289955.1 Argiope argentata
TATATATATATATATATAAGGAGAAAATATCATCCTAACCTTCAAATTAAGTAAAGAATGCAACTTCACAAAGAAAAAGTAAGCAAGCATACTTCTAAATTTCTAATGAAATCTTAGAAAATAAATGAAGCAACTATTTTGTATAAATATAATTCAATCCTATATTAACACATGTAATTCAATAGGAATTTGCATATTAGAATTGTTAATATACATTTATGCATTGCAAATATCTCAAACACTTTATATAATAAAGAATCTTTAAGCAGAATTTTTTTGAAAATGATTATTACTATTTTCTTCCAATAATTGCCATCAAATCAATTAATCAATAAATAATTTAGTGTTTCAATGATTATCAGGGTATTTTATTTTCAATCTGTTGACTATTACGCGAAACAACTTGAAATTAAAAGTATGGCACGTTTCTCAATTATTGCATCAAGTGTTGTTGAGCTGTTTATTTCAAAATTAATTTAATAAAAAACCCGTTAGAGCTCTTTTAGTAAGTATTATATTTTTTGACTAGTAGGTAATAGGTCGTTTCTCTAGACTATCTGTTGATGAGATAAGTAATGAAAGAAACGAAACTGTTTTATGTATATAAAGAGTCATGTTATTCTGTGGCTGTCTATAAATAACCTGGTTTAATATTTACTTATCAGTCCTCCATGCTATTTACATTAGCATCTCATTTGCAAATAGCACTAGACCTATTTCCGGATGAATCTTGTAATTTTGAATTGTGATCAAATAACGAGAATCATACCTGAGCTAGTGCTCCTCTTTACAAGCTTTTGCACCACACCAGCCGAAGAATTTTTGGCCAAAAAAATATCTGCTTTGGCGTGCGTTAAACTTCCATACCCGGCTGATATTCAGCCGAAATGGATTTCGAATTTGAAGTGTTCCAGCCCCGAAACTAATACTGCAACATTAGACCACCAGGTCACTGTGGCCCTACATCAATGCTCTAAATCTTGGGAGGTGTCATAAAAAGGGGAAGAAATGGTGTTTTTAATTCAAGCTTTTGAAGTCAAGAATAACAAATAAAGAAGCTAAATAAAGCCTAGCTAAATTAAGCCTATTTCTGCTTAGATAAAACTCTAAACAGAAAATATTCCCTTAATAAGGGGAAAAAATTCTTTTCAGCGATGCCTCACAAATTAAGAGAGTTAGTTTATTAAAATAAGGATATAATAACCCAACTATATTTAGTACTCAGTGTTTTATCTACTGTGAATTACTTCAGGTATCCAACTACATTTCAGATATCTTTCTTTTTAATCAATGATATTTGGAGCTTATATATTTTCAAATAATGTTCACACAAATACTTCATATAATTAAAAAAATATTATATAGTTTAAATGTTTGTCAAATATTTTAGAAAACAGATTTTTTAAAACTGAATTTGACATTTTTCCAAACACTACCAACAAAAAAAAGTACTGAAATAGTATATCATTCGATATATATAATCATAAATGCATTGACATAGGACAGAAAAAAAGTTTAGGAATAATTCCAATTTTTGCTAATCCTTGCAATTTACAAGAATTATTTATGGAACTAACAGAGCAAACACACAGTTCAGACAAGTATTTCTAATAGTGTTTCAGAAATGAAATTTTTTGAGAAAACTATATTTCGGGAAAAAGGCATTTAAAGTTTTTTTAAAAATTTTCAATGAGATAAAAAAATCTTCAAAATCTCCTAAATCAGTTTTTAATTTCCAGTTTTATAATTTTTTTCTTTACCTTTTTCTTCATCATCATAATATTTCATTGTGATCTACAGTGTAGATGGCACCTGGATATTTCAATGTTCTTTTGTATCGTCTAATTTGAAAATACTTGTTAACTAACCAGAGATACACTTATCAGTTAATACTTATAAAACAATTTATGCTTTATAAACTTATAATAAGAAAGTGCAACCTCATAGAAAAATCAAGATATCTCCAATTCAAAATTATCTAAATTTGTAATAATTCTGTCAAAAGGAAAAATATTCCTTCTGAAAATATTGCAAAATAATGTATAGGGAGGAGGAAATTAAATGTCAAAAGCAACAACTTTTAATAATTTTGATGAAAATAATGAAAAATGCTTATTTATAATACTGCATATAATTTCATTTTTAGTTGTTAAGTTCTTTCAAAATGCCTTTAATTTCATATTTAATTATTGTAGAAATAAATTAAAAACGGGTTTTGAAAACTTAAAAATCAGAAAGCAAATTGTGATTTTCGTACAAAAAGTATTTTAGCGAATATTCTAAAAAATTCGTTTGAGTTTCATGTATCAAAGTTATGTTCTGCTTTGAAAATATTTATTCAGATTTCAGTCCGAAGCTAATCCTAACGTTTATTGTATTTTTATGAAGTAGAAAGACCGAAAAACGTTTATTACCGTAATTTAAAAACTATCATTTCAAAAGTATCATGAA
This sequence comes from Argiope argentata, assembly GCA_026289955.1. Classification (NCBI taxonomy): domain Eukaryota; kingdom Metazoa; phylum Arthropoda; class Arachnida; order Araneae; family Araneidae; genus Argiope; species Argiope argentata. The sequence continues at coordinate 146,435 of JAOUZG010036138.1, forward strand.
GCAAATATTTATCCTTGAAAAATCAGTTTAATAGAACAGATAAAAGACATACTACTGTTTACTTTTTACTACTGTTATTGGTATACTTCATTTCTCTAAAACGAAAATTAGGAAGATATAACTGCTTTTGTATTTCTTGAAAAACTCTATCAAAGGGGTATGGGCATTTAGTATCAGAGAGTGTATCTTTTTAAAGAGAGTTTCCAGAAATAGGAATGGATATATAATTAAAAATGTATATAATAGAATGCATATAAAATGTACATAAAAATATAAACGGAAAACATTTTTTGTCTATTCTATCTGTATAATTTTCTGTGTTGCAAGAACCTTTAGCAAGGCTCATAATTAAAGAGAGCACAAGCAGTTTTCAATGGCATGCAATAAAAATTTGTACAGATAAAAATTAATCAAAGCAAGTAATATAAATTTTTTAATGAATTCCTACTTAGATTAGCAAAGAAAATTATTATTTTAGTTACTCTTTATTAAATAACTAGCCACCTTTGGTGACCAGTCGGTTCGCCAATATTAATGCTTACTGAAGGGTTAAATCATTTATTATATAACTAAGTATCATAATAAGTTTTTCAGCAAAATATTTTTAAGCTTCAAATTTTGATAGTCAGATAATTGACTTATACTATTATGTATGCCTTAAGCAGTCCTATCTTTGAAGTCCGCATCTCTCTCTGATTTTCTATCAGCGCACGTAAAATTCACTTTTAAATTAAATTGAAAATGATGAAACTTTAATTAAAATAAAGACCTCTTTACTCAATCTAAGCAGGTCTTTAAATAAAACTAAGAACTGAAAGCAGAATAGTCCGACATTGAAGTTTTATGTTCAATACAGAAATTGAAACATTATTAATTTTTTTATAATTTATAAGCTCTCAAGGAATTATTCGGCAAAAATTTTACAGGTTAATTGAAACCTTCAGTTTTTAATTTTATTTTTAGATGTATATAAATACTCTCAATAATATTTTTTTAGGTTTATAAATATATTTCAAAAAATCATGGTTTAAATTCCTTTGGTCTTATAGATTCATATTTGTAAAATATTCTTAATATTTCAACTTCTAAATAAATAAATAAGCATTTCTATCTTCTTCAAATCTGGCTGATTTATTCAGTTTTGAATATTGCAAGTTTATACCAATCCTCATTTTCATAATCTAAGCCAACTATTCTAGAGAAATCCTGATTGTCTTCTTTGAGATCTTGATAAAGTAATCTAAAATCGCTAGTTTTTACCGAATAGTTATATTGAAATTTTCTAGATCGATCAGCTTTGATGATTGATTTAGTTGATTGGAATGCCACTTTTTTATTTAAGGACTGCCGAAAATAACATTTTTATATGTTTAATTTGAAATGATAGTTGATTTATTTTTTCTCATTAGAGAACATGATATTGTTTTGGCAGAAAGTTTTGATGTCTCCGAAATATGCGAGTAAAAATAGTTTTATATGCTTTTACAAATTTTGTATTGTTAATTATTACCTATGCTTGTTTGAAAGAAGATGCGTTTTCAAATAGCTGACCTACTTTTACCAGCATAGCTTTAATATTACGTTACTTCGTTGAAAGAAGATGCGTTTTTATTTCACATGATTCATTAAAATGCGGAGATAAATTACAATCACGAAGGCGAATTCTTTGATTTGCACAAAATATCTTGTTCACATAAGTAAAAGTAACAATTCAAAACATATCTTATTGTTTTAAAAATAAAAAAAGAATGCAAAAATATTTTACTACTACTGATTATCAATAGCTTTTTATTATACGTTTCTTTGAAATGATGTCATTTTCAAAGTTCGTTTTAAGATTTCTTGCTTTTAAATAATTAATCTCGCTCTCAGAAGATTATCGTTTGGTGCTTTTCTAAAAATTCTTTTTCAGTTTTTTAACTGTCGCACTTTTGTAATATATTTTTACTTTGTATTTTTATTTACTTTAATTCTTCAATGGAATTGTTAATTTTGATATTGCAAATGATCAAGAAAAATTTTCTCTTGCATTTACGGTTCAAAAAATATCACATTTCCTATTTGTTTCATTTCATATAATCACGTGAAAATTGTATTTTTCTGTTTTATTTTTGGTAGTAATTAACTTTTTTAAAAATCAGAACTTCTGAAAATGTGATGGCAACATTTTATTAAAAGCTGATTTTTTTTGAGATCCTCAAGAAAATAAAATTTTATTTTTATTTATTTTTTGCAAAATAAATTGTTGAAAAAAAACCCCGATTAAATTAAATGTTTAAAAATTCATTAAAAATAGAGTTTTAATTCGTAGATCAAAACATTAGAATAATTGAAAAGCTAATTTTTTGAGCTTTGACGTGATGCAAAAACCAATTTTGTGCTGTTATATGTTCAGAAGTTATAGCTAAAAAACGTTAAAATTTGGCTTGTTTTTTAATTAATTAAAATTTTAATTAAAAATTCAAAAAAGGGCTCCGAGGTGCATATTCCCGGCACCCAAGGTATACATATACCAAATTTGGTAGCTGTAGGTCGAACGGTCTGGCCTGTACAGCGCCAACACACACACACACACACATCGTGCTTTATTATAAGTAAAGATAAAGATAAAGATTACAATTAATATAAATATGACAGAGTCACAATATTAAGCGGCAAAGTAGAAAGTGAAATTCCTGGCAATTGTCAATTCTCCTTTCTTTACATAGTGTTCGAACTCGCAGGCCAAGCGATGGGAATCCAACCAGACTATCCCGGCCTAACGATTGCAAAAACTGATAAAAAAATAATTGATACAAAAAATAATACTAGCATTGAATTTTCAATGTCAATTGAGGTTTTCAAGCCAATTGTGGCAACGCAAAATGCGTGATTTTTCTACATAAGTTGGGGTACGCAATACAGATTAGAACTTTCTATCTTTCTATATCCTTTGTTATTTCAATTCGAAAATACTTCAAAATAAATTGGAAAAAGCGATGAATTAAAAAAATTTGATTTTAAATGACTCAAGCATTATGAAAATAAACATAATCGTTTAAAATAATCGGTCGAAAACATGTTAAGCCTAACCTCATTGGTGTTGGGAAAAAACAAACCGAATTCATTACTTATTTGGCGGTGGGGAAATTAAGATTTTTAGCGAAAAAGTTAGCTTTTAATTAATTAATAAAAAATTAAGGAATTAATATTTGAAAAACTGTATTAACATCAAATGTCATCCACTAGAAGGATCCACTCTTCCGATAGAATTGACTTGCTTTGTTTTTATTGCCCATAATCCTTTTCTTTAGAAAGATAAAGATAACCCAAAAAGGTTTTACATTTATTTGTCTGTTTAAAAATGATAAAAAATATTATGTTTGACGTATCGGAATACGTCAAAAAGCATATTTTTACATTTCAATACATAAAGCAGATATTCGCATCAACATTTGTGGTTATTCTTTTACAAAAAAGAAAATAAAACTATAAATGCGTGAATATAACTGCCTCGAAATTTATGATTTATCGATTCATTGTTACATTCAGTATTATAAAAGGTGGCGGTTATGAAAGTCACTGTCGTAACGATGCTTTTCCCGTTTTGTCTATTTGTTTTATAAATTATTATCATATTTGTTGTGGATTTGCAGTCTTACTTCCCCATGCATGGAAAATGGACAGAAAAATCTAAGGAATTTCTTTAACTGAAAAAAGCCGACAAATGCTAAATTCTCGTGTTAATACAGAGTAAATAATTTGCGAACTGAGTGACGTCATGTGAAATTTGTAGTGGTTGAAGGATTTAGTGGGAAGGAGGAAATTGTTAAAAAGTGTGAAAAAGAGTTTCATTTTGTGAGATAGGCGTCATTTCCTAATTGAATTCACCGTCTATTTAAGTGACAGGGAAAATTTTGAGAGACTATACAAACTTATTATTAATATTGTGTAATAAAATAGCCTTGACTAAAGAAATTCTCTTCATAATTCAGGTAGCTGTAATTATGAAGAGAAGTAATGCTACCAATATATAAAAATACAATAATAAATATTTTATAAGACATAATGTGAAACCATATTTGGATATGACGGATACTCGAGAACATAAGTCCTGTGAAATTTTCACGAAATGGGAAGCATATATCTTTTTTGAGGTATTTTGAAAGAACGCAAAAGATATTTTCCTGCTTTTTTCGATGCTATTGTCTAACGTTTGCTTATTTTAGTTCCAATTTTATTAAAAAGGTGAAATTCAAACTTTTCTAAGAGAAATCAAGATGATATTCTCTATACCCCTGTCAGCTTTTGTTATAACCCATCAAATAATAGAATCTTTCATAATAAAAATCTGCATTTTCATGTATTTGCAATAATTCATTAAATGATAAAAACAATATTTAAAATATTATTCACGGGACAGTGCATTATCGTGTTCCTAGATAATAATAATATCTAGGAACACGATAATGCACTGTCCTGCCAATAATGCTCATTAATTTACGGCAAACTAACAATTAGTACATTTAATTGGTATTAGTATTTATTATTTTACATTTCGATTAATGGTTAAGAAATGGAAAAATGGTTTTCGCAAAGCATTCGTATAGTTAAACCCAAGGTTAACTAGTCTGAAATTTAAGTTATTAATAGTTGTTACGATATCTTACAACTGCGTTCTAGAAAAGAGATTCAAGGTGAAGAAAATCAAAATATATTTCTGAAGACATTAGTATGCTTTAAAATGCAACCCAAAATTAAATTTAAATAAATCGTAAATATGTAATTGAGGAGAAACTATAACATTATATATTATGTAAAAAATCGTTCGTATTGTAAAAGTATTTCAAAATTCAACTACATTAAAAATAGGTTCGATAGTCTAAGAGGCAAAGAAAGGGTGAAATATTCCTAGACTATCTAATCTTTTTGGAAATTGGGGATACGAGTTCGAATATAGTTAGTTAAATTATAACGCTGATATAGGGTGGGGTAGGAGGGTTTTGCGCTTATATAAGTAAGTGCTCGACCTCTCAGTGATTAAAATGGTAGATATTAATAGATTCTACGGAAAGGATTTAACGGACCTCACTGAAATCACTCCAATTAACGAAGAAGTTTTTAGAAATATTTCAATCTTTATTCTGCAATGAAATGACTTCTTCATAAAAATAGGGTTTCTACTATCACTTTTGAAGCTTATAAACAGATATCCCAGCTGGAAAACATTCATTCATGAGCAAGTCATTAAGGTACTATGTAAATAATTATTTTTATGAAGATGTCTACTTACGAAAAATATAAATCTTTGCAAGTAGTTATTTTGTTGGATGTTATTGTAATAGAATTCCTTTTACTTATAAGTTATATATGTGTGCACTCACCACTAGATACCTGTGAAAAAGTTAATGTCACAAATACCTCGTGCTTTCTGTTCGAGCCTTGTGTTCTGGTTGAAAAATATTTATCCACGTTTGCTATAAAAATGATAAGAAGTTGCTCGACATAAGATATTTCTGGTCGGAAATGGCTTACCTTCGATAATCATCGTTCAAGAAAAAGCGCTCGATCATGATTCGATGAAACTGCAAATCATGTGAGCAGATGTACGAACATTTTCCATTACAAAATGGGTACAAAGTTTAACGATTCCGAACGCTTTTTATCGGTCCACTTCCCTCTCGAAACATTTTGGAATTCGTGGCGAATGATGCTTTAAACAGAAATCCTGCTAAAAATCCTTTCACATTTTCACAATATGATTTGAAACGCAAATTCAAGTTTTCGCATTACGATTGGCAGATTTTCGCATTAAGTATTTTGGATGGAAATAAAATGTACTTCGCTGAGCTTTATACTCCAGATTTTGATTCCAACTCTTACGCTCGTAGCTATTTGAGCGCTTCATTGATTTAAATCGTTATCATAACTTCTAAAACATTGACATAAACTATGAAGAATATAAATATGGTTATGCCTTACACACAATCGATTTAACGCCTGATTTCGGGTGCAAAAAGTCTCATACTAGCGTTATTAAAAACGGAAATATATCGATTGAAATCCAATTCGGCACACCGCTGACATCTATCTGATTGTATCGGAGCATAGCTTTGAAATTTTTCTTTAACCCTTTGCACTCCGAAAAATAATTAGATGCAACATTATTCACTTAATAAAAAGATGTGTTTATTGCTATGAAAAACAAATATAAATAATTCTTTTAAGTCGAATTTCTTTGAAAAATCAATATACATCTCTTAACAATTATGTAGGCGTCTTTAACAATTAAATTTGAACAATAAATAAATAAGACGTCAAAATGATTCACAATCTTGAAGGGTGAGTCAGAGGCACCATCGGATATCTGTTAAAACATAAAGTCGTTTCTCCCTATTAGTATATGGCTTGCATTAAAAAATTGTCGGTTAAAGAATAACCACTTCTTGAAGCATTTTTCAATGTTTTGATCCAAAGCCACATTGCAGAAGCGGATCGCTCTCACGCAAAGCTTGTATACTGAGCATTTTGACTGCCAAACAATCGGTGACTACTTATAGCTTCACCAAAATTCTGATCTTATAATGGTTGCAGAAGTATTCTGCTAATTTCGAAATGCATCATTAAAATGGTATGGATTGGACCCTGTTCATTTAATTTCAGTGAGCGAATTAGCATTCGGTTCAGGTCTAAACCTTTTCAAAATAGAATTGAAACTATTAGGAAACATCAACTATAACATTTGGTTCGAAAGCAAAATGCTCGGTGGCATATGTTTAGTAGAGAAACGATTTGCTATAAGCTAATCTATAAGCTTTATCCTTTTATTAGATGCTGTTAATTTAATGCATCGAATAATCCATTACCTTATGAATAATTTTATTAATTAAATGCGGATGAAATACAGAGTTTTAATTTAGACAATGTCTCTCACGATTCTGATATAGGCTATATATTAGAAGTAGATTTGGAAATACCTTCATCAGACTATGGGATGCAAAATTATTGACTTATATCTCCTGAACATCTTATGATCACTTATAAAATGTTATCGCATATTCAAAGTAATTGTGCTCTTAATTTAATTTGAAAAATACTTTGTCAAGTAAAAAATTAACTCCGAATTTTTCCTCCAAAGTGAATAACATAACTCATTGTCTAAACCTATTTTTTTAAATCTCGAACAGGTATTAATATAGAAAAAGTTTTACAGAATTTTGGCTTTTGCCCAGAAATCATGGATAAAAGATTATATCAATTTCAATAATTCAAAAATAATAGTATGTAAAACAGAAAGTGAAAATTTGTTTTTTAAAAACAGTTATAGTTATAGAATTCTTTCTATGAGAAATGTTTACAAAATGTGCGAAAACGAATAAATTTAAGGGATAAGCTTACGTTTAAGACGACTCAAAAATATCCTTAAAGTTCAGATTTAGAGTATTTTGAACCAATCAATGAAAATTTAACTTTGCTTAAGATGCTTAAACCTAACTTAATATTGGATAAACTAATATATATATACAAATAAAGTTTGTAATTTTAGAGATTTCAAAACTCCAAATGTATGAGTTATATTATTTACATTTTAAGAAATTTAATAATAAAAATTGTGAATTACTATATACCGATACAGATGAACTCTATTCACACATACATAAACTATATATGTATGAAGATATAAAACATCATTTCTCTGACATATCAGACACTATTAATTTTCCTTAGGATCATCTATTATATAGTGAGATTAATAGAGAGAAATAAGGAACGTTAAAACACGAAACATGTGAATCCATTAGCGAATTTATTGGATTAAAGTCTTAGACGATGACTTTCTGTTTGGGGATAACGCATATAAAGAAACCGCTAAGGGAGTTCACTAAAATTCGAGAGCCTCTCTAACTCACGAGACTTGCAAAAATGTGCTGAAAGATGTTAGTTATTCGGAAAAATCTATATCCCCTAATTTCTAAAAAGCATTCGCTTACAATAGTGGGGCAATACAAAACAACTCTATCATCTTACTACGATAAAATGTAAGTTTTCGATGGAATGAATATGCGAGTTTATGGGCATATCGAAATTTAAATATTCCTTCTCCTTCTTAAATTAAATTCTTACTTTGGTTTTCCATTTTTCTTTGGTCAGCTGCTTTCTTACTCGCATATTTTACTTCGAGAGGCTAGATTTTTGTGATTATTCTAATCACATTGCTTTATCATAAAGAAAGGGGGGGAGAAGAAAAAGAAATAAATAATAAAAAATGAAAAAAAAACTGCTAGTTCTAAAATGCTTATCATATGCTGTTGTTGTTGTTGTGTCAAATGGCACTTGCCATGGACAAGCTCGCTGCTGAACCCAGCAGCAGATTTAAGCCGAATGAAGCGTCTCTTGCATTTGAGTAGCGCCAACTAGGGCCAAGAGTACGACTTTGCTACACACTCACCACATTCGCTTGCACAGCCCCTTTTTACAGGGGGGCACATTCACACATCTCACAGATAGCTCACAGAATAACAACCATGCCCGAACCGGGACTTGAACCCGGGACCTCCAGAACACGAGGAAGACGCGCTACCTCTGTGCCAGCAAGAAGGCAAAAAATTTAACGAGGGCCAGCCGCCACATACTCGGGGAATCTTTTGGCCGGTGAGTTCCGAACACGCAACCTACGGAATACGTGTCCAATGCTCTACCAACCAGGCCACCCCGGCCCTTATCATATGCTAAAACTATTAATGTTTCTCATCATAAGCAAAGTGAAAACAGTATCAAACAAAAAAAGAATCGAACCAATAGAGAACTGAATCCAAAACAATATAGAGGGAACTTAGTATACAGGAACTGTATTACCACAAGTTGTATTGAACAAGAGTTAGAACTGTATGCTACCACATTATAGAATTAAGAAGGATCAAATGCAAGCATCTAATTATATTGAATTATTAATGAGAAAATTGAAATTGCTATCATTTTCATCATCATGCTTTCAAAATATATTCACTTAGGTGGTGTTTTCCATTAAAATGCAGCTTTCTATCATATTCTGCCATTTTTTCCCTGGGTATTAGCATACCTGAGGAAGCTACATTCCATTTCTACATATTGGGATTTGTTGTGTTAAACTTCCTAATACGAAAATTGAAGTTTTACCAGAGAAAGCCTATTTCTCTACTTTTTAAAGCAAGAAAAATTCCTAATTTAATAAAACATATTTCTCTATAATCGCAATAAAATTTCCACCTAGTTTTAAATCCTCGAATGCTTAAAAAATAGACATGTTGTCGTTACCTCCCATTAAGTAAGCACAACAAAATCCTGAAAGTAATTTCCATATGTGATTATTACAATTAACTATTTCAGGGAGATCTTAGAAACCTTTTCACCTATAGACACTTGCAGAATAACCAACTTTTAAAAATACAGAAACATTTTTTCTCCTGCAAAGCACTTATTTTGAAGTAGAGAAAATATAGAAAATGAAGCATTTATTTTATGTATGAAATAAATTTTATTATGAGCGCAGCTCTTCAAATGATGGCCGACTCAATTTCAGTTTTTTTTCGGTCTCTCTCTTTCTCTCTCTCTCGAAACAACGAGAGCTCACTAATTCCAAAAACATGTACTAAATGATTCTCCCAAATTTGAAAACGGCAAGGCGGTCTTTGTTAATTTGGGTCTTGCTGCAATTATAACGTGTATTTTCAGGTTTGGTCAGAATTTTTTAAAATTTTTATTTTAAAAGCATAATAATCTTTATAATGCTTCTATTATTTAGGGCTATCGGTAAAACCCGTTTAAGCTCTTTAAATTCAAAACTACTTTTCAGATATGTTCATAACATAGTTTCCTAACTCACAGCCCTTCGTCCTATAGTTAGAGGACCCCTCCCCCAATTTCTCGTTTACATTCAAATTTAAAAAAAATCTTCAAGTCATTCACATACATTATTATGTTTTTGAGTTGTAACATTTATACATTTCTGTAAATACCTTTAAACCCTTATTTGTTTTGTCTCAAAATTCAACAAGTGTCTACAATCTACAAGAGCGTGACAAATTTTCCAAAATAATAACGGTGGCACATCTAGTAATATATGAACTTTATTTAAATGGAAAAATAACGGTATTCCTTAGCTCTGATTTGTTGTCGGATAACCTTTTACATTAAAATGATTTTATTTTGAGAGGAAGTAACTCTACGAAACGAAAATATAGTTGCTGAGAAATTACATGGTTGTTATAAATGTGACATTGTTGACATCTCCAAAATAGACTTCAGCTTGTGAAAATAGACTGTCTGTGAAAATGTCCGATATCCCATAATGCTTAACTTCTCAGTCGCTTTCATGAAAAAGGCAGGAAATGCACTCATGAAACACAATGTTCATTCAGGAAACCAAATGAACATTGAACATTGAAAGACCAAACCTCACGTCTTGTATGTCAAGGGATGATTGTGTGAATCTGTGGAAAGGTAAAATTCACATTTTTCGGCAATAAGATTTTAATAAATATGTTAACAGCCCAAAGATAAATTACTAACCATTATTCTGTTTTAAATACGCTTCAATGCATCAATTCTTTCCTAGAGCCTCATAAGAAATCCTCGTGTTTTCTGAGGATTTAAATAATGAGAGTAGGAACTAAAATTCCCATGTTTTAAGTTAAGTCTATTTTTATATTTATATCGCATTCTGTGTTATCATTTTTGCAACCGACTTTATCGAAAATGGAATGGTCCTAATAATAACTATAAATCTTGGGACACTTTTCATCCTCTAAAGGTGAGATATTGCACTACGCATTTATAGCCAGTACATGAATATTTTTTATATTGACTTTGTATAAATTCATTAAACGTAGGAATTAGAAATCTTGAAAATGGCTTTCAAAATTAAAACGACATAACCGTCATGTTATGACATACATATGTCTCTAAAATTACCAAAGTTTTCAGAAGAAAGAAAATTCCTGGTTATTGAAAATTGAAGCCTCTACTTCTTATCTATAATAAGAAGAACGAAACAAACATAATTTGACTGGTACCAATGATTTTATTGATATTGCTGAACATACTACTTTTGGGCAAAATTATCTAAACAAATAAAAATAATTTTACCAAAGTGCACTTATAACTACATCTTCAAGAAATATTGCGTCAATTTTACAATTATTAATATAATTAAAAATTGATAGTAAATCTTGGAACATATTAAATCTTATAATAACGAAAATTACATTTCATCAATCATACTTTCTGTCCACTTTTCAATCAATTAATAATTTTTATAAACTATTTCAAAATTGATTTTGGGAAAATATTTAGAATATTTTAGGAAAGTAAACGCTGCTACCCCTAAGATGCTTGTGATTGTTACAAACTTTAAGAAGCCTGGAACGGAGGGCTTGTATTTTTCTTCAAAAGTATCCTCAAAAGGGAATGCGGGTACATCCTGAAAAAAAATGAAATATTTGTTTTCATTCGTAGTGAAGGGAATTTTTATATATTTTCTCATTTTGATTCTTTATACTACTGGGACCAAAACATGTTGAGAATGCTTTTATAAAAATATATAAATTCCTTTTGTCAATATTTATAACATCTCTTTCAAACTGTTTTTTTACTGCAATACGCGTTTACAAATGTTTCTTTCATTTCTTCTAAATGTCCCATAAAATCGTTTTCATGAAAACGCCTCATGGTTCGTATTGATTTTTTTATTGCATCTTTAATAGATTCATAGCAGTGACAACGAAAATGCATTTTCAACAATGGGAATAAGAAAATTCACACGATTAGATGATATATCCACTGCAGTAGTATAATTTTTTTTTCCAAAAATTCTTGGACAATAATAGCACTAAGAACAGGTGCAATAATAATTGCACTGAGAACAGGTGCATTATATTGATACAAAACTCATGAGTTATTTCATCACAAATTAGGTCGGTTGTGTATGACTAATTCTTCCATTCGAACGCCGAAATATATTTAAAAAATATTCCACACTAAGGGTTTAGCTCTTTTACTTATCGAAAAAATGTTACGGTTAAATGACTATGACTGAGCATCGCTTATCTGATTTGAATGTCAAGTTAATGATTAGTGACGGTGCAAAAACTATAGTTATTTATATATGATAGGTTCACCATTTTCTTAAAATATTTAATACTTTTAAAATACTATATCAGTCGTCATTAAAGCCTGGTTTTGCTATTACAAATACTTTTGTAACAGAAATTGCTATATGGGAACAACATTTAATGTGTGTTCTTTGCATAATTACATTTACAATTTTTAACTAATTCTAACCAAAAACTAATTCACTTTCGAAAGATAATACATAATCAAACACTGAATTTTACAAAAAAATATTTGTTAAAATTATGCAAATGTTTTTCAATATAATATATAGTTTCTATTGCCCATAATATATATTTTCGTGTTATCTGTCACCGTCTTTCTTAAATTTTGCTGAATGCTGAATGAGCACGACCTTAATAAATGAAAAAGAAACTTTTATTCTGACTATACAGGATAATATGAAGTAAGTCTTTTAAACTTTAAGGGGAAATTGGAATATAAAAATAAATAAAATAAATTTATACATAGTATAAAATGAAGTAAAAAATTGTAAGGAAATTTGCTAAACAGCAAAGCAAATTGCCAAGAGTCGTTGTATTTCTTGAATTTGAAATGGTGTGGCAATTTCTAACACCGTACTTTTTAGGTTGTTTGAAACAATGTCAAGATTTCTTGTATTGATTCACGCCATATACTGCCCCTTGTATACCATCTCTTAATTATAGAAGAGAAGGGTTAATATAATTATCACTGTGAATAACAGGTGTGAATCAAATAACGTCAGCGGCAACCAACGTTTTAACAAGCAAATGACGCATAAAAGCTGACATTTTACAAATTTCGCGTAACAGTTCTAATGATTTGACTCAATTTTTTTTATTTAGGCAAGGTTTTGCTTTTTAAGCTTATCTCTATAGGTATCTTTCCTGGAAAAAAACGCGATATTACATTCACAAACCATTTTTATTATTAAATATTAAAACCTTTTTTATTTGTTCTATTGCTGACAATGTCATATACCATCACTGTGAAAAATTTTATGATACTTGCATTATTGCCATAGGAGAATAATGTAGGTACCTGAAAATTTTTCAAGAATACGCTATATGAATATTATTCGAATCTGAATACGTTCGTCTCAATAGCAACAATGCTATTATTGTCTTAACCAATTCGAATAAGATGTTAAACATTTTTTTAAATTAAATTACTAGTTCATATGCAGGTTGAAAAATATTCACATGTCATCAATATGTTATTCACATCTAAATAATTTCTCCAAAAAAAAAGAAAAAGCCCAAAATTACCAAGTGAAGCTTGACCTCCCAGGTACTCTATCTAATAAGACAAAACTACTAACCTGAGATTCTGGTTCTTTTATCCATATTTTGTCTGGAGTTATTTTCCCCATTCTACAAAGCACTTCCCGTGCAGCCCTTTCGCCGGCTTCTACGGCTCCATTCATATAGCCCGACCAATTGATGGATGTTTCAGTGCCAGCGAAGTATAGTCTGTCTATAGGCGTTCTTAAAACTCTGAAATTTTAATTGAAAATATGAAATCATCTATCACCTTTAAATATTTCAAGATATTATATATACATTAAAACACCGAAAATTTTGTAGTTAAAACACAAATTTTAATCAAAATTTTACAAAACATAAAAATTTAGCTTATTAAAAAACAGAAATCTATATAAAATTTTTGATTTTTGATGGCTTCAAAACAGAACCATAATTTAACCCAATTAATTATATTTAATTTATAGCAGTTTAATAATATGTAGTGAAAAGGCAGAAGTTCGAAATTTACTTTAAAAAAGACTTAAGTTTTTAGTTCATCGCTCATCATGTAAAAGTTTAAGCTCATCGCATAAACTGCACGTCAAAGTTCCTTTTCGATTCAAGTGGATAAATACATTTTATTTTATTTTTTATTCCCCTCGGGAGGCACCTCGAAATGCGGTGATTCTGGCATGGTGGTTAGATCTCATCCCCTTTGAGTTTTAATGAAAAGATGGGGGTCTGACTCCTCTCATCGATGACGGGATGTACTTCCTTAGGAAAAGGTTGTACCGTGGCCTGTGATGGCCCTTTATTCCTATCGAAGGGCACCACGAAATGAGGGTGAGAGGCTTCTGGCATAGATTCATCTTAGGATTTAATCACAAGATACAACCCCAGTTCCCATCAGTGTTGATGTTGCGGAAGTCCGTTAATTCAGTACTACTTAACTGTGTGCCTTCAGGCGAGCCGAAGAGTCAATGATTTTACTTCTTTTATTTTTTTTAAATTAGAAATTACAAGTACAATTTCATTTATGAAATTTATTACCCAAGACGAGTGCAGACACATACACAGCACAGAAAGTGAAACTAAAACAGTTATAAAAAATAAACAGAAATATCCTTCATAATTTTAGAAATTTCCTGCATAAATGGAATGTGCCTTCATTAAAGTTACGTTTCACACCTAAAATCACATAATTCGTGTTTATTTTAATAAAATAAGGTGGTAATCTGTCAAATTCGAGAAGCGTTTAAACAGTTTTTGAATCATCGAATATATGAAGACAACTGAATTGAGCGGATACTTTATTGACAACATCATAAGGTGATGATCATAAAATAAGCACCACGAAATATCAGAAGTATATATTTTTATAAGACCGGAGATATTAACTAAGTAGTATTTATTACAACCGCGTCATTTCAGAGTGACTTGCACACCATTATTTACGTTTTCTCTTAGGATATTCACTCGTTTAAATGAATTAGATCTTCCATTCTTCAATTTCTGGAAAACATTATTGAAAATTATCGAGATCTCAGATAACATCCGCTGATTTCCATAATTTGTTGATTGGAGACATCATCATGAACAGCAGTTTTCAATCCACTTTTAACTACTTAACAGTTTTATTTTCTTTACTATCTAATAAGATGACACCTTCTATTTTGGGAATATTTTCTTATTTTGATTCAAGTGGAAATCCATCAAATACTTGACAAATCTACGTATTCGAAGTCGTTTTACTATTGAATTATAATTGTTATGAATGGTTTATTTTTTGTGTACAACTATCAAAATTCGATAAATCGATGCATGTACGGCATACGGGCAAAACAGTTAAGTGGTTAAAAGATATATCAGGCAAAAAGCAACTATTTCTTAAAAATATCCTATCTATTTATGTTCATATATAGGAAAATATATATTATTTCAATAACGGTTTAAATCTTGGGAAAAGTTACAAAAAAAACATAATTTTTTAAATTCCTGTATACATGAGAGGTTTTTTCAACAGGCCGGGTAAATTATGCGATGAAGATCTATAAGTTTCCATTCATGAATTACTTTAGTCGAATGTATGGAAATGTTTTTATTTAGATAAAAATATGAAAATAAATAGATTAAGTTTTCTCTTTTATACCTTGTAGAATTATAATGGGAAAAATAAGATGGATTCCCACTCTAAAATTTTAAATTTATGAAAGGTCAAGGCATTATACCTTCCGTATCTAGATAGAAAACCAGGAGGAAACATTGCTGTGTAGCATCCACCTACATATTGCTCTTCCATCCAGTTCTTTTCTTCATAATGGATTACCTTTCAAATACAAATATATATATATATTATTCCAGTGCAAAAATTACTACAATATGATTTATTTTAACAATGTATCATGAACTTATGAAAGAGCTGACAGACAAGAAAATAAAATTTTTCTTCTCCGAACCAAGTTATTTTTTGAGGTAAAGTCATCTTCAGTAAGCCTCAAGAGTCAGTGGCTCTTTCCCGAATTTGATAATCAGCCCTTAGTTGACCCCATTGGTGATTGTCGATGGGAATTGTTTAGTTAGCTGCTTATTCACCCTCACGTTATTGAAGTTGTTCTAAGAATTTTCCTTGAACTGTTATCTACTCCAGGGACATTTAACACCTGACATGAACATAAGGTAAGAGTGCTGACTATTTTCGGTATTTTATGAAAAACCAATCTTGATTGTTGATTGAATCCGAGTATTTATGTTACATCATATAAGACAAATACTAGGTGAATGAAACTATGAAAGAAAATTTAGTGAATTCATCAGAATAATGATATTTAAATAAAAATAAATATTTAAGTGAACATTTATTCTTCTGAGACTATTTATTCTGCCAAGAATTTTTGAAAGTGTTATCGTGTGAACATTTTTTTAAATCATTTTGTAACATTGAAAAGTATCTTTCCAATGATTTTGATTCAAGTACAATGTTTTGTCCAGATTTAAAAATTTTTTAAACCACTGATATCATTGTAAAAAGGTGAAGATCAAAGGATGAGAATTATTTCCTTAATCAAGGTTACAAGTTGATTTTTTTCTCTTACTGGAAAACGGCAAATAAAATTCTTTTCATATTTGGAATTACAAATCAGCGAGGGAATTTTTTTTCATTTATGAAAGGAAATTAATCCTCCATCAGATGAAATTAGGGAATTCATCACAGATCAGTTAATATCTAATAAGAAATAATATACCGCGTTTTAAAAGCAAATTTAAAAAATATGAAAAAATTTCTCCTAGCTTAGATCTATAGATTATCCTGAAAATTTGTGATTATGAGTTTAAAAAAAATTCAGGACAAATATTATATTGTCAAGAATCTGTACTGGGTTATAAATCTATAAGGGGACAGGAGAATTCACTTTGTATTTTTCAGTCCGTTTTCAAGACGTTATTAAATAAATTTAATATAATTATTTTTTCTACGCAGTGTGACATTTTACAATAGATTTTAAACAAATTCCCTATTCTGCTACCGACTATTCATGGCGCTATACATCAATAAGACTAATTTGTACCGAACAAACAAAACAAGAGAACGAGTTAATGTTGCATTGAAATACAGTTATGGACAATGTTTTCAAGTTAATGTCTCTGGCTTATCAGGAAATTAGTCTTTGGGAATGTTGGCAAGTTTTTCGCTTGTGCTGTGAAAAATGGCATAATTCTTTTATTTTTGAAAAATGATGAAATTGTTTCAGGCTATTTTTGACGCTTGGTAAACGAAGAACTTTTTTTTAAAAAAAATTGTACCAATAACTGTGTTTCTCTAAAACCAAAATAAGTAAATAAATAAATAAATAAAACGTATATTTCTGACATATAAACGAACACTTGTTTAGTATTGATAAAATGACAATGTTTCGAACTCTTGATTTTTTAACAATACTAAACAGACTGTCATGTGTCAGCTTTATTTGGTGAAATGGCTTATAAACACTGTTTTTTTTATGAAAAGGTTTATATGCATATTGAATGTGCATTGATATAAATTCATGAATACCTTTCTATATTCGGAACAACCTGTTGCTTGTTCTAAACTTCGTGTAATCGCATTTTTGCGTTCTTCAGGGCTCATATTGCACATTTTTCTGCATTTATCAGCAGCAAGAAATCTGAAAAATGCAAAATAAGTAACTAATATTTTTGATTTAAATAATATTAGTTATTCTTCACAGTGAAGCACAATCATAAAAAGTGTTGAACTTAAAATAAAAAAAGGAACGGAAATAAAGTATCACATTCTATAGAAGTTTTTTCGAACATTAAATTTTATATATCACAGACGTGTCTGCTTTTAAACCATAAAACATTGAATTGAAATTCATTTATACTCAACTTAAATTAAAATTGCCATTTGTCACTATAATCAAAATTCATATTTTAGATTTTTTCAATATATAAATATGAAATTCCAAATTTATAAAATGCAGAGAAATCCAATTTAAAAAATATGTAACTAGAAAAAATATCTAAGAAAAATATTTTAGAAATAATGCACTAATAGGACATTGTTTCGATCTAAAATTTTTAAGCTACAAAATTTTCAAAGGAAAGATAAAACTGTTTGTTACATTGTGTGTTTTACATATTTATTACATCTATCTCTCTCATCAAACAAAGAGACATAAAATAACATTGCTTAATCCACCTATGATTATAACTTTTTGGATTATATATATAGTGTTATGGACATGAAATGGAAGATATTTAAGAAAGCCATTTACTGTCTGTTTCTATGTCCCTCTGCTGATTTTTATAGACAAAGAACGGGTGCGGGTAATTTTTTATAATGAGATTTCAAAAGCAATGTCCAACGGGCTTGACCACTTAAAAATTCACATAGTATTATCTAACAGATAGAAAAGTGGAGTTTGAACAGTCATGAAATCCTGCCATTTAGTTATTCTTAAAGAATGTAAGAGCAACTGATTAAATACACTGCTCAAAACAATTAGGGGAGCACATGGTTTTAACAGAATTACGCAATCTACCAATAAGTAACATAAAATGAATCATCCATAAATTACGACCTGTCAGAAAACGGAAGAAGAAAATTTTCTATGCAAATCAAAGTTAATGACGTCAAAAACCAGAAAAAGGAGATAAGGCCAGAAATCGGGATGTTGCAGAAACGTCTGTTTTATCGCCGTAACTGTGAAATATGATTGCGAAGTCTTTCTGTTTTTGAGACAAGCTTATGAGAATGTCCGAACAACTTGATTTACCGGAATCCATGGCATGGCGTGTCATAGGCTGACTGGAATCAGGCCAAATACAACGGAGTGTCACGGACGCTGTTGGAGTCGCCAGAAGTGTTGTTGAAAGGCTGTGGAATCGATTCCAAGAAACAGGAAATGTTAGACGTCGACCTGGGCAAGGTCGGCCACGCACCACTACAGCAACTGATGACCGGTATATACGGTGAACAGCCCGTCGAAACAGAACAGAGAATGCTACTCAGCTGCAAAGACAGTTGTTCTTGGCAACAGGACGAAGGGTGTCCAGCCAAACAGTACGTAATAGGATTCATAGGGGAGGGCTCTATGCACGTAGGCCAATGGTCTGTATTCCGTTGACCCCACGCCACCGTGCGGCCCGAAAAAAAATGGGCTGCTTAACATCGAGATTGGCAGCAACATGATTGAAGCCAAGTGCTGTTTACAGACGAGTCCGAATTCAGTCTGGAGTGCGACACTCAACGTGTTCTGGTATGGCGGGACAGGAGTACTCGAAATAACCCCGCATTCGTTCGTGAAAGGTCACAATACAGACGAGCTGGTTGGATGGTATTGGGTGAAATCAGCGTAGGCGGACGTACGGACCTGCATATCATTCGGAATGTCACTTTCACGGGCCGCAAGTATGCAGACGAGATACTGCGATCTCATGTCACCCTTACGCTGGAGCCATTGGCGATCCCTTTATTTTCCAGGATGATAATGCCCGACCGCGTAGAGCTCGTCTGGTGGAGAACATGTTTGAAACTGAAACAATACAGCGTATGGAATGGCCAGCGTGCTCTCATGACCTAAATCCAATCTAGCATGTTTGGGACATGATTGGACGACGCATTGCTGCGTGGCCAAGGCCGCCTATGACTGTCCCAGACTTGGAGATTGCACTTCTTGAGTAATGGAACAGTATTCCACAAAGTCTGATCGATAACCTCATCGCATCCATGGCAAACAGGTGTGCAGCAGTCTTAGCTGTTTGAGGAGACCACACGCCCTATTAAAACTCATGCATCATGTCTATTCAGGGCCTTTTTTTATCGATTACATGTAACCAAATTGTTGCCCTAAATCATCTTTTCATGTTATTTCTATATTTTCAAAGGATTAAAGCTTAATTCCACATTGTTTTATTTTTTCTCTGTATTGCGCATGGATATGCATGTACTACCCATTGTATGCCAATACGTGGCTGTCTCGCACGTTTTTCTTTATTTTTTTGTTTGCTAACCTAATTGTTTTGAGCAGTATAGTTAGTCTACCAAAATTCTTAATACGAATATGTTTATCAAGAATTGAATTGGTGCTGTGACCAGAATAAGGGTTTTCGTTCTCATTCAATGACGTAGTATTGTAGATATAGAGGGATATATATCATCATCATCCAAATATCGCAGGAATGTCGTAAAGAACTGAGCTTTACTATTTATTTCTACACTATTGAACTAAGCCTTTTATTCCTACAAATTTCTACTATCACAAAACTTGCCATTTACTGTTTTTAGTCTCTGTGAATCTCAGTTAATGTCAGGCATGCACAAAAATTTGTTATAAATATTTTAATAGCTAATTTGCCAAATGAGATTTTATAGAAAAAATACTGAATGCTTTAACATCCAAACTTTATTTTTTGCCACTATTCTACAAAGTGCCCATTTGTTAAGCATTTTAATAATCAACGAATATTTCTCAAACTTGATAACAAATCCGTAATATATTATTAAATTGAATTAATTATTGCAACAAGTAGAAAGTTTATATAGAATTAAATTTGATGTTCTACAATCTAAGAAGAGGTCTACTAACCCTATAATAGCAGGAAAAGTTCCATCTGGTTTGGTATCATCCAGCGAATAAAATACTGGATGGTCACTATCTCCTACAATCATACTAGCGCCACATAGCCCTAAAAATAAGCACAAGATATATTAAGAATTTACTTGATTTTATAACAAACTTCTCTAGACCTGGTATCCAGTTAACAATTTACAAACATAATTATGTATTATTTCAAAACATCCAATTATGTATTATTCCAACAGTGATTTTTTTCGCTTGTTTGAATGAAGTAAATGAGTTAATATTAACTCTAGATAACTAGGCTTAAATCAGTATTTCATTGCAACTAATCGTGCGTCTTATAGACTACGAATTAAAAACAAGTATAACTTATAATTCTTTAATTTATTTTTAAAAAATTATCGTAATTTATTAAAATATTTCAGTTGAAAAGCTTTAACTAATTTTACAAATCATGACGATAGTATAAGTAAACGAAGCAATAAAATCTCAAATTCTCACAAAGGTAAAAATGGTGTGTTTTTAAGTTAATTTCTTTATTTAGTACTTTAGTTTAGATCAACAAATTTTTTATGAGAGAAGTAATTAAGATGAACAACACCGATAATTCATTATTTTAGTTAAATGTTTTACAATTAAAAAATAGAGAATGAAATTAGTAATTCTATCGCGATTTAAACATTCATATATTAAGTAATTCTGATATCATATGAATATTTGAAAATAAATGGATTAATATGCATTTGTTGTCAAAGTATTATTGACATTTTACAAAGTCAGTAAAAAAATTTATTACTGAGAATAGACATCTTACATATGGAACAACATAGTTTTCAAGATAAATTTTAAAAAAATAAAATGAGAATCAGAAAGTGTCTAGCAATTTTTATCATATATTATGTGTAATACGACTAAAATATTTACTATTTTAGTTTTCGAATCAATGATTCCAATATGGATAATTAATAATCAAAGACGCAAAATTTCGAAGATGATGCCGTTCCTTCGATATTATGAAATACAATAAATGTTTAGAGTTGCTTGATTTATATTTAAGCAGTCACATTTTATATTTTAAAAAAGTTAAAAACCTTTTTCTGTCCAGAAAGGTGTTCTGTAGTATAATATAAATTTAAGAACTGTCCCCATAGGCATTCTTTGCATAAGTTGATTTCGTAATGGAGGTAGTTGTGGAGTGAAATGGATCTTTTGTTGCAGTCCAGGAGGACAGGCTAGAATGACGTATTTTGTCTAGAAGAGAAAAAATATATATCAAATAATATAATATTGTAAGCATCAAAATAAATAGGAGTCTTGTCCACTTATATCATAGAGAATCTTGTATTTTCGTTTGAGAAAAAATGATATATTTTTTCACTCCAATTTAGTACGTAAAATTTGCTTTTTTCACGCAAATTGACTTATTCATTGAAAAAAAATGCTTCGAAATTTAGATTCAATTATGATAGTTCAAGATATTATAAAAAAGGGAGAAAATGAAATTTACGAGGATTTACTTTATATTAACGAAAAAAGGAAAAAAATGGAAAAGAATGCATTTATTTACCTTATATTCTTTCCCTGATAGGGTTTTCACCAAAACAAATTCCTCTGATTCTTGATTTATACCAACCACGGGACTATTTATAAGAACGACACCATCTATAATAAAAATTAAGCAATTAATAAGAAAAACTTTTATGCTAATTGTTTAACAGAAAAAGGAATAAAATATTCCCATGCAATATTCTTATAATTGAAAGATATATGTACCTCCCAATCTCTCAGCTATTTTTTCACTAATTTGTTGGGATCCACCACGGAATTTTCTCTCCTAAATAAAAATGCTAAACATTCATAAATATTGAAGAAAAGTTATGGTTGTTATATATGATATCAATTCTTAGAAAAATCTATCGAATGTTTAAATTTTTAGCAACCGGAAAGATTTTTCATTAACGAGAAGATGGGTGAAATGCCCTGTTTGCATGATGCAAATTACCTAAACTGAGAAAGTTTACTAGTAGATAATCTAAAGTGTTATTCAAAAAAGGAGTAGATTTAGCATATTTATTTATAATGAACTACAATAGATATGGATATATACTTTGAATCTCTGGATAGAGGAATTTTTTATTCTACACATTTAACATACAGTTAGTTATCAAAATAATGGAAACACTCGTGAATAAAAGTGACAATTTTGAACCCGCCTAGTAAGCATTAAAATATGATTATAGCCAGAAGTTTTTTTGTAAATAGAAATAGATATGTGTATATTCTGGTAGTATGTGTTAGCTTTATAAAGTTCCGTAATTCGGGGATTTTTTTTAAAGTGTAAAATGTCGGATTTTCCCAGAATTTCAAGGAGTCCAAACTGTAGGAGCCTGTCTAACTGAAGCAAGCGTGGCCAAAACATCCCACCTTTTAGGTGTTTCCAGAGGTAAGGTGTCTAAAGTCATGGCAAAAGGCACAAAAAGGGGGAAGATAAGTGATTAGTAAAAGAGGCCAATGGTTATTTAAGAGGATTGTAATGTCTAAAAGGCTAATAACTGCGGCAAAAGTGACCGTAGAGCTCAATATCTATCTGGATTCTCCAGAGTCAGTGATTACAGTTTGAAGAAGGCTTTATAAACAAAGTCTTTAGCAGTTCTTAAACCACTTGTCATAGAATTTTACAGTAAAAGTCGTCTATAGTGATGTCACACTCACAAAACCTGGTCGATTAATAAGTGGAAGAAAGTAATATGACCTGAAGAGTCAAGTCTCTCACTTTTCCCTACAACAGGACGGCCGATTTTTGGAGGACACCTGCACAAGCGTATGATCATGATTGTCTCCTTTCCAACTGTCATGATATAGGGCAGCCATGCCATGGTTTTCTGCAGGACCAAAAGTATCCCTGAAAGGAAGGGTCACTGGGAAGAAGTATAGAGAAAGTTTAACTGACCAGGAACATCCTATGATGAAAACATTGTTTCCTGCAAGAGATGGAATTTCCCGGGATGATAATGCACCTATTCATACAGCGAGCTTGTTCAATTAAATTTTGGCGAACTCGTGAATGAGCCCGCACATTCACCCGACCTCAATATAATTGAACCATTCTGATCTATTTTAGAGAATTCAATACGGAATCGATATCCTCCACCAGCGTCTATCCCAGAACTTTCACAATATCTCTAGGAATAATGATACAATGTTCCAGTAAACACTATTAGATGCTTGTATGGATCGATTCCTATTCAAATACAAGCTCTATTACATGCCAAAGGTGGTCCTACACCATACTAATAAAGAATTCTATATAAATTTGAAATTTTTCCATTATTTCGATAACTATCTGTAAATTTCATTTATTACTCTACAAACACAGAATTGAAAGTCCATTCCTTGTAGAAAGTAACTAATCTCTAATTATTAAATTCAGTGTTTTAACAAGTTGATCTTGCATATAATGGAGAATCGTTAAGCACACAACTAACCTTTGATTGAGAAATTTCTATTTCTTTGCTTCCTTTGCTTATGGATTTCCTATAGTTAAGTTCCCTGAATAATTCTGTATAAACCTACATTACCCGAATAACTCTGTATAGTGCTATTAAGTTGAATAATTAAGTATTTTTATATATTTAAAATATAAAATCATTAATTATTTAAAAGAGTGATATTAACAATGAAATTCAGATAGAACGACTTTAGATTATGAAATATACTAGATGATAATCATTTTTTAAATATGCATCAAATTCAGGTTGGAATAGCAATGAACTTAATGCATAATTTGATATCATTAAGATATATTTGTATTTTTATAATTATTTGAAAATTTGAAGACATATTTTGCTTCGTGAAAAAGAAGTAATATTAGATCAAACCAAAATTTTAATTTCGTGATAATTTTTAATTTATTATCATAAACATTTGAAGACATATGGAATTTAGGCTGTTTTAATAATCCCAATATTTATTTTTAAATCATTTAATTTTTTGAGGAGGGGAATGTTAAGACAAAATATCTGTATTACTGAAATTAGTTTTCATACTTAATTTTATTAAACTTACTTGGCCACCATTTGTGGTGCTAACTATTCTTTTCATTCCACCACACTGTTTTATATACCATAAAAACATCAGTAGCGATGCTTCGTATTGCTCTGATGTGATGAGAGTAGTACAGAGTTCTCTAAAAAATTGATGAGCTCGTCTAGAAGAAGAAAATTTTTGAATTATAAAATAATAAAAAATAGCAACGTTATTCTATTTCAATGTCTAATAACATCCAGTGGAATGAGCAGATAAAATATATTGATCCAGAAGTTGATAGATGGCAAAAACAGATGATAAATATTAATCTGATAGGAATTTCAAAGAGTGGTTCGACGGCTTTTGTTTCCTTGTCTTGATCTGACCACGGATCAAATTTGTTAAGTCGATCACCATTGTACTTACAATTTGATCCAACAACAACAATAACATCAGATAAAAAGAATGGGAATTAATTTTTAATATAATCAATAGGATATCTATGGACGTTATCAATGTCAATTTCTAAAGCCTAACCTATATTATCTCTTTTTGGACATTTACTTAAGATCAGTTTCTGTCTTAATCGTATGAAATAGAATACACTTTGTACTGTCATACGATTCTTGACTCCAAAGTTAAAGAATCGGGGATTTCAGATATTATTTTATTGATCAAGTCTCTACCCTTAAGTTGTGGTACAAGTTAAAATATATTTATGCTGATAAAGATGGAATGAACATACACTGATTGTTCAAATGAGACGCTTATTATCAGTCATAAAACGATGAATATGTTTGCTCCCAGTATTCTCATTCACTAACCATAGATTGAATCTAGTGCTACAAAGTATTTAACTCGGTTGAGAGATTTAATTTCTGTAATTGTTTAAATATTATTCCATGGCATCAATATGAAAAGGATTTTATTTTAGAATAAGTGGTTTATTAACTTTTTTCAGATAAGTCTTGTAACTTTTTTCTTCATAATTAAAACCGATGTGAATATTTGCAACTGATAGTACTACCAGTAATTAGTCTGCATTACATATCGAGAATTGATTATTTTTATGATATTAGTTATACAGGAACAGGACGTTTTACTATCAGATTAAAAAGTCTTAAATAAAAAAGTGTTAGATTAAAATCGTTGCAGTTAAAAGAAAATATTCAATTACTTTGTCCAACAATGCTTCTTTAGAAAATCTTTGTATGTCAACAAATCCCATTCCTCTGCATGAGGTGCATCCCAAGGAGCATTTGCAGGTATCTAAAATGTGAAAAAAGTTCGTTCGTTTAGCTAAATTTTCTATTCCATTGACATTCTCATATTTATATTTGTATTATTGAACTTTTTCATTCGTTTTATGTTTGCTTGATAAATATTTATTTTTTTAAAATTCAAAAATACACAAAAGGGAATTTTTAAAAAAAATGGAAATAAAGAAAAAACTGAAGAAAAAGGGAAGAAAAAAGGCATCATCATAAAGCTAACTTAATTGTTAATTTATTTCTTATTCTTATTTATATACATAATATGATAATCATACCCCGATACCTATTTTCTGAGTAGCTAGAATTGTCTTCTTCCAACTTGAAAGCTGTTTATAAAGGAGTGATAAATTATTGTTAAAGCTGCAAATACTATATACCGTAAAGCGACATTTTGATATTTAAAGATCGTAATGTTTTTTAAAGTTTATAATTAATAAATTTAATTCCATACTCAAAATTCTACACACATTCCAAAAAAAATGTAAAACCTGCAATTCCATGGGGAAACCAAATAGAATGAAAGTGGATTAAAGGCATGCTATATAAAAGGTTAGAAATGGATTTTATACTACATGTTTTTGTCCTGAGATAACTGTTGAACCCTGCTGACTATATACCAAAGAGTATGGCTTCATATACCGTTATAGATTATATTCAAGCAGGCATTGCAGAGAATAAAAAGTTATTAAGGCCAAATTATCGAAGAAAACAGTAAATTGCTATTGATATGTTTCTACTGTTAAGGATATTAGTAGAAATAGTGACTTTTCCAATTTCAATGCTGACACTTAGCTGCA
The DNA here is from genome assembly GCA_026289955.1 of Argiope argentata. NCBI lineage: Eukaryota > Metazoa > Arthropoda > Arachnida > Araneae > Araneidae > Argiope > Argiope argentata. Next base: position 172,966 of record JAOUZG010036138.1, read on the forward strand.
ATCGAAGGCATTATTTTCGCTTTTGTTAATGAGATTTAAATTTTCAGTAAAGCAGGTTGAGTCAATCAAACAGCTTATGTATATCTATTATTCTCCATTTATTTGAGGAATGTCCACAACCAAATTTAAGAATGCATCTACTGAGCTCACAAAGAAGTTGAACCAGTTATTCCACGCCTGCAAATTTCTGGAATACAACCATAGGTTTAGAGTTGTGCACTTTATGAGTTAGTACGATTCAACTGTTTTGTTTAAGTCAACTTGCAATGATCCTAGTTTCCTTAAACTATAAAGCAACGCTAATGATTGTTTTAAAAGCAGTTGGGTTAAATCCGGGATACATTGAGTTAAATGGTGCATGAGATATTCGTAGTAAGACTTAAATGACCAGTAAAATACAAGGCAGATTTTTAATCTGTATTTCTTTGCAAACTGCAATCACCTTGCAGAAAAATTATTTTGAAGATATCCTCTTTAGAGATTTATTTAAACTCGAAAACTCCTTTCATCGGCTTTCTGACAAACTTTCGATTACCTGTTTATGCATTTGTGATGGAATACTACTTGCCATTTTTATTTCTGAGTTATTAATATTCATTTATCTGAAGAATTGCAAATCTTGTTTATAAAATAACGTTATACAATGTCATTAGTATTTTATTTATGACGTTGAAAGAATAATGTAGCATTTGCATTTCGAGACATAATCCGTTATAATATCTATAAAGAGTCATTATGCATAAAATAAGTAACATTACGTTTTTTCAAATGGCATTTATTCCTCTTTGTCATAATCTGAAATAAAATAACTATATATATATTTAATTTAACACTTAGCAATATTTTTTACCACTTAACAATGGATGATCATTTTATTTTAGGTATAAATTACTTCCCCCAAGATATTGTCAAAACGATCTTTTACAATAATTCTTACCTCTTCACCCATTTTATCAATAAGTCTAATTACGGCATTCATGTCCATGTTAACAAAAGGATTACTCTCATAAGGGAATTCTGTTGCATCATGGAGAAGTCGTCGCCCCTAAGAAAAGGGAGTAAAGTTATAAGTAAATATTAATTTCTACATAAAAAAGAGAGAAGTAATGAAATTGTAAATAAATATTATTGCTCCTATAAGTATACAGAAAACAACAACATGTAATGTAATAATATATAATAAAAGAAAAGTATTTAATGTGTGCTCCGCTTACATTTCTATAAAAGATGCACTTAAGATCTTGATTTATCTTATAGGTATCCACGCCAAGTTCCTTTGTTAAACGAAGCAGGTGATCTTGAGTTGGCCCAACATATGATCCTCCTAAGTCCACGTAATTAACTTTGGGGTCCTATAAAATAATTATTCAGATATATGACCACTTCTACATGTTATTGGAAATTTGAAAGGTTCAAATATCGAAAAAACAAACAAACAATTGGAGGCTTTCTATTAACCACTTCACATACAATGACGTCTCTGACACGCGTGCATCGAATTATTGAATTATTAATTTTAAACCAGCAGTTAAGTGAAAATATTCAGTAATTTAAAATGCCAGAATCATTTAGAAACTTTTCATTATCTTAAAACTCATTACATTATTATAGGAATTAAAATAACAATAAATATTTAATATTGGATGCGTCATCTAATTAGGAAGTTAAATAAACTCGTATGTCAAGTGGTTAATAACATTAACTTACTTATTCAAAAATAAAGAAATTTGTTTTTTACTGCATGGTAAGCATCAACACATAAGCCAGCCTACTTGAAGGAATCATAAGTGCTTTTTACCATTCTGCGTTTAGTATGTTAAGTGACATAATAAAATATCTTGAGAAATTCTTGGATAAATTTTCAGTTTTCCATTGGCAGTCAAGGATTAATTTTGTATTTAGAAATACTACATTTTTAATATCAAGTTGTTAGAAATAAGAAACTGTGGTTAGATTCCAGTGAATCTCCTGTCACTCGTGAACTTACTGTAATAAACTATAAGCTTTTAAGTCGTGATTTCAAAAAATACTATACTCTACATAAATAGATGTTAAAATATTATTAACAATTAAAACTATCTGATATTTAAAAATCAGAAGAGAATCTATACCCTTTTTGTGAGTGTTCGTCCACCAACTCGATTCATAGCTTCTAGCACAAGAACGCTCACTCCTGATTCTTTTAGCCATTTTGCGGCACAAAGACCTAAAAACATTAATATATAACAGATAATATAAGTAATGGACATATATCTTACTGGTAAAAATTTCATACTCTTTAAAATTTAATAAAAATGCTTTATAATATTTATAAGAATTATTACAGGATCAATAAAGGGGATCTTGTTATAAACTAATATTCAGATTGTTTTAAAGAAATTAAACAACTTGTTAATATTAGGTGTAAGAAAAAGGTGTAATTTACTGCAAAGATTTTGAATTTAAGAAATATACTGTGTGAAAATTTTCTTAAACAATAACACCAAAAGCAGTATTATAACGAGACCAAAAAGATTAAAAATAAGATTATCTTAAAGGCTAAATTGTTATTCCCTTCCTAAGAGTAATTTTCAATATTTCTTCCGTTATCCAACAAAATAATTTAAGATGTGTTATTCATCAGGAGTTCCTTATGAACTGTTTTTTACATTCACAATTAAAATTTCCAATGAAATATATTTCCTCACCATTAAATGAGAAGCATCTAATAGCCTGAAACCACCCCCGTCGTTATATTCTTAAATAGAAGGGGGGGGGGAGGTTGAAAAGAATGTTGTGATTACTGACTTAATATACCAGTTATTCCTTACTGCGACGAACGGTAGCCTTACTGAACTAATTAATATTTTCTTGCTAATGTACTAAAAAAAATGGTCTATACAGAAAAATTGAAATAGAGACTTACAGAAACTTTAAAATTTGGGATATAAAGGTGGTTAAAGTAAAATAAAAGAAATTTAAATTTTAAATATTATTTGTTTTCCCAAACAATATAAAAAAAGAATTTTAATTTTTCAAGAAATTGTAATTATCTCTTATACTTCATTTTTATCACTTTTAGATTTTAATAATTATTCAATAGTAGCTTTAATCATTTCGATTCAGAAATAAATTATTTTTGATAAACTACCAGAGATTAGAAGTTAAAATCTTAGATCCGTGGCTTATGAATTAAAAGAAGAATATTGCGCATTCAGTCATTAGACAATTATTATAAATATAAACACTCTTAAATTGGTAGTGCTATGTGAATTTTAGCAATGAATTGTCGTCTATTGCTAGTTAGTTTTCACTAGTTTTCCTGGTTTATTTTCAAATGAACTGGGTCAGAACAAATATGAGCCAGTTTTCCCTCAAAGTTGCTCAAAAAAGCAAACTATCCCATACATTGCGATTCATTCAGATTCTCATTTCTGGAAAAACCTCGATGTTTAAAGGTTGTATTGATTATCGGAAGAGATACAAGGCCCTTTTATTATGACACAAAACTTGGCTTGGCAAATTATATCAAGATTAGAATCATCACCATATTTTTTGGTGATATGATGCAAAAGTTTTATTTTAACCGTTTGACTGCGGAAGAATACTTACCTTAACGGCTTATGAAGCTCAATAGCGTTTTCACCGCACTCAAGTGGTTAATACATAAAAACGCTGAAGTAGATTTATTGTCTAAGGCAGAAATTTAAAGTGGGGAAAACAATCCCTCAGAGTATTAAAATATTTATTAATTAATATTTTATCCATCAGTTTATATTATTTAAAATGGCTGACTATTCATTTAATTGCATGGTTAATTAGCCTTATATTCATTTGTCATTCTTCAAGGATAGTTTCCATCGCTAGATGATAAAGGTATTGTGATAATAAATTGTTAAAAAATTATGAATTATTTAATTAGACAGCATATGTTTTTTCAACTTTTTAAAATAAATTTTATTATAATTGCATTCTTCACTAGTGTTGTATTGAGGTATTTGATAAGCCATAAATAAGATAGAAGTTATCAGATTCAATATAAAAACAGATTAGAATTGTTGATTCATTGCCAGGTAAAATAAAAAAATCCTTATTTTTGCTTTTTATCAGATATCGCATTTTTGTGTTGATTTTGACGATATATCTTACATCTTGAATTCGCACGAGTACTAATGCGGACTTAATTTTTTTGTTCATTTTAGAAAAGCAATCTGATGAAATAAAGACATATAAGTTCACAGCCCACTTGCAAAGATTCCATATACTTTTAATGGTAGAATTAATTGAAAATTATGACACAAATCCTCAGATTTAACGTGCGACAGATCTACATTAATTGCAGATGTTTAAGGAATCAGACAGCCCTTTCACAATCCTAAGCACTTGAAGCCAAATACTTAAACTTCAAAGTTCTAGAGATAATTGGTATGAAGTTTTTTGGGCGTGGGTTTAGTTAGACTCAGTTTGCCCTTCATACAATTCAAAATACAGGCTGTTCAAAAAAAATGGAACAAGCGTTTATTTCCTTATCGATAGCAATTACGCATTTATTTTGTCATCCAAAGTTTACTAATTTAGGTACCAAAATGCATGAAAATACTTTAGCTTCTGTAGAAGGTCATAATGAAAAGTTACAACAGTTAAATTTTCGGAGGCTCGCATAGCGAAAAAGTATCAAGGAATGAAATGCTTCACTCACTAGTTCATTGATTCAGTTTAAAATGCTATGCTTCATACTTTTCTCTGAAAATCTTTCAGTTTTTCTCTGCAATCTTACAGTTTATTATTATCATTATCGAAAGAAGAACAGTTTTTGGAAGTATGATGGCAATTCAAAGAAGTTACGTTTGTTCGGAATTACTGATCTTTCCTTGAAACTAAAATATGCCATTATTTCAAAATACGAAAAATTGTGATCAAAGAAGTTTATTTTCTTATTCTTAATTCCCGTACATCTCTTGATAGTTTTAAATGTTCAGTTTTTTTTTCCAAATTTCTTTTTTTTTCCTGATAAAGTCGAAGTTGCTAATCTCGATCAATTAAAGAGAGCAATATTATGCTTGATTAACGCATTTCTTTAAATTCATGATGATTAGACGTTTTTTTGCTATATAAATATTTGCACCAGATAGTTTTCTGTATTGAATAAATTTATATTTCTTAAAAAAAATGTTTTCCTCTTAAGGAATAGTAAGTTTCTCTAAATTTAAAAAATAAGTATATCTCAGTAACGCTTAACCGTTTTGTGGATAAACGAATTAACAGAAATATTTTATTGGTTGAAACTATTGCTTTTGTAAGTCACGTATTATTTTTATCACGTAGTATTTTTACTATCAACCTTTATTGAAGGTTTAATGTTTTCATTCAATTTTTCACCTACATTAAATAAACTTTTTTATTGAAAATAAGCCTAAGTTAAATATTTAGGGAAATAAATATATGTACAAATTTTTGTGGACAACATATCAACTAAAGTGGACAGAGATTATTGCTTTTCATTAACATATTATGAAGAAAACAATTACATGAATTGTTTTCACATATGCCAAAATAACTTGTCTGTCAATTTCAGGTGTCCTATTGCAATTCAGATGTTTTTAGATATCAGAGTTGGTAGATATCTTTTACAATAATCGTCAAGAAATTAAGTCGATCTTAGATCTCCCAATAAATGCTGGTACGCACCTACGAGAAATCAGTACTGATCGTGATATTTTTTCTGAAACGTTATGCAAGGTGATTAAAGGAAAAAAATTTTCAACGGCCTTCATATTTCTTAAAAGAAACCTAGTTATTTGAGGCATGCCTATATGAGTTTAAAAGAGTTACGTTATGGTTGAAAATTAACTTGTTTACAATGCGCCGTGGCAGGCAATTCATAATTTTGCATGTTGCTCAACGCATGTTTAAAAGTATAACTGACAACTCTACATACTCTGAATATAATCTGGAGGCGCCTTCTTAAGTATGTGTAAAGAAAGAAAATTCTTTGGGAACTGGATTCCTTGTTGATATTCTGGTTACAAAGGATCAATGTTATCGTAACTGGAGTCTTATCATAGGAAATAATGGATTAAGTGCATGGAATATTCCACAATGAACGTTATTTTCTAAGTTGCATTTGGAACATTCTATTTTATTTTGGAATTAACTGGATATTTTGCAAGAGTTGGGCGTCAATGTAAATTTTAGACAACAATTTACAGTCTAAAGAGTCGTAGCAATATTTCATGACATGCACAATTACATAATTATGATGCCACATGAATTTGTGGCATGATTGTGATGTCACGTGAAAAGAGATTCTTGAATTCATCACTATTCACTTTCAAATGTTTAATTCATTTTTTTACGATAACGGGAAAAAATGTTGCTTGCTAATCAAAAATGCAACAACTTCAGGATTCAGAGAGCACTACCATTGTTCTTATCGAAGCATGTGATATATATATGTATATATAATTTGAATACAATGCATTTAAAAAATGGACGAAAATGAGTTGCAATGTTTTAATGCGATACATGTAATGAGTTCCTTCAGATAATAAGATTTTTGGTTTATTTATTTATTTTGCTTGAGTCTTCACTTTTCAAAAAGAAAGAGAAAAAATATTTAAAAAGCAAGAACTTTCTCTGTCATTCTTGATATAAATACCTTAAAGTAAGAGTTTAAAAAAATGAAATAACACTAACAATAAACTAAAAAAAAATCCGCAATATATTTCCAAATACTAAAACACCAAATTAACAATAAGTCATTTGAGTGGAAAAAATCAATAAAAATAAAGAAATTTTTAAATAAATATCTTTTTACTATTCTAAAAAATCAAAAAATATTTTTTAATGAAGAATAGGAATATCAAAATAAAAATTTAAAAAAATTGAATTGCTGACAGAAATTCTTCAAGTGAAATGGATTTTAAATTACATTTGTAATATATTTTAACGCACTGTTAGGAAATTTCCTTCTCGATATATTCATTGTAACTTACCTTCCTTATAGTACTTTTTAAAACACCACTAACTTTTACGATTTTGTTTTCATCTCTATATTTTTGATTTTAAAAGAAAAAAGATGTACTATATTTTGATACAATAAAAAAAGTTTATTTATCATTTTATATTTTTAGACATGAAATATTTTTAAGATCATTAATATAAACACAATGAAATTTTGTTATCATTTTTCTCAAAGTTGCGACCAAATGACAGCTCTCATAAATAAACATAATTCAGTAAAAGTCAAGACATTAAATGACAATTGTTGTAAATATATTGATTCGGGAAACGATCAATATAATTTTACACTATTTTTTAATATTTCAGAGTTGTAATACATCAGGAAATAAATAACAATCGATTATAAATATTAAACAATCAATCTACATTACTTTTCTGTATTTACAAACATTAATCGCATCTTGTTAAATGAAAGTACATTAGAAATTAGAACGAAAAAGAAAAGTTAATAACTTGACCAAAATTTAGCGGAAGCTATAGAAAATGATATTAATTTAATATTTTTAATTAAATTTTAAATATATAAAAAAGTATAGCATTTGAATAAAACATTCACCGCTTATTCCGGCTCCTATAACGATAACTTCAGCATCCATATTGAAAATCAGAAATTATTTAACGACGATCAATTCCAGAATAATTTTAGTCTTGAGACTGGCAATGCATTTTAGTTCTCGGTTCTACAGTCTTATCTTATCATGGCGATAGGAAAAATCATTATCAATGAACTGCAATAGAAAAATGTAATATAACATCATTTTTCAAGGTGAAGGACAATAGGAAAGGGCACATAATTAAAAAAAACTAATTTTTACTCCTGAAGCGTAGATTTTGTATTTTTTTTATTTCCTCGTGAACGAAGTTTAGAAAAAGTAATGCAAGTGTTAAAAAAAGAATGTAACGATTTTCCCGTCTTCAGACCTCCCTGAGCTGTAAAAATGCTGGAAATTATTTATGTCTATTTCTTCGTTCGTCTGTGAACACTATAACTCAAAAATACTTTGAGCTAATCGAATGACATTTGATATATAAGTGCTATTATGAATGAAACTCGATACACGAGCCCTATTTCTAATGGAATTTGATGTAAGAATGCTATTCTAAATATGCAAATTTCGATCAAATTTTGAAGAAAAAAAATCTATTCAGAAGTCTAACTGTCCGGATATTGAAGTACAAGATATTCGATACCTACAAAATGTAAAAAGCTAGATGAGTAAAATTTAGCACATAAGTTTAGCATCTAAAAAGTAGATTCTTATCAAATTTTGAATTAAATCTTTCAAATGTTGACCGTCTGCTTGCCTGTATTTCCGTATAACTTTTAACGAAATATCTGAAATCAATAAAAATAGCAATGCTATCTTGTGACCTATAATTAAAGTCACGGGTATAATTATGGTTTCCAAAGGTCGGAGCAAAGGCACCTAAAATACATATTCGCAAGATCGATTCAGTAAAAACGCTATAGTCAGACAAAAACCTATATTTCGTAACTATTATTCCCCAATGCCATACTCAATATAAGCTTTCTTACTCAATGCTCATAGTTTTGTGCGGAGGAAGGGAAATGAAAGCTTTAATGAAGAGCACGAGAGAAAGTGTTGGGTAGACCACTCCCACTGATTTAATATTTGAAAAATTTACTCATCAATAACGAAGCAAAAAGTTTAACCGTAATTTTATAGTGCTCTATATGTAAATAAAAAGAAATGCAAAAATGGTTTGTGAGCTTTTGTGTGCTGAAGAACTGAAAATATTCTTAAATCAAAAATGTAAAGTATAATCATTACTGTTTGAGGAACTGATTAAATTACTTTTAGTAAATTGAAATTTTATTCCTAATTATAATATTTTGGATATTAAGAATATTCCCATTCATTATGGCTTATTTTCTTAGCACCCTTTGTATAGAAGGAAATGCAATAAATATAAATAGTGAAACTTAAATTCTCCTAACGTTGTGTATCATTATTAATTTTTAGTAATAAGCCTCAATTTGGATTGGGCTTATATTAAAGATAAAAATATATAATTAGCATGTTTATATTTCTTAAGTGAACTGATATAATAAAAGAGAAAGGAATTTTCTTCCATAAAAACGATAATTTAAAATGTTTCACTTTGCAGAATAAATATAAATAATGAAGGGTAAATTATACTAACGGCGTGTTTCATTAGTAATTTTAGTACTAAACCTCAATATGGATTAGAAAAATATTAATATAAACAGGAACAATAAGCATGACTAAATTCTTAAGTGAACAGTCATAATAAAAAAGTCAAAATAAATTTATTGAATTCTGTCATCGATAAATCATTACAGAAATAATAAGTATGAATAAATTCGTAAGGCCTTTTGAGTATTTTTATTTTTTCCGGGATATAAAATTAATGCGTTCATTTATTTTTTAAAAAAATAATCTAAGAAACAAAATTCAGATTGCTACTCAGCCACAGCTACAGTTAAATTAGATTATGTGATTTTTCAGAGCATCCACACTCTTACTAAGTATTGCCCGAATAAATAAAGAGTTCATTGTGAGAATATATGAACAGCCCAGTCAGATAAGATAAAGTTTCAGCTGTGAAATTTAATCACCAGTTTATTTGTCAGCAGTCGTCCGATAAGAACGTGAACTTGTCTTACCATAATATAACGCTTGTTTAAGGTGCTGCCCTGGTCTCTGAATAGGGTTCAAAATCACAGACTTGCTCCACGATACTTCTTTTATAATAAATATCTGAGATATAAATGGTGGGAGGTAGACGCTTATTTCTTTTTATTAAGAATTAACCTTTTGCACTACGAAAAATAAATCGATGCAAAATTAGTCACCTAATACAACGATTTGTTTATTGCTATGAAAAAAAATATATTAATAATTCTTTTAAGTCGAATTTCTTTGAAAAATTAATCTACATCTCTTAACCATTATGTAGGCATTTTTAACAATTAAATTTGAAAAATAGATAAATAAAACGTCAAACAGATGCAAAATCTTGAATGGTGAGTCAGAGGCACTATCGGAGTGCAAAGGATTAAACAATGGATTTAAATACAAAATAGTTACCTTGCCTTCATAATATTATTTTGATAATATGATGAAACTACTTATCCATTGATCACCTTTCTTTTTTCTTAATCTTACATTAGATAAAATAGCAACAGTAACCGAAATTCAAATTTAATTTCTTTTCAACATTTTTTTTTTCAATTTTCCTGTTATCTTCTTCAGCAATAATGGAACTCTTTTTAATCACAGTTGCTTATATCAGTAAAAGTTTCCTTGAATACCATAATCTTTTTCTAGTTTTCAACTGGTAATTTCTCTTTTTGAAAATTGCGTATGGAACTACATTTTCTGTTACATGCCTAATAGCAACAACATAAAAACTATATTTTTATCTATTTTATTACATGTACGATTATTACTTTTATTATCATCAATTTTTTCAACAATTCTTTTTGTCAGTTGAGTTTAATTAAAATTTATATCATATTCAAACAATACTCTCAGAAGTTTTTTTTTTTCTTTTTTACTTTTTTGTATATGAAGTTTACAAAGAGAAAGTATTATAATCGGTAAAAAATTAGAACTTCAGATTTTAACGAATTTCTATGTTTCGCCTAATTTTGGAATTGTCTATCTGTCTGACTGAGAAGACAATAGCTAAAAATTGCTTTGAAATATAAAATTTGATATATTGTCTTTATATTAAGTTCCTAGATATATAGTGTTTGAACAAAATCCATTCAGAGGAAATCTGTTGATCTGGTTTTCCAAAGTGAGCGAATACAGTTATTACAAAACGTAAAAGTCTAGATAAAGGAATATGGTACACAGGATTGACAGCTACAATGTAGGTCCGCATCAAATTTTGAACCAAATCTTTCAAAGGGTTGGCCGTCTGTTAGTCTGTACTTTTGTATGAATATAAACCTGATAATTCAAAACATGTAACAACTTAGGAAAATGAAATTAGATTCAAAATTTTAACATATAAGCTGAAGAGTTTTATCGTATTTTAACCAAATCTATCCAAGGGATCTATCCAAGGGATGTCTATCATTCTCTAGTTTCCCTTTCATGTAAGCGTGATAACTCCAAAACAAAATTACTTAAATAACTGAGATACGGTACGTGACTACAATCGTAGTTTTATGTCAAAATTATTGATTCAATCATGTTTAAAAATAGATTTTTTGGTATTTGTCTATTAATTTTGTAATGGCAATTAATCTTTTAAAAATAGCCTAATATTCTAAGCTAGATTCACAATTAAGTTAGATCTTTGCCATGAAACAACTACTTGCCAATATCCTACAGTTAATACACAAGTGCTACGTAGCATATAAATACGAAGCATAAAACTATGAAAAGATCAGTATGATACATGAATGTGTCAATAATTGTTTTATATTATTTTAAATATTAATAGTTATGTAGTTTTGGAATCGAGGGATAATTGTATATGATAAAAAAAATGCGTGGCATCACACGAGTAGATAAGCAGTTAGGTTTGTCAGGTGACTGTAAAGTCAGGAGAATTGACTCCATCACACAATTTATTTAAATTTTATATAATTTGTTTTACGTTTTTATTAATTATGCTTGTTTTATGTTATAATCACTTCACTGTCACGATCACAATCAGTGTCTAGGGAGTGTTTGAATTAGGAGAAGGTTATTTCAACATGATATTATTTTATTCTGTCCATAGAGCTATCATTTTCATCCTCTTTATCATTGCAAAAAGAAGTAAAAAAGTAATAGGTTTCTATGTTTTTAAATGTTCTTATTTCACCACAAAAGAAAGCAAGCCTATTTCATCTTTTGTCTCAGCACTTAAATCAATTTCTACTATTAAAACGTCCAGATCAATAAAATAAATAATTCTTAGCATAGAAATTCTGTGTTGAAGTGGATCAAAATATTTAAAAAAGCCAGCCAAAAATCTGTATTCTTTTCCAACAAAGACATATGCTTACTAGATTCAGAAAAATCGAGAATGTTTTAATTATATTTTTAAAATTACATATCTAAAAGAAAACTACTTCAATCTTCCTATTCAATTTATTCTATCCTATTCAGACATTCTTTTTATCTAGAGAATTTCATGAATTTTAACCTTGTAACTTCATGGGCGATGAAAATATAATTATTTGAAAACATTTTTGAGTTGTTGACTCTAGTCTTCTTTTAAGAATTTTACCTCTATTTTTCAATAATATAATGCCTTTGTTTTATATATTATGATGCTTTATAACAAAATAGCAAGAAATAAATTTTTTTTATCTTATGCACTTAAGATTGCTTATTTAGAATCTGCCAAATGAAACCTCATAGATGTTTTTATTTGTTAAAGCAGATAGATAAATTTATAACCTTAGCTTTAAACAAATAATTTATTGTGTAAATAATAAACCAATGAAGTGCGGTTCTCATAAATTGTAACATAATTTGTTTCTATTCTTCAGACAAAATACTTTAAGATGGTTTATAAAACTTGGCTCTTGAAGCAAATCATTAATTATTATTCAAGTGAGCGATTTTTTTAAATTTTTTAAACTATGATTTTAAATATTACTTTCAATGCTTTTATTTATACAAATTTTTTGGATTTTATGGCTTTATTGAATAACACAATAGAGCTAGTTTCCTACTATATCTTTATCTGCATTCAGCTGAAATCAACTGCTTGTTTCCTACTAAGTGTTCTTTCGTTCAAAATAAATAATGCGAGTTTGACCCTTTATAATACTTTATAATGTCTGACCTTCTATCGTTCGTTAAAACGTCTTTGACCGTTTGTCTCACTTCATATTTTCATTTTTTGTATCTAAATGAGTAACAAACGCCAATTGTAGCTAATTTTAACTATTTCATATTGTCATTCCACTTCATTATTTTCCCTTCAGTACAAATAGTTATTATCTCCGAATTACAGAACAGCTGTTTATGAATGGGAAGCATTAAATAATATAAAACAATGATTCAAAAGGCGTGAATTTATTAAATTGGCTCTTCTTCGATCAAACGAAACATAGTGGTAATTGAAAACGAAAATTCTGAATTAACATCATTTAAAAATATCTTAAATGTTAAATTCCTCTTCTTCAAGTTTTCAAGAAGTTGCAACTGCCAATCAGTAAATGTAAACAGCAATAAGTATTAGAGCCAAATTTCATTCAGGGCGTTATGATTAATGAGTCATGAATCGAAGTAGTATATTACTGATAAATATTTGTTAAAACAGTTTTTATGTATGAAATAATTTTGCAATTTCAAAAGGATTGCTTCCATTCAACTTTCCAATAAGCCCTTGTAAATTTTAAAATAAGATTATATCAAAGAGTTCAATAGACAGAAGCTTGAAACTTTGTGTACGCATGGATGAATGCAAGAATATTTTATTAACTGAGATTTTCTCACTATGGAGCCCATTTCCCATTTTAATTTTTGTTAACTTTTTCAGAACGATTTTGAATCTTTACAATATATATACACTAATGTCCATAAATTAAGGGTAATGCAAATTCATAGAAAGAAAGAGTCAGAAGCAAAACAAATGTGACTTATTTGTAAAGCCTACTTATTAAACAAAAGGTCAAAAGCAAAAAAAAAAAAGATGTTAAATGTTTGATATCATTAATAAAATTTGCTATTTTTTTTATTCCTGGAGAAAGTTATAAATAAAAAAAAACTTTTTACTAAAACCAATATTACATGGATGGTATGATGATTAATACATAATACGTCTCTCAATCGATGCAATACAGTCCGTACAACGCCTAGTCATGTTGAGTATCAAATTATCGATATGATCTGGGGAAATATACACCACTTATCAAGCAATGCTCTCCGAAGTTCCGATATACATGTATTTGGTGGTTGAAGGGCTGCAATTCGTCAATCAAGCATATCCCACGCATGCTCTACTGGATTCAAGTCCGGTGAGAATACTGGCCAGTCCATACGGCTATTATACTCCGATCGAAGACATTCGTTTACGATGTTTTCATAATGAGAACGGGAATTGTCATTCATAAAAACGAATTATGCTCCCAAAGTGCCCAGAAATAAACGTACATGTTCCAGAATGACGATCCGATAGAATTGGCCTGTCGTGGTTCCACTTTGAACATACAGGTCATTTCTGGAACCCCAATAATTCCTCCCAAAACGAGCAAACCTGCACCACCGTAACGATGTCGTTCAATGATGTTCTCTTGGTTTTAACGGGTGCCTGGCGTTGTTCATATGAAAGTTCGGCAAAATCAAACTGCAAGCTAAACCTGGACTCGTCGGGAAACATCACACAGTCCCATTGTTGCGGTGTCCACAATGCATGCTCTCTACTTCAGATTAACCTCAAGTGACTCTGAATTGCAGTCAGTGGAACACATCAGATAGGCCAAGAGCATATAGAACAATCTGCCCTAAGCGTATAAACATGGTCTACCTTGAAATTGCCGAACCAGTGCCTGAAGAGAGCTGATGAGATAGTCTGATGCTTTGGTTCGGCTGTTTCTTTTGGCAGTAGCTGCCAAATACCGGTTCATATTTGAAGTAACTCGGAAGAGGAACCTGTTATGTCTACTCACATTACTATCAGCTTAGAATCTTTGCCAAAGCCCTGAGATATCACTCTGGGCTATTTCAAGTTCCTCGGATGCTTCCAGCAGGGTACGCAAACATCCCAGACGGCCGATAACTCTACCACGTAAAAAATCATCCAAATGCGTCCTTTGTGTCAAACTATAAGGTTACTGCACTGACAGACTCATGAAGTGCTTGCGAACAATTTTGCATTTTAGTCTGCATTCCTTATACATCACTATCTTACAGTCTCACCGTTGTGATGTATTATCGGTGTTACCTGATGGTTTCCTGCAATTTGCATATGATTTTTAAAGATATGTGTTATTATTTTACGGGTTTATGTATTTCAGAGTTCAATTTTTGAGTAACTCTGAATTATCATTAATTTATTGACATGAGTGTATAAGGGGAATGCATATGTATTCCATCTGTTCTTGTTAGATTCTTCCTAAAAGGGTATTTTTGTTTGATATTTCTTTGCAGAAATCGTAAATCAATTGGGATTGGCTGGTTTTTTCGTATTGTCTAAAACGTGATTGACGATAGTAGATTCAACACTTG
Source organism: Argiope argentata (assembly GCA_026289955.1). Taxonomy (NCBI): domain Eukaryota; kingdom Metazoa; phylum Arthropoda; class Arachnida; order Araneae; family Araneidae; genus Argiope; species Argiope argentata. The sequence continues at coordinate 188,136 of JAOUZG010036138.1, forward strand.
ATTTCGGCGTATGATAATATCGTTTCCGCTTTACCGCGGAAAGAGGGGTGCAGTAGCTCCTGAGGGTATGAACCCCTGAACACCCGAGGGCAGAAGTCTGACTTCTAGCTCATATGAAGATGAAACACACACACATGCGCTTGCACAGCCCCTTTTTACAGGGGGGCACATTCACACATCTCACAGATAGCACACAAAGGAACAACCATGCCCGAACCGGGACTCGAACCCGGGACCTCCAGAATACGAGGCAGACGCGCTACCTCTGTGCCAGCAAGCCGGCTTCGGCGTATAATGTCCGTTTTTATTGTCAGTTCTAAACTTAACGTGGTAAAAGGGTTTTCGGCTTATGTGACGGATGATAATGAAGAAGGGGGTGGCTGATTCAATTATTCACAGTTTTTTTTTATCACGTTTCAAAGCTGTAAAATCAAAAAGGCATCCCCTTGTTATGTAGCATCTTTTTCTAATCATTATTCTATCGATATACTGGAATATTAGAAAATTAAGTTTTAAGTAAATTTGAAAATAATAATAATTTTAATTATAATTCTTCAGCAGGTAACCATTTATTTAATTTTTTTATCTCTGTTTATCTAAGATTCTTTACAAAAGTGGCACTAAAATGTCCATAATATTGAACAATAAAGATAGTTGTAAAGTTTGTGGAATGTATGGTCAGTAGGCTCGGTTCCTTAACAAAGTGTGATTTTTCAGTCTTTTGTTACCTATATTCTTTAAGGCCAATGATCCAATTTGCACACACGTGTATTATGAGCGATTAGATGTGTTTCAATTCCTAAATATGCATCTTTATATCTAGAATAGATAAGTAGGTACGATAAAAAAACAATGCGCCTTTATACTGATTGTAAAAGACACAAAGAGAATAGATATGATATTCAACTCGAAATATAAATTTCTCCACAACTAGACAGTTGGGAAGCGATACATTAAAATGTTAGGATAAGACCTTAGATAAGATAGCAATGATAACATTGGTATTACGATATAATGTTAAGCATAGAATAGAAATTTCGTCAATAATTTTATAATATTGTGATGATTAAATAAATTATGATGGAACCTTATATACGAAAATTTAATTTTTCTTTAAAAAAATTCCATTCATTAAACTGGAAAATGAAGGTAGATTCCTTTTGATAGGATATATAAAGAAAAGAATATTTCAACCACACCTTCTGTAATTTCCTCCTATGAGAGTTGTAGCAATGAGAAAGAAAAAGAAATGGGAAGAATATGACTAATGAGATCTTTTCGGCAAAGAGTCTTAAGATGGAAATCACTCTTCAACCAACACTAAGATAATATGTAATTTTCAGATAATTCATATTTTTAAATTTATGAATATTAGTTCTACCATATCCATGCTTTAATATCAGAATTTGGGATGAACTGCAAATGTAAACTGACGGCAGCCTTATTGTATTGATGAACAATAGCTACGAAGAAAACCATTACTATGCGATTAATATCCGAGATGAGTTTATTACATAAGCACTAAAATTCCGAATACATATTTTGGACACCTTTTTACTGATCAATTAAAACCAAGATTTGGCAAGCATCTTCAATTTTAGTCACAAATCGTATACTAAATTTCATTTACCTTAATCACTAAGTTTACGATAGGGTTTACATGTAGCCAGAAATACGGACCAATAGTCGTTCAATCCCTTGGCAAACATGAATCAACATCTAATACAGATTTATTCTTTAGATTATGTATCTATATAGCAAATTTGATCAATCTGACCGTTTTTGATCGGTAGTTATCACGCTAATTTCGAACAGATAGACTTCTTCGGAAATAGATTACTTTCGAAGTTTGATGGAAATCTTCAAATTGGGTGTGAAAGCAGCTTACAAAATTTCATCTGTCTAGTTCAGAGCCTTTTGATGTCATCGTGTTCACAGACATGCAGATATAATTCCAAGAAAGTGATTTTTGAACTCAGATATTTGAAACCTATAAATTCGTGAAAATATCGAATTCGGATATTTCGTTAGTTATTATATTTTCTCTTTCTAGATAATCATATATATGAAAGTAAATACTGGTGCATTTAATTCCCGAATTTAAAGCCGAGAAGGACTGGGGAAATTTTTTTGCCTGATATATTTAGCTTTTTTAAGAATCCACAATTAAAATGAGTTTGCCTAAAATTCTAATAAAAAAAGATTATATCCATGTTGGTAAGATTTACTACCGTAACAAATTGCGATATTAAAGTGAATATATGATAACCCGCTTGTAGTGAGTACTCAATACCTTATTCTTATGTGTGTTTCAACTAGATCAAAAATTTTCTTAGAATTTTTATCATATTACTTTATTATGATGTAGGAGATTACAAGATGCTTATTATAGTTACTTTAAAAGTATTAGCCCAAATGTAGCATAGAATATAAAAATTTGTCCTTGAAAAAAGAATGGAATGCATTTATGTTATCGTAGTATTTTTATAATAGTTATATTTCATTGCTCTCCTCATAAATGAGATTTCTAGAAATAAATTTATTTTAGGATTTTCTGGGAAATAATAAAAATGGTTATATGCTGTTTAGGATTAGTTTATGAGCACTAAATTCCTATAGATTCTATAACCATAGGTTCCAAAAAATATTAATGATTCTGTAATAAAAAATGGTTAGAAAAACTCAGGTCTATATAAATAATAATTTTAAAAAAACATAACATAATTATTAAAACTTGAATTGTTTAAGCTAACATCAAAAATAATTTGATGATTATCAATGTAATGTCTAATATTTTTACGATTCCAGCATTTTTATATCTATATGAGTAATCCCATAGATAAATCCCGTCAATGAACTGCTCTGTGAATAGATATATGAGATCATTAATATCATATTTTTTTAAAATATATATATTTCATTGATTTTTTATATATATTTTCACTAAAGTTGTTATTGAAAATTGGTGTAAAGTAACCCAGACTAAGGCATGGAAGTCAAAGTAATTGCATAAATTAGAATTTTCTGAAATTATATGAAATAATTACTTTCATAATCTTAATACTTTGTTTCTAGGTAAAAAAAATTTTTTTGAAAATATCAAAATTTAGTTTTAAAGATATTTTTAAATAATTCTACTCAAGAGATCCTAATTGAAACAGTGGGACTATTCTTTAAGCAAACACTATTTAAAGAAGATATTCACAGAATAAACTGAATAAAATACATTGGAGGAAAATAAAAACTTTTTTCTATGTATAAAAATATAATCAGTCATGTCTTCATATAACTTGTTATACTAGACTTGTTTCAAATTTTTTATGGGTCAAGTATCAAGAGTTAAGACATTATAACATGTAATTGAAGACTATCAATTTGACGAGGGCACTGAGTACAATGACCAAGAAGTTGACCAGACTATTGCCTGACGGAAGTTAGCCAATGGCACGGTACAAATAGTGATCGATTACAAAACAGAAAGAATAAGCACTCATTTTACATTTAATATTTTCAATAGTTTTCAGTACGTATTATTCAGAAATGCAATATTTTCAGTTAATTATCTAAATAAAAACTTGCAGAGATACACATATATTTCGTTAAAATAAAATCAACTTGCTCTTAAGAATATTGAAATTTTAAATTCGTAATATGATATAGAAAAAAATTTAGATTTTTAAAAATACATAATCTATGAAAAGATATAAAACTGTTTATGTCAAGCAAAATTTACGTAAAAATATTGATGAAATTGGATCATGTTTCTATGATACAAGAGCATTACCCCGTATAAACAGTGGAATTCATTGAAATTTTTAACTAAAAAGAGATAGGTTACCAAAAAAAGTCTTATTCTACGTCCCTGTACAGCATGAAATATTTGCAGTTACACGTTATGTAGCATGCGCATTTCTATATGTCAAGCGATGTGATATATGCTTGACTCTATTACTTCAAGTTCTTAATTTGCCATCAGTTGCCTACATAAAAGAAAAAGGATTTCAAATTAATTTTATAACATCTTTATTATCATATGAAAAATGTTTTTTAGTTTAGTTCTAAATTCAATAATATCTGAATCTATCAATATCTGAATCTATTAGAAAATTGAATTCAGCTTGCAATTTTCCTGAACATATAAATTGACTTCATAATACTTTAATAATACTAACAACCAGTTTGATAGTCAACAGAAACTAAATTTATTATTATTTTAATCAAAATTTATGAAAACTCTATTATCCATGATGTTTGAGTATTTCCAAGAACTCCGAAGTCAATCTTCATCGTCGGAGGAATCTTTCACAGCCTTTTAAGGGATTTCTCATGGAATATAAAGCCACGGCTCCAACGACAGAAGACGCAGCAACTATCTTGAGAAATCCTGGTACAGATGGTGTATATTTTTCGGCAAATGTTGGGTGAAAAGGTTTGGCAACAACATCCTGAAAAACGCAAAGGGTTAAAATCAATTAGCTAAAAAAGGAGAAATGATTTTTTAACTATTACTGAAATATTAACCTTGCTCTGAACACGGATGCATTTTTGTGTAAAAACAATGCACTGCATTGTTAAACATTTTCTTGGTTTCAAAACAAATATTTTCATATCATAAATTTTTCCAAATATTAATATATTAGGCGATGCATAAGTGCACCATTCTATTTTATTACATAATTGAATCATTTCTGGGTTTCATCTTTGAATTTTCCCGACGTTCGTTTTTCGAAATCTACAGCTTTTTTATTACTGCCCTACTTTGTACACCAATGCATACTCCCTCTCCCATTTTCACTGTGTTGAAGTTTACTTGGTTTTACGATGAAGAACTTTCAACTTCCTAAATAGTATGTCTTTAAATATAGAGCCTTCAAGATTTATTATCACGTTAACAATATTATTTATTAAAGTTGCTTTGCACTAAGGAAATAAAAAAAGCTATTCTAAGTGTAAAATAATTTTAAAGTGCTTTAAAAATATTTCATACTAAATTTTAAGTGAAACTTCGCATGCACATGAAAAGTGAATTTATCTTCATTTCAATTTATGTTAATTTCTAACTATTTCTCATATAATTCTAGAATTAATATATTTAGAATCATATTATCATTATTTTATAATTATATCATCCTTATTTCATCACTATATTATTATAATATTATCATTTATCTTTATATTATCATCGAATTAGAGAACTGCGCAAGGAAGGAAACTCCAAGCTGGCCAAAATATCTTTCGTAGAAATCTTAGATTTCGAACAAGTGAATCGTTGCTCGAAGTTAGTCAGGAAATTAATTTCAACTAAAAATATTCTTGTCAGGTAATTGTACTTATTTAAAGATAAACTACATACAATTTCAAAAACATTTACTAAAATAAAAATTCTTATATTTTGAAGTTTCTATTCAATTTATAAATGTATTCAAATTACTCAATAAAATTTATTTTAACAGGGAATGCAAAATGGTACAATCCCTAGCAACCAATTTTATTAGCTTGATTTAATTATATTATATTCCAGTTTGAAATGACTCCAAATCTATCTTGGGGTGAACCTCAAACTTTAAGCGCCTTTCTCCTTTCGTCAAATTTCCACATCATATCAGAGTAAGAACCTAACACCTTCAAAGTCATATCTAACAGAATCGTGTCCGTGTAGGTGGTATGTCAGGTTTCGAATTTGGATCTCAAAGCTAATACGTTACCATGGGGCCAACAAAGATCATACAGATAAGTAAATATAATCTTATGACATCACAAGGAAGACTTCGATCATGAGGAGAGCTCAGATTGAGAGCCTTTGTTTCACGTTTTCTAACCAAATATGAATATAGGAGGGGGGGGGGGAATAAGAATAGGGTATGGAAAATATTTGGCCATCTTACCCCAATGGAATGAAAACAACAAATTTTGATTTCATAGGTCAGTGAGGAAAAGGCATAGAGAATTTAAAAGTTTGAATTTCTTTACAAAATGATAAAAACCTGAACAATTCCCAGTAAATTAAAAAACCACATTCAGTCTCCTAGAAGCTCCAGTATATTGAAATTTCAAAAGATAAATGCAATTGTAAGCAACAGATCTAAGCATTATTATATCTAATGATATTTATTTTTACTAAATCTTCGAAATAGAAAAATCTTACATAGAAATAGCTTTAACATTCAAGAACGGTATATTTTCGTTCACTACAGTTTTAAAAAATTAGAATATGAAACCTTCTATTGCTTAATTCCCTTTTGATGCGTGGATTTTACCTGGAAGTGAATAGATAGAAGAAGAGACCTGTTTTTATTAAACTTCCATCCTAATTTTTTTTTTCAAAAGACTGCATTCAAATAAAAAAAATCATTTCTTTTATTTCAACCTGTCTATTAAAATCAATAGACGAATTTTATTTGACATATTGAGAGAGTTATTTATAACGATGACCAAAAAGACTATAAAGAGTCAGTCATAAATGTTTACCGTAACTACTGGGTTTGTAATGTATGAATCCAGTCTGACTGAATTCCTTAACGATTTCTAGTATATCCCCTATGGAGCGGTCGAGTTTTCTTCTTCACAATAATGTTATGTATCCAAATTAATGCATTTGAAAAATTTCAAATTTCTTTATTATTTATTCTAATTTCTATATTAGTTCGCATATTTTATGACTACATATGTATACTTTTGTGTTCATTGTTATTAGCTTTGAAGTAAATAATTTGCTAATCCTTTATTTTCAAGCAGCATTAACGATTTACATTCTTGAAATATTTCTCCATTTGTAAAGAAACATCAAATAATCTTATTCCAATGAAAGGTATTCACGATATTTTATCTGTACTAAAGTGATCTGGACTAATTTGAAAGTATAGCTTCACCATCCTTCAAAAAATAATAATAGAGAAGGATGATTATGAAAATAAAGTTGACTATTTCTTTATAGAACCTACAACTAAGGTACTGCCAAGTTTCTGTTTTGAAAAGAATCATAGTTATGTACAAAAGAAAGTTTAATAACTTCTAACTGCCATAGCTTTTATTTAGTTTTTATTACCTTCTGTATCATTAGAGATAAATAACTAAAGTTGATAATTGATACATTTAAACATTTCTCTCTTTCTATACCCGAAACTTTTAATATTCTGTAAGTCTCTTTAGATAAATATGATTGACTGAATGCACATGGTGCATACTTTGTTTATTAGAGAAGCTCGCCCGATTGGTTTTAGGGTCAGGAAGCTGTCTCAAATGTTGTCCGAGCATATACTTGTTTAATAGTATGATCTAAGCACGGTACTCTTTTCTATATTAATCCCATAAGAAAGTAGGCTGTTATTGCGGTTTTAAGGGGTTGGAAATTTTACTAATCTTAGACAGAGAAACTCTGACAGCAATTTACCAATTAAACATGTTTCCTTGCATACCTGAGAGGGTGGTTCTTTCAGCCAAATTTGATCTCTAGTGATTTTTCCCATAGCGTAGAGAATTTCACGAGCAGCTCTTTCTCCGGCTTCTATAGCTCCTTCCATGTATCCAGACCATTTCACTGCTGTTTCAGTACCGGCAAAATACAATCTATCGATTGGAGTTCGCAACGCTCTGCACAGAAAAAACAGATTCAATCTAAATACCAATAACTAAGCATTTATATAAAATTCTTCTTCAATAGCTGACAGATTTGAAGACCTGCATAAATCTTTCTTATAATATAATTTTAATTGCGATAGAGTTCTGTTTTAAAGGCATATTTAGAATATTTTGAGTGGTCAGGTGAAGGCAAAGTGTTATTGGGTTGATGTTCCTATCCAAACATAAATATCACCCTTGAATACAAGTTTAATGTGCATCCGATTTACATTCACAATGAATATGTGAGTGTAAATCAGGGGAAACGAGCCAGAAACTAAGGTAAATTTATTTTTACATAAAATTAGTTATGTTCACTATAACGTAAAATATTATGCGAGACTTTAGAAAGAAAAAAAGTGTTTATGAAGCAATTTTGACAGCTATGCCAATTGAAGCATAATAAAAATCACGAAAATACAGAGCACTTTATTTTAAAAAAATAAAGACATTTAGTTGATCAGATGAAGCTATTTTTTTCTAACTGGCGAAAATAATGAGATTTCCTGAGTACCAATGTCATGCAAAGAAATTTATAAAGATCTAATTACATCCTAAATTAAATGCGATTTACAAAGAAAAATTATTTGATAGTTTAGCAATGTAAGGCAAGGAAAAAAAGGAATTTAATGTACATTCTAGCTGTGCTGTAGAAAAGGAAGACTCCCCATACACTTCCTGTATCATCACATAGATTTCAACTGATTATTTTATAAATCAAAAACAAAATTCTAATGTATTTTTCGAGTTTCGCATCTAATTTTGTCATAGGTGAAAATCAAACAATGAGTACTTGGCCGACTTCCAAACCCATTGAGGTGAGGTCATAATCTTGAAATTCGCGGTATTTATTCTTCATTTATCACGTCACACATGTAATATTTATTCACTATTTCTTCATGCTTTATTCAATTTTAAAAAATTAAGACCATTTTTTTTTCTTGAGCAGTCATTGTATAGGAGAATGGACATTAACATAAAGCACGCATTTGTATCACTTATAAAAAACCTTAAAAGCGCGCAATAAGGGACCTTATCAATCATTTTAAAGAATTAAATAACCTACAAAAACATAAACACATAAAAAGCAAAAAATTGTAAGAAGCGACAGTCTTATACAAAAATATTCACCATATATGAGTTTTACAAATTGACTGATAGAAATACGAGGTGAAATACTGTGATAGCTAGTTAGAATCATGTTGTATACGTAGAAGAAAGGGTAAAATTCTACTTATACTTTTATCAAACATTAAATAAAATGACATTCCTATACAATGCATGCCAATGAACGAGAAATATTTCAACTCTATTCTGATTCGAAAATATTTCAATAATTGCAAACTTTTGAAATTTACTAATGCTTTATGGCATTATTCATATATAAAATATAAAAAAGTATCGTTTATCTCAATATAGATTCAATGAAATTTCTCAAATTGTAATTTTCTTAAAATAATAAGCATTTTTGCTCGCTTATTTAATATCGATTGTTAACTTATAATATCTAAATAATATAATAACTGTTTTACGTATCGTATTGCAATTACTTACAGAAGTATGAAAAAAGGCCTTACATACAGGTTTATGACGTAATTCGAGTTTCTTTGTGTCCTAAGGAAAATGTTCCATAGAATTTATCAATTTTAGCTTTAAATTTAGAGTTTCATCATACATAGTATAGATAACTAGTTACAGAAAATTTTGTTTAAATGAATATATTAATTAAAAAATAGAATATTTAGAATTATTTGATTAAGTGTAAGGCTATACCTCATAACTTTCACAGTTCTATAATCTTCAGTTGACTATACGACAAGTAGATAGAAAAAGTGTGTTACTTTCTTCTAAAACATTATGTCTCTAAAATGCAGCTATTTTAATTTGTATACTTGGTATGATAAAATCATAGCATAGATAATTTTATTCCATTTTATATGGAGTTACCTTCCGTATCTAGTAAAAAATCCAGGTGGGTACATTGCAGTATAACAGCCTCCAGAATATTGTTCATCCATCCAATTTTTTTCTTCGTAGTGAATGGGCTATTAGAAAAAACATATAGTTTCAGAATTTTTATAACTATTTAACAAGATTAAATATCACAGGGAAATCACAACACATAATTACTAAAAACTTGCATGTAGATTTTCTAAGACTTTTAGCAATAGATTTATACACAGAATAGAAAGTGAAAATCTTTGCAATATGTTAAAAATATTATTTTTCTCAATGTTCGAGCTTTCATCCTGTGCTTACATAAAATAGGCCAATAAAATAATTTTATATTATTATTTATTTATTTGAGTTAATAAACATTTGTTAAAAAACAAAGAATGAATAAAATTCGAAATAAAAAGTGAGTCATAAGCAATAATATACCAACAATGGTATTTTATAAACATGTCAATAACAAAATAAAAGGAGGTAATACTTCTTTAAAATATTTATTGTTATTAATACATATTACAGTTCCTAAGTCAAAATATGTCCTAATATCAAAAATAGAATTTTATCTTCAGAAAGGAAGTAGATCTTAAGTGGAATTTGACGGGTTTTTTAAATTAAGCTCCACCAGATTTTTAACATTAAGGAATAGAACTTGAAAAGGAATTTATAGTATATTTAAAGACGTTCATTGTTGACGTCAAAGACGCTTTAACAAATTTAAAGATACAAAGTAAAAATGAAGAAAATTTGTGCGTGCAGGTCCTAGTATTATCAAACAAAGTAAATCAAAATATAAAAAAAGATACAAACATTTATAATAAAATATCAAAGAAACCCGAAATAGTAAAAAGGAAAGTTTTAATATTGAGCTGTATGATCTAGCGCATGAGTAATTATAACTAGGAGTATAGTTATTTTACGAATTTTTTCATTGATTTCGTTCAACTATTATCTACAATTTCAAGGTAGACAATTACTATGATATCAAGGCTATTCCTCAAAAATTCGTTGTATGGGGAAGCAGTGTCTTATCTTGCTTGGGAGATGAATTGCTGTTGACTTATGTTTTTAAGACATAATTTTTTACTGATCTTCATGAAAAAATAAAAACTACTCATAGTTTTTCAATACCGGCGTTCATATCAACCGAAAATGAACCGTAAAATGATAAAATGCTGATAAAGTAGACAAAGTGTTTCAAACATGGTTACGAGCGATATTCTTCTCTTGAATAGCTGCTGTTGAATTATCTCTCCTTCTAGATTTAGATAATCTAGACTTTTTTTCAAATATAATATTATATATAAATTTCGTGCATATATTTCATCAAATGGGCATGTAAAAGCACAACTCCCGATCGATTAACTGTTGAAACATATATATCTGACATTATAGTTATATCTAATCATTTTCATTTCATCAAAGCAGCTTTCATTAACAACAATACTTTTTTAAATAATAACATGCAAACTTCATAATGCTCTTAAATCAAATGGTTAAGACAAGAAAATTGATGACACCGTGCGGTTCAAGTTTCTACATGTTCAACGTAACTAAAACCTCTTGTATTTATTTTTATTATGACAATATTTTTTTGTTGCTGCTAAGTCTTTTCCGAATAAAAATAGCATTGGGAGTACAATTGTAGATATGTATATAGTTCAATTACCCTGTAAATTAGATACGTATACTAGTATGCATTACCTTCTATACAGTTTAGAAAAGGTTATGCTTTAAAACTATATAGAGAAAAGGTATTTAAATTGTATTCAAGACAACTTTCTTTTGAAATACCTTCAAAGCTTCAGAATTGCCGATAACTTCCGCTAAACTTCGTGCAATTCTATTTTTCCGTTCTTCGGGAGTTAAAACACACATTCGACGACATTTATCAGCTAGAATGAATCTGCAATTGAGATTTTATTGATCAATACATCAATATAATTAAAAGATATGAAAAATAAAAATGTTTTTGGAATAATTATCTTATTGCATTTGTATGGAAAGAATTGACAAAAAGACTTGAAAAGATAATTCTGTAAAAAACTTTATTATATTGAACAAAAGTTAAATTGTATGAAAAATATTAATTTTAACCATATAATTCGAGAATTATATTAAAATTAAAAACCAAACTTTTACAGTTTCGAGTAAAGAAGTAAAATGTCAAATATTTCTAGTGACAACGATTTTAAGTATAGTTAATTTAAAGACAAACTGAGAAAGCATTAGAAATGTACCTGTAGTAAGATAAACACTATGATAAGACAAAGATAAAAACAATAAATAATATCAGTTAATCGACCCGAAAACAAAGTGCTTCAATTACTTTCTAGAAATGCCTTACTTGAATACATGATGACAATATGGATTCTCGAGAGCTTGAGATAAACCCTGTCAAATTTTTTATCTTATGGCTCCATTAAAATCAGATGTAATTTGAGATTCATTGCATTTAGATTTTAGGTAACTCCAAATTGGAAATACTTCATTAAAATCAAGGGACCACAATGACTTAGGCAACATGAAATGGCTGGAAATAAATCACTCATTAGTTATGTTTAGAAATGTTTCATAGAAAATCCCACAAGTGAAAGAGCTCCATCTCTGATCGCCATGACGTCAGTTGGAATATTTATTTTTGTGATTCAGAAATGTCATAATCCATCAATATGGTTTCCTAGAAGCAACTTGTAGCCGAGCTTGTCAATGTTCTAGTGAAAACAAACTTTTTAAAGAAAGAGTGTTAATCTTTATACTTTAGCCCGTTTTTACTGACTATAGTTGCACAAACGACTTGTTGTTTTGTTGTTACTGGTTATTATCATATTTTTTGTATCTTACATAGACATTTATCATGCTACAGGTAACATTATAACACTATTCATAATTTTTCATTCCTCCAATCACTAAGTAGGTGCAAGCAACTGAAATTTTTGTAATTTTTTTTTTGTGACTGAAATTGTACTAACTCGATTTTTATAACTCCAGCTCAATCTTGAGAAGATGTTTTCAAACGGAAATATTAATGCCCTTCATTCTCATTCGTATATCACTAAGAAAACTAGGAACTTCAATACAGAGAAAAATATTTTATAACCATATACATTGCATTTTTTTTATATAATTAATTGTATTTATTTTATTTCAGTTTTTGAAGCCAAGCGGAGGAAATATTTGAAGTATAGTAGAATTCATATATAAAACTAGACTAAAGTTTTGATGATTAGCTTGTAAATTCTATTTAAAATGTAAATAAATGAAGCTATAATATGCATACATATGCATATAAATGTTGCATATATGTATGATATATAATGTGATGATAAAACGAATTTGGAAATCCTTTCAGCATTCTGCAAATTTGATGAGATTTGTTTTGCAATATATATTTCATATTTTGAAAACCATATACAGTAAAATTCGTGCAAGTTAAGTTTGGAAACCATATACTGTAAAATTCGTGAGTTAGATTAGGAAAAACTCATTAAAAGAAATAATAGAATTTCTATTAGAACTAGAAGTGTGTGACTTTAGTAATACAATAAAAAATTGCAGGGTAATAAAATTTTGTGAATATTTTACCCGATGATTGCTGGATAGCTTCCATCTGGTTTCGTATCATCCAATGCATAGAACATAGGATGTTCATCGTTGCCTTCCATCAACATGGAGCCACAAAGTCCTAAAATTAAATTTCAATTTTTACAATGAGAGTTTAAAAGAAAACATTAGCAATAAAAATTTCCTTCTAAAAATTTGAAGAAAAAAATGAGTGCTTGGTTTTTGATAGCAATGGGGAAATCCTCAAATCATAAGGCTTGAGAGCTTTATCCCCCCTTTTCAAATAGCCATTTCTGGGCTTAGAGTTAAATCAAGGTGTGTGTTTTTACAACAATATCCTAAAAAATTAAATTAGAATTTTTTCCAAGAAAAGCTTGCATCCTTTATTCGAAAATTTTAAGGTTAGTTTAACATATGCATATTTAATTAAAAATAGATGTTCATAAATAAAATAAAGAAAGCTAACACGTTTCTTAAAACTGATAAAGATGTTTACCCATTTCTTTCCAAAATGATTTTTTGTAATAAAGAATGACTTTCATGACAGTTCCCATAGGCATTCTTTGCATCAGCTGACTTCGTAGAGGGGGTAATTCTGGATAAAAATGGATCTTGAGTTGCACCACTGGAGGACAGGCCAAAATGATGTATTTAGCCTGTCAAAAAATCAAACATATAATACTAGTTACTTCACGAGTTTTTATAGAAATCCTATGTTATTTTAAAATTAAATCATTAAAAGGTTTCTTGTGTTCATAGGGTGCCCGGTACTATAGAAATAAAATCTGTCTGACACAATATGTAATAAAAATATAATTTGTCATAAAAGCTGGGTTTGGAGCTTGCTTGTGTGAATTAGCTACGAAATACAAAACTGAAAACAGGTCATACTTTGAAGGTCATTTTTTAGAAGGATCTTTATTCTAAAAGAGCTCTTTTCAAAGCTCTTGAATATGTCCATATACCTAATGAGGTAACCTGAATTATTCAAGGTGTATTATAGTGACAAAATCTTTCATTACTATTCTTGAAATAAAAATAAAATTAAAAGCTTCTGGATGCGCCTATTTTCAAAATAGTGTGATCAGAAGGCTTATTACGTTGATAACATCCTCTATTTATGCATATAATCATGAGATACCTACTGCATTCATGGAAAAGCTTGGATATATGATTTTGCTTTCGCGTTCTTCGGACTGGATTTCTTTTCATACAGGAGCCATTAGAAACCCAAAATATCAATTGCTTATTTCTCTAATAAAGTACGAACAGGCACAAATAACATAATCCTTTTCTACCAGTAAGGGTAAATTTTGATTCCAGGTTTTATCGTAAAAATTGTGAGTCTAGCTGTGCTCTGTGAACAAACTCCTTTCTTGCTAGAGTTCACAGAGATCCTAGATAAATAATGAGTAACTATAAACTCACTTTATATTCTTTTCCATTCAGAGTTTTCACTAAGACAAATTCCTTAGATTCTTGATTTATTCCAACAACGGGACTGTTCTTAATCACCACAGAATCTAAAAAACAAACAATATCTCTGTTTACAACATAAAACAAATTAAGGGAATTGTGCAAAAAAATGAGTAGAATTTTTATAGAATGAATTATGAAGATGGAAATAGTTTAAAAATTAATATTCTATTCTCATGATACTTATGAAAGCATTTTAAGTTATCATTGTTATGAAAAGTTTAAAAAAACCATTGATCGCACATTAAAACACGTAGTCCAGACAAAGAGGATAGGGAAGGTAAAGCTCTACTGTCGAATGTTTGATATTATATATATTTCAACTATTCTATACATCATGATATGCATACATTTCAACGATTCTACACAATATTGAGCTATTATTTTCTGCTAACAGCATTATAACAATGCTTTCTTTTCAGTCCAAAAATTCTTCTCCGAATACTGGTGAACTTGATTATATTTTAAAATATCTTTAAGAACTTACATTACTTTCCAAAATATCTTTCTTTTTCATTGTAATCCAAGAGAAATGAATCAAAACAAAACTCTTCTAGGATGAAGATGTGAAAATCTACTATTAATAGCTAAGATTAACTTATGAAATCAAATATGTAGTTTAAGGTATGGAATCTAAGGTACAATATTTTAAAAACTTTTATCTGGATCCGAATCTTAAATTAATTAATTTTCAGTTTCGAGGTAGTTTGATATTCAACTGTCATACTAAGAATGATTCACTGTAATTAATGTAAAACTGCAATGTATTTTATGGTAACTGAGTAAAAATCATAATTCATTTACTCTGAAAATTTGAGAACTACCAAAAGTCAGTTGGAAACAATTTGGAATTGTCTTAAATGTACCTTTTCCAGTTTTTCATAAGTTCCTCTTTATCAATATATGTAATATTTAATTTCTGTAGAAAAATTTCGGGACATTACGATCACTATCATTCCTAAAGGATTAATGCTTATATAATGAGCTTAAAAACAACTGAACGCAGAAGATTCCATTAAAGCTAACAAATCTGATGTTTCATTGTATTTCATAAATAAATGCGATTTATAAGATGTGCTATAATTTTGACATTTCTGAAACTACCCCAAATGTATAACTTCCACTGAATCTGTTTAAAAGATAGGGCACCATTCATTTTTGCCTTACATAGTTTACGCAGATAAACATTAGCTATTATTTCTATATTAGCTTATTTTAACCAACAGATCAAGGTTTAAGTATAAAATGAAAGGAAGTGACTTATCGAATTCTTTTATATTCCCAAATTTGTTTTTCATTTTAACATGCCAATCTCTTTGTGAACGCGCTAATTTTCTTGCATTATAATTGAAAAATTGCATAATATTTCAGGGTCTTCAACAAAGATCAAAGATATCTATAAGAGACAAACTAAACTCAAAAAGTTTTAAAAAAGGATTCCCCACAGAAAACACTATTTTTTCTTTCAGAAAATTGAGGTATGCATTTTAAATTTTCTAACAATTTTTTCGGGGAAGATAATGGGATAATGATTGTGAAATGATATATATGCATATATTTAAAGATGAAGTAAAAATAAAAAGAATGTATTTAATTAAGATTTTATAAATAATTTATTTCAAAGTGGTGATTTACCTCCAAGTTTTTCTGCCACCTTTTCACAAATCTGCTGAGTTCCACCCTTAAATTTCCTTTCCTAATAAAACAGAAATATTTTATTTGATATATCAAGTGTATAATTTACATGAATTTGAAAATCCGTGATGTTTTATTTCAAATTCAACCGGCAACCTATGATATGGAAACTATCATAATACTTTCAGAATGATAAAGCTTCATTTGTTTATTTTTCTTGTTCAAAAGATTTTTAATCATCATTTCGATACTACATTTAATCATGCAGCTTATTGAAAGCTACTTTCTTGAGTAAAAATAAAAAAAATCTTAATTTTAAAATGATTATAAAATATTTCATATAGCTGAATATGCTAATTTATTCATGTAATCTAAAAAGTAGTTTTTATTTACTATGAATGTTATAAAGACTTATTCGAAATAATTGCACCGATTACAAAACTTCCTTCTAAAAATTGGTAGTAAGAAAATTTAAGCACTATAAAAGAAATATTAGAGTTCTGTGCGTTTGTGTTAAATAAAAAAGCGAGTGGTTTTATATATATAATTATTATTTTCAAAACATTTTCAGATAGACGGATGAAAATTTTCATATGGACTTAACGCTAAAGTTGCAGATTTCTATCAATTTTGAACGAAATCCATTTAGAAGAAGATTGTCTGTCCAGCCAACCAAATAGAATAGAATATCATAAAAAGAAAATAATTTATTCCATAAATACGCACACATGTTCTTTAAAATTTATTCTAAAAATTGTGTGACTATATTGTAGCAATTTTTAAAGAAATTGCAGCTTTAATTCATTTGTGGTTTGGTTTCTATGCCAAAAAGGGTAAAATAGGTTTATTTGATGCATATGTCGTTAGATTATTCCTTTATTTTTAAAGAAAATCAATATTTATTACTTGTCCTCCATTTGTAGTAGAAAATATTCTCTTTGTTCCTCCACACTGTTTGATGTACCACAAGAAACTCAGCAAGGATGCTTCGTAGGATTCAGTTGTAATGTTAATGTTCACAAAGTTCTTGAAAAATTCTAACCCGCCTCTGGAAAGAAGTTATTACAAATTGTTTTTAAAAAATCTAAATTATTTTTTAAAAATATATCTGGCTATAATGTTTCATATAAAGTTGTAAATATATTAATTGTTTTTCTATATCGATGTTCAACTTTGAAGGACGGCGATAACTTTTGAAGACGAACTAAATAGTTTTGCACTGTATGAAATGACTAAGATTTCTATACCCACTATCACACTTTCAAAACTTTTTTGAACACCATTCCTAAGCTGTCTGATTTTGGTTGATAGATTTTAATCCTATCATTTCCATAAACAATTGATTTTTCGTCATGAGAATAATTTATTTTTCTTCGATATTGGATTTTACATGTAGAACAAAAATCGGTTTGTGCTGCCATCTATTGCCTTTTCTATATACTAAATATTCATATCTAATAATAAATGATGGAATGGCTTGAAAAATTCGCTCCGTTAAGCGGGTGGTGCAAAAAAGAGTTATATGCAAAGTGAATTGCATATAAAATTTATCGCCATTTATCGCCAAGAGAGGTAAACCGCTTCCAAACCACACAATCTTATAAATACAGAAACTAACAGCACTAAGATAAGCTTACAAGCCACAGCTAATTGTGATCGGGTGTTTTGCACTTGCCTTACAGCTAAAAATAAAAGGGCACTACAATTTCAAAATCAAATAAGTGAAATAAAATTCCACTGAAATCACTATATTAATTTTAAAAGCATATTTTCACATTTGACATACGTAATTATATTTAAAAAAATCTGTTGTCAGTATATCGTGGAGAATTTTAATCTGGAGCTATACGGAAGTCCTTCGTATTAAGAGTGATAGTAATATATTCGCATGTTTCAAGAAGGCATAAATTCATCGCACATAATCTCAATGATACTATCGCTATCATTAAACTCTCTTTATTCATGTTTGTTTTCTTGGAAGAAACGTTGTCTTTCGGTTAATATCAAATAAATTAGTTTGTTAAAGATATAATTCAATTCTGTCAGTAGAAATGCCCTCTAGCTGGTGAGATGCGGCAGTTTGGAGAGGGAAAACCAACACAGGCACTGCCTTCGTAATCCAGCAGCGGTTGACAAGTAAAAGGTTCCAATCCAAAGTAGCCTTGACCTCAAAACAAATGGTAATAACATTAAACTAAACACCTGGAATATATCAATGGTTTTACATGAAATATATTAATAATGAATATTAATAATTTTATCATTATTTTTTGTGTTTTTATATCTTGTTGTGATAAATTAAATAAAAAAATAAAGTCCAAAATAATTAAGTAAAGAAAGTTCGTTTCCTAAAAAATATGCAAATTTCACGAGCTGGAAAAAAAAATATTCTATTCAGTTTGCAATGGAATATATTCAATCAACTTTTTTTTCTTTTTATAAAACAAAGTTCAAATAATGCAAGTCAGTAAATATATTTTTTGAAATTATTAATTAAGCTTACTTAGTCCAGCAGTTTTTCTCTAAAAATTCTTTATATGTCATGGTATCCCATTCATCTGCATGATTGGCATTCCAAGGTGCGTCAGCTGGTATCTGTAAATAATGAACTTATTTGATCGATGATAAAATTGGTACAAATATACATTAACACTCCTTAGCTATCCTACTATTCACTTTACATTTAGAGAAAGAAGGAAGATATCTACAAAAGACTCGAAAAGGCCATGGGAAAAAATGTGTGACTTTACAAAATAATTACAAATTAATGATTTAATAACCAATTTATGAATGATGAAGCTAGCAAAGAAAAAAAAGTAAATGCTTATCTTCATATTAACCATACAGTCTGCCCCAAAAATTCATACAAACTTAGGAAGCTGTTATACGAACATCCATTAATATATATATGAAAGCTTAAAATTTGGAATTTATTAATATATCAATGATAATGTTGTTTTAAAGACTTATATTGTTGGATAAAAAAGGAATTAGCATTTAATTCCTGTCTTACTCATCTTTTGTGTAAACAAACGTAAATAATTTTAATAATTCTGAAGTAGCTACAAACGAAGAACTGAACGTACTTTATTTAAAATCGATACTTTTAAAAGTAAAATAATTCCGTTCGTTGGCATCATGAGCAGTAGCTTAGTAATAATTAAAATGAAAATATCCAATAAATTAATAAATTTCTCAGAAATAATAAATATTCCAATAATTTTTTTTTTCAAAATAGTGTTTAAAAACACAATCTTATTAGCATATCAAACAATACGTTAAAAAAAATCTTAATTCCATTTTTAACCTTTAATTCAACTATTTTCCCAGAATTACAATACTATTAATTAGTGCTGTAAAAATAGAATTAAAACTTAATTTTACAATACAATTAACTGATTATTTAATTGCAAAAATATTAAACCTTGTACTTTCATTGAAATCACAACTATGCACAGATAACTTTCACAACTCTAGTATATCCGAAATCAAGTAAGAAGCTTTATATGAAATTTCTTCTTTAATAATTGGTAACAAAATTTTAAATAAAAATGCTTCAGAATAAAAAATTTGATGCATGCTATTAATTGCTTATGTGATAGTTATCTTAGCAGAACATTCTTTTGGGAGCACGATACAAACAATGTTCTAATTTGAATCTAATTTTTGTGCTTTAATGCCACAGAATATCGCACTGAATCACATTCGCTACCTCTTCTCCCATTTTGTCCATGAGATAAAAGATGTTATTGATATCCATGGCAACCAAAGGATTCCCTCGTCTTGGTAACGTGCCAGAACTGAAACGTGTTCGACGTCCCTGAAAGAAAAAGAAATAGTGCCATGAGAGAAGCTATATGAATTACAATTTCTCATGAATAAGGATCAAATAATTATTTTTAAAAAGTGACTGACTATCATTTTTCTATTGCTTAATAGCAATAAGTTAATTTAAGGGTGCCAAAAAATAAATTTCTTAGCATTACTAAGTGAAGAATCCTTCATATGGCATTAATCCGAGCTTATTCTTCCTTATATAAACTAAGTATTGTAAGATACGTATTAGTGCAATAAATGATAAAAATTTAGCATCAACACTCAATATTAGTTTATTTAAACTGATATAATAAATATCTTTAGAATAAAAAATTAATATTTTCAAAAGTAGTTTTATCTCTTTTTTTTTTGCTTATTTTACCGTATTTTCAAATGCATACCACTTGAGACCCCATTATTTACTTAATTAATCAACAAATTAATTTATTCCTGTTTGTTACTAGCATATTTTTATCATAAGTAGGAATATAATAAAGTTTGTATATTATGAACAATTATTTTTTTCTTTCCTATTAAATAAATTGTCTTAGTTTTAGAATTATGTATTGATTATTTTCAAACGGAAATGTTTTGAACAAGGTGAACCCCTCCATTGAATTAGACGTATGGAAGTCATATCATGTCAACTCTTCAGCAGAAATTGTTCGTTGTCCATGAGAATTTTCAATTTTATAACAATTATATCTATAAAGCGATAATTGTCGGGAGGCTTTCATTATTATCTCTTGATACAAAATTAGATTTCAAATGCAAAACTGAACATTTAAAATCATGTTTTTGAGCATGTATTCATCTGGGTTCTGATGTGCGAAGTTATCCCATTAACTTTAAGCTCTTACCCTTCCGAGCTATTAGCATCGATTTGAACATGTTTCGATGTCTGTACGTTTAGAAAGAATAAAACTCATTGGAATTAAAGATTAATTTTTTAATTCACAATCTGAGTGAATTTAAAGCATTTTATACATCATTGTTTTTTATAGGTTTTAAACTCGATTTTTTTCTCTCGGTTTCGAAAGTTAAAAAAACTTATTACTTTAGATGTCATTGTATAAATGTATTAGTATGAAAAAAGTAATAAATAATTAATACATGTTTCATATTTTAAAATTTAAATTTATATTGCTTTATACAAAATTTGATTATCAATTTCAAAACTAGATTACATATTATGTTTTTCATTAAGAAAATATTTTAGAATTATTAATTTAGTTACCTTTCTTTTTAAAAAATTATTTAAAACTGAGCTTTAAATATGAAATAATAAAAATGACAAGTACAGTTATAAAAAGCTCATTTTATTCATAATGTAAAAAGATTTATGATGATTTACGGACAAAGCTTTCATTCGCTAAAACTATTTCCCATGATATCTTTAATCGCGTCCATAATTTGTTTGCCAAGTTCAATTTGTAGAATTAACTTAATTTATGCCCCACTAAGAAGCAGCACGAGGGCTATTTTGAGTGGAATGTCATTAATTTGAAATTGTTAATAAATAGCGAGGTCGACACATGAATTGGCATCCCTTTTCCAATCCCCCATGCCCCACCTGCGAGAGGACCTTCGGCTGTAGAAGACAAAGGACTAAGTCGAACTTGTTTGGACGAACGGGTCTTCAGAAGAATCTGGTTCTAAGCCTGGAACACTCTAGCTTCTGAACCAACATCTTATCAGTGTGCTATCGAAGCTCTTTGAATTTCAAGGTACTTATATATTTTGACGGGTCTGTCAATATCTGTTATTTCCTAGATGCCAAATATTTCGGAAATTCATCATCAACTACTATCTCATCATGTATCAGGAAAAATAGCAAGTATTCTACAGCCATTCAAAATAGCTTCTGTTTTGGAGATGCAAAATTTCTTATCTTGGATATATTACGCAGCAAATCTGACAATATTAATGATACTGTGTACTACATAATAAACGAAATGTAAAGTCACTTTTCCCAATTGATGCCTGATAACACATTGCAGAAACTAATCCATAAAGTAAATTTTTCTATGATCCATGAAACACATGCAGGTTTGGATATCACTCTTTAATCACAATAGCTTGAAAAAAAATAATGCGAACATTTAATAAAGTAAAAGGCAAGTTTTTCTTAACCAAAAATTCGCATAGATAAATTTGAATAATTAAAAAAAATTAAAAGAACTATACTGATACTCATATATTCTGCTAATGAACAATTAAATTTTCGACGTTGCGAAGGGGTCGAAATACACATTACGCATTCTTAAATGCTTCGATCATGAAACTGTTCAGATCTTAGCTATAAATATAAAACTATTTAATATAAATATAATTTGCACGTGGTACTACGTGATATTCTTATTACATTTTCTGAAGGAAAAGCTTTGAATGCTAATAGTTAATTACCTGATGCTGATCTGATTAATTTTGGGAGGAACATAGAACAGTTTTTCAGTCTTAACTAAGGTACGTCTGAAGCTGAATAAAACTGAGGACTATTTTTAAACAGTAAAATTTTTAAAGGTGATTGCTAATTTAAAATTAACAAAATAAATGTAAAATCATTATTTATTTTGAGTGTTAGTTTTCCGAAATCAATCATCCTTACAACTGAGACAATTATAAAGAGAAAATTGCATGTAACAATAAATATAGTAACAATATTTCTTATAATAAAAATATATTTCATATAAATATTACACTAAAAAAATCAAATTTTCAAATTTGATTTTCAATTTACTATTTATCCTCAATTAAAAATGTGAAAACTAAAAATTTTCATTTAGAACAATTAATTAAGGAAGTCATAGAAATATCATATTACGATTAATTATGATGTTACATGTTTTGCACAATAGCATATTACTCAATAGATTTCAAAATAAAATTGCCGAGAGGCATTCGATGTATGTCATATTATCATGCATTGACTTCTTTACTAGAGATGAACTTCAAAATTGAAATGAAAGATCAAAGAAAGATTTATGGAGAATAAATAAGTAATGCTCTTGAAAAGAATTTGGACCCAAATAGATTGATTTTAGAAAATAAGAAAATGATTAGTTTAATTTAAAAAGTAAATTGATTTAATTTATGAATGTAACATTAAAGAAGATATATTGCATGATAAATAAATTAATAATTTTGAAAATAGTACAAAAACTGTTAAGTGCCTATTGGTCAAATAGGTTTAGCATCTTCATTATTCACTATTCATCTAAATCGGATCATAAAACAGGCATCCACAATAATAAATCGTGATCGTTTGATAGGCTCTGAGTGGCATTAACTACATAAAAAGCATATATATATATTTAATTTTTATTTCAAATTAATAATATTAACGCTTAGAATCATCTGAATTCTTCTTTGTTAAAAACAAAATATACATGTGTATTATAACGAACATCAATGTTTGTGAAAATATAATTAATTTAATAACTGTTATTATTTTTAAAACTTTTTACTTACATTTTTATAGTGCAAGAGGTCTTCAACTTCATTCACTTTATAATTTTCTACGTTGAATTCTTTTGCCATACGAAGAAGGCGATCTTGAGTAGGTCCGACATAAGCACCTCCAATATCGACATAGCCTACTTTCGGATCCTAAAGGAACGAGAAGGCAACGTTCGTGCTATACTTTATATTTAATAAAAATATTAGCCAAGGCAAATTATACAATTTTATTTTGTGCACTTCATTGTCATTTATGAATTCAGTGAATATCAATTTAGATATTGGTTCATCTCTTGAACGTCATCCCTTTATTCGGCTACAATTTATCTGGGTTATTGTAAAAGTTGGAAATATCATTTCAAAGTGTTGTGCTTGTTGTGTCAGTAAACACTTACAATGAATATTCTACTATGTGTTGTTCTATACTAAAGGAAAGAAAAATGCGACTTTAGGCATTTTTTCGAGAGAAAACAGAATTTTAACAGTTTGAGTGCGGCAGAATACTTACCTTTACGGCAAGTGAAGCAGAATAGCGCTTCGCCACATTCAAATGGTTAAAAAATATGTGCAGCTATCCTTAATTTCTAGGAGAAAATTGCCATACATTGATTTTATAACTGATATACTATTCTTCGCAGTCTACTTTGAATGGGAAGTGGACACCAAGATAATCTTAGAGGAGGAAATTTGAGAAAATGGCAAGGAAATTATGACAACTCCCCATTGCAAAGCAACACTGGGTTTATTATGGGACGGACCTCGTAATTTCGAACCCGCTCAGATGACGAGGACGACACCTGAGCTGGTACCTATCTATACAACACACCACACCAGTGCAAGGATGTTTGACCCTGACGGATTTAACGTGCAGCAGATTCCCTTACACGACGGTCTTCGGCGGAACCGAGTCTCGAACCTGAAACCCTGCGGTTCACAAGACGAGACCTTACCACCAGATAATGGCAGCTTAACAATTATGCCAAGTAATTGTTCAAGTTTCATTTTTCACAATTCAGAAATGAATATTTTTTTCATTACCAAGGTTTAAATGAGACTAAAACTTTAGAAAAAATCTTTTAAATTAATTTATCAGAATTCCACCAAACGCCTTAACACTCAAAATGACTAGTATTTTAGATCCAAAATTTGATAATAAATATAAATATGCTTTTAAATGAAGCTAATTGTTAATTATAAGTAACGCTAACTAGTATTCAAAAGATAAGATACAAGTTTATGTCTAACTTGCAAACAAATGAACAAAAATATATATAATTTTGGACAATCATTATTTATTAATCATTATTCATTAAATTCCTCTAATGTAACCATTAAGCATAATT
The DNA here is from genome assembly GCA_026289955.1 of Argiope argentata. Classification (NCBI taxonomy): domain Eukaryota; kingdom Metazoa; phylum Arthropoda; class Arachnida; order Araneae; family Araneidae; genus Argiope; species Argiope argentata. The sequence goes on from JAOUZG010036138.1 coordinate 212,996, forward strand.
ATAACAATTTTTTTACAAAAGCTACTTTCAAGAAGAAGAAGAAATGGAATATATTTGTTAATAAATAAACAAAGTTTAATAAGGAAGGCGCATTCCTCAAGTTGTAATGAATTAACGACATTGATTTCCTATAATTTTCAAGAGCGTTGTTGTGCACCGAAAAGGGAAATAAAGACTATTCAGGAAAAAATATGCCTGTTAAGGCTTCTTAAACGATCTTTTAAGCTCTTTTAATTAGGAGGAGTATTTGAAGAAATTACCTATATTACAAGGTTGTGCCAAAGATTCTCTATCACTTTAAAGTCTGTGGATTGAATTAGCCCGTATATGTACTCTAAACCTTGGCTCTCAAAATATTCTTCAATAACTTAAGCAGGTGAAGTCCCCCATTATTATCCATTAGGGTGAATTCCTAAGAAAAAGAACCAACTTATGATCTAAAATATGGAACGAGAATAGCATCTCTATGTCTTCCAACAATCTAAGTTCTTCCACTAAGATAGAGCAGGCAGTATGAACATCTAGAGATATTCCAAAGTAAATCTTGCTTCCACATCTTTAATAACTTGCACTTTCATTAACTGCATATTTGTGGTATCTGGCGCATTTATACCAAAATTAATGAAAAATAATTTCTAGAGTAAGTCTGGAGTTATCCATGAAGAAGACAGAAGGCTGTTGCTATCTGGTCTAAATAATTCTTTCCTTCAAGCCCAACAGAAATGCCTTTTTCTCAGTTGCTGAATAAGAGAGGCATAAGCAACCATAGTAGTTGATATTCTTATTCTTGTTGCAGCGAATTAATACGAATATTGCACTGAAGTAATCCTTTTTCGGTTGAAAGTGCCAAAAACTGATCTTCTGAAGGAATTGTAATACATGACAAAATTGAGACAGGCCTTCTAGAACCTACATTTTGATCATATAGCCTTTATATCATACTCCAAAACACGATAAGCCTTATAGTTGCATTTTCTTTTGTGAAATTCATTTTTACCCACTCTATCAAATGCCCTCCTAAGAAATCGAATTAACGACATATCTTAAAAATATATTCTTAATGCAATCAGAAAATTGCTTATTAAGTGTACCATACGGCAAAAACATTTCAGAACAGAGCTATTGGTGGTTTAGAAAGGAGTTTCACTTAGATATTTGTGTATAGTTTTGTTAGCTTCTATATATTATACAAAGGATTCAGTGGCTTTGGTTAGGTTGACCGAATTATGAAGATTTGCATTTAAATTTATAACATAATTTTTTCCTTCAACATTTTGAAAGTTTAAATTTGAAACATATTTCGAGTTTTGGCAGAATTTTTTGTATCCTTTCTTTCCATAATGTAGTTCTATTTCAATGAATACTTAGAATACTTTTAATTTTGAATGTCATGCAAAGAAATTAAAAATAAATGTTAATAAATCCATTCAAGAAACAGTTATCCGAATCCATTAACCAGCAGATAATTTTTCTATAATGAAAAATATTTAATGATAGTCATTAATAATAGGCACCGTATGAATGATATGCACTAACTAATACAAATATTCCTATTTCTAAAATAAATAACTTGTTATTTTTAAAAGTATATCTTTTACAATGGAATTCTTTATAGTTATTCGGTTTCGGGCTATAAGTTGTTTATTTGACTTGCATAAAAGGCGACAAATAATGAATAGCTTTTTCAGTCTGGGTTTTCCTGGTTTATGAAAAAAATCTCTTTGAAACAAATGCTCTTTGAATACAAATTCAGTATATTCTCCAATTTTTTTTCGCGGTGGTTATTTTTTCTCCTGATAACTAAAATTGCCTCTCAGTGGAGAGCCTATATATCTTTTTTAATTCCGTAATGAATGGATATCTTATTACAAGATTTTTGGATTTATGCCAAAATTAGAGTTGTTCTGAAAGTGTTTTCTTTTTTTATTTGGTGTTATTGCAGTTTGATTTTATAAAAGAAGAAGTCACAAAAAAGCTCAATTATAAGAGTCTGATTTATTCAGGAATTCAGTTTTTGTGACTCTTGATTTTATAAAAGAAGAGGTCACAAAAAAGCTGAGTTATAAGAGTCTGATTTATTCAGGGATTCTGTTTTTATGACACAACAAGGAAGTTTATCCACGCTAAATCAGAAAACTTCGCAATAAATCAGTAATAAAATGACGTATATGAGATCAAATTTTCGCAAGATATTCACTCCAGTAATGTGTAGCACCCAGTTATTAATTTCTAAACACCATTAATATCCAAATAGGCACCACACACTAATTCAAGAGTTTTCCTCGAAGCGACCATTGAAAATCCTCTAACCTAATTATAGTCAATGTTTTTAAACTCAATTGCTTAAATATTTAGATTTTATAATTTTTAACAGTTCATTTTTTGACGCTAAATACCATAAATGTAGCTCTTTGTTTATTTTTTCAGTTGGAAGTCAAACTTTGTCAATAATAGTTTAAATATTAGTTATTGGACCCTGATTAGAGTGAGAATAATATGAATATTAGTAATGAGTTTCTATTAATCTAATAATCATCCTTATATCTAGAATCGAGAAATCTGTACAGATTGTGTGAAACTTGAACACTGTAATAATAAAATTTCTGAGATTAGAATTTGTTCAAAAGCAGAATGCTCAAATTCAAAAATAGAAGTCTATACATCTACAGTAGGAAAATAAGGATGCTCAATTTTGGTGAAATTAGTTGGAAAAGTTTTGAGTCTGAAAATAGTTCATGCGTTAACGAGTGAAATGTGGGCATCTCAAAACATATACTGAATCTATCATTTAGAACACTTGTAGACAATGCAAAAAAAAAAAAAAGAATCTTCTGACAATAAATGTAAATATATCACTTATCATGAATCACATATGCCGGGTTCTACATCGAGTGTAGATAACTTATAATCTTCAGCTTGATAAGTCGTTTAATGGGATTGTAGTTTATAATCCATTTTAGTAGCTTTGCTATAATAATAACACGGATATGAGCATTTGCCTCCAACTGCTATAAGTATTATTAGGTAATTTTGTACTTTATTAATGACAGAAAATGGTTTTCCAAAATAGATTTGAATTAATAAGTAAAAATCTATTTTAATGAAAAATAAATGTTTTACTAAAATTAATTTTCCTTTTTTTTAATTTGAATCAAAATTCCTCTTCTAATAGTTCTACACAACTTCATATCTCAGTCTGAATTAAAAGTAAAATCATATTCAAACCCTCACTCATTGTTAACAATGTCTAGACTGCCCTTAGGTCATTACCAATCGCTTATTATTATATGAATGGGTAACGATGTTTTTATTTATTTATTTATTTATTTTTGCGCGTGAAATAGAATAGATTTGTCGGAATTCGTGATACGAAAAACAACAGCATTCATTTTGGTTTGTTTTTCCCATTCAAGTAAGCACGCATAGAATTCGAGATTGTTTGTTGTTCCTTTGATAGAGGAAAAACATTTGATTGGCTACACGTACAATTCAAGGGTATACAATATCTTGAAGATATTGAATGAGATACTATTTCCAGGAGGAATTTTTAAGATAAATATGCTCAAATCAATATTAAATGAAATGTGAACCAAAAAGGACTAAACATGTGCTGGTCTTTATGGTTGTACTATTTTGAATCGTCTGAATAACTTTAGTTAAGTGTATAGAACGATTGAGACTATAATTTACAAGTCCAGGTTTCTGGCAATTTATTCACTAATTTTTAATCTCCAGGCATTAAATTTTTTGAATCTAAAATCTTTGTCTGGCAGAAATTCATATTGGTCATATTTTTTGAAGCTGAGAATTTAACAAAGAAATACGCATTCAACTATTTCTAAAACCAGTGTTTGCATATAAATAATGCGCATTTATAACTAACTTTAATATTAATTTATAACACGTTAAAACTGAAAACTATCAAACAATTATAAAATAAATTTGGGTTTAAAAGATAGAATATTTTTCAAATTTTGAATTTGTCTTCCACAAAAGAAAACTTAAATTTATATTTTGTATAAAAGATATTTCTATGAATAATTACTCATTTAATATTATTATTCATTATTTTCTATAAATTATTTTTTATTTACTATTCAAGTTTAAAAAACGAATAATTTCGTTTGTCATTAAAAATTTTAGAGAAATGGAATGCATAAAAGATGATTTGACAGAATAATTAAACAGATTAATTAAATTGAAACAGATTAATTAAAGATGACAAGTTAATAGTCAGTGCAAAAAATTCAATTTTGATATAATTACTCTTTTCGTGAGGGTTCGTCCGCCTACTCGATCACGAGCTTCTAAACAAATAACTTTGATTCCAGCCTCAAGCAACCATTTCGTAGCACTTAGTCCTGAAAAAAATAACTAAATTATTTTCCATATCAAAAGGCGGGAGCAATAATGCAATTATCATAAAAAAATTACTGAATAAATTATAAATAATTTTACTAAAGGAAATTTTAATAAATTATTTAAAACTAAAAACTCTTCGTTTTATCAAAATTTATTCTTCTTTAATTGTGAATATATGAAATGAAATGAAACTATTATACATTATAGAAATTATTATATATTATATAGAAATCTAATGGAAATTTCACTATATTTTCTCCCTCTAAAAGCTTGGATTTGATAATTTTAGTCTAGAGTAAAGTCTTTTTTCATTCAGATATTTTTCTAATTTTTTTATAAATATGCTCACCAAATTAATTTTCTAGGAGTGATTATGTAGTATTTTCATCTTCGAATCGATCCATTCTGTTATTCTAAAAATCTATTTCTGAAATAGAATTTGTTTTCGATTTCCTTTATGATTCTTGTTTTTGATTTCCTCTGTATTAACTTATTTTGTTGATTTCTTTATATATAAATCTGTTAATTATGAAATTCATGCAAACATTATTATCGTAGTACCAATAAAACACTTACACGATGAGGAGATATTCGAAAAGCAAGAATATAAAGAATTGGAATAAAAAACAGTTGGTAGTTTTTTTAATTATTTTATTAATTCTATAATAGATTAGCCATTAAATAAGATGGATTATTATGATTATTTTTAAACTAAATATAGTTAAATGGCTCTGAATATTCTAAAGGGTGCTTATCAAAGGTACTTAATAATCATCAATTATCTATCAAGAACTGCCAATATCTATATTGCTTTTTCACTTTTAATTTTATATTCTCCAGATGTCGTTATGGAAATAAGTGTTTATTAATAAACATTAATTTAAAAAAATAGAATTATTTAAACAGGGTAGAATTGGTGTGTATATTGTAGTTTATTGGCGCAGGAGCCAAATTTGGTTATATTAATCTAAATATAAACTTAATATCCGAGAAATACAGTATTCCAACTTGACCTATTGTTTCATTATTTTGTTTAGAAACATACATAAGATACAATGTATTCTTGTTTATTTATTCATAGAGGATTTTAATTTTTTTGCATTATTGTTCCCATTTTGAAGCAGTTTGGGATTTATTTGGGGAAGGACTTCGAAATTTCAAGCCACAGTCAACACCTAAACTGTCACTCTCCTTTCCAAGCTTCGGCACCACATATACGGAAAAGTAGTTGACCTGCAACAGATATTTTAAAGAATCGGATTTTAGCTTGGGACCCACAGGTCCGTAACTTAGGCCTTGGGATAGACTACTTCAATCCTTACACATTGATAAGCTATTGTAATGGTCAAAAATATTACTGGGGCATTTTGATAAATTTTGAGGAGCCAGACTTCTCTGTATCAAAATAAAAACATCGAAAAATGTCAAATTCAAGTTTTTCTATCTTTGTGAGGTTGCGCGCTGGATCTCTTATAAATTCAACGATCTAGCTCCCTTTGATTTTACATGTGGTCCATAAAGCAGAGCATTTATTTTGGTTGAAAATTCGGACAATAATTATCAGTGGTAAAGGTACTTTTTCTGAATCAATGTTTAAGTAAATTAACTGCATTTAGAGACTGCACAATTAAAGACCCTGTTTACAAAATTATTTTAATATGAGAAATGACTCTAGAATTGAATGTAAATAAATACATTTTTAAATATTGTGTTTATTTAAACACGCTTTAATATTCATGTCCAAGGAAATTATTGCATGGAGCTTTAGTCATTACGTTTATTTTCCTGCTCACAAAGCCATACATTTAATTAAAATATTAAATACATTTATTTGAATGTTATTTAACAAGATAAATTTTAAAATTTTCGGAAGATTGCGACATTAAAAACGGTTTGGTAAATCTAAGTAAAATTACCAATGAAATCAAACCTGCATCAGTCATTTTAGGAAAGAAAGTGCAGAATGGTACAAATAGCTTTCTTTTTCTTATTATATTTCAAGAATTAAACTCAAAAAACATCAAAGTAATAAATTCGAAAAATCTAAGTGTAAAATCAACTGTGGAATATTTAATACCTTTAGGATTTTTAATAGCATTCAAAATAAATATTTAAGTTATAAAATAAATAGTCACAGATATTTCTAATCACAGGTTTTATCTGGCATTCTTATGGAAATATAGATGAGAAATTGGAATTTCTGTTGCAAATACGCAAATCTAATAACCATATAAATGTATTAATTAAAGGTACATAAAATTGCCCTAATAATGATAATTAGACAAATCTAACGCAAATATTTATATTTTGGTGAATCAATCCTAGATTAAACAGGGGCATTTTCAAATATTTTAGATAGATTCTCTATTAACTTAAAGCATTTAATTTAGCTTTTTTTTAAAATTACATAATATATGCAAAAACTCTGGCATTCTTAAAATGAACTAATTTATTACTATATGGGACAAAATAAAACAATAAATGAACAATAAAGTCCTCAGATTTTAAAAAAAACGTGTTTTCAATTATTATAACCTCGAAAATAATTGTTTTTGACTATTTGTAGAGGTTTTAACCTATTGTTCGTATAAAAGAAACAAAATATGCTTCAACACGCAATAAGCATTTAAAACAAACCGCTAACTATCAAACAATAGAGTAACATTCAAGTTAAGGATGTCTTTAAATCTTGACTCTTCAAAGGTTGAAAAGTTAAATGATCATAGGAAGGGGTAAATATTTAAGATTTCCTCAAGAGATAAAACACTAATGTTTAAATATTAACTCACTTGTGTCATTTAATATGTGAAATTATTGCAGCGCGACTTGATGAGCATTTGAATTTAAACACAGTTTTTGTTGAAACTTTCGGATGCATAAGCGTTGACACCCTAATTTTTTGAGAATATTTCGAAAAATATTATCATACTTATTTAGATTAATAGCGGTTTAATAGAGATTTTCAGTTAAAATTTTTATCATCATATAATATTTTAAATGCATAGGTTTGATGCAAATAGGACTTAAATATACTTGGTATTTGATACATATCGCTTGTAATATACATTCAGCAGATACAGATTTATTAATTATGTTAAGAATTTGGAGTTATCCAATGACATTTTATTTTTAATAACTTTTTATGCACACTGATTGTCAATGAGACCTATGAATAAAACAGATTCATATTCACTTGGTATACATAATATCCGCAATCAATTAAGTGTGAAACAAGTTTCTCTTATCATATATTATCATCATTTATCAGCTGGGATAATACTAAGAAGTTAACGTAACGCAGAAAAATTGGAATCTTACACAGAACAGTATTGTTTCAGAAAACAGCTGAGAAAATACCACATGAGCATATTCAGCTGTTTATATAAAAATTTATTCTCTTGAAAATATCGTAATTTAAACAACGCATTTCTTTTCAATATGTAGCAGGTAAAAAAAAGAGCTTTCAAGGCATAAATGTTCAAATCAGCGAAGATTTGCTCCTCGTCAGATGCATTATTATAGCTCAAGAAGCTTAAAATACTACATTGATATATGTTTTTCATAAATTTAGATATCTAAAATGCATATACAAATCTAAAATTTTTCTTAAAATAAAAATTAAAATTCCAATAATTTTTGAAACATTTAAATTACTTCACGTTTTTCTGGTTAAAATATTTATCATCTAGAATCATAATGACCAGAAAAAATTATTAAAATGAATTGGAAATTTTATTAGTTCTTAAATTTTTATTTAAAAATTTATCATAACCATTTCGTTTCTAAATAATTATATTTTAATATGTCTTTAAAAAAACCAATTAAAATTTAAGAGGCTTTCTAATTTCTATAGTCTTTATCTCCTCTATACAATCTTATAAAATATCTCTTAATTTCATATTTAACACATAGTTATAGTCGTCTAAATTGCATGTACAAAATTAAGCTTTTTAAAATGCCCAGTGTAGCCATGCGATAATTCTGACTGGCAGATTTATTTAAAATGACCCGACTATAAAAAGAATGGCATTGAAATTTATCAATTTTTAGGAAGTTAATTTTTTTCAAATTAAATGTATGAATTATTAAAAAGATACTGCTTATTTGAAAGCACAGAAATGTAAAGAATATAGCTTAATTATTATTTTGTATTAGCTTATATTAATCATTTTTAAAATTTTTAAAAAATAATTATGATTTTTCCAAATTGAAAAAAAAAAAAAAGATTGGTTAAAAGAAGTATGAGAGGCAAGTGGTAAGCAGATTTAGGGCAAAGCTAAATGCATTATGTTTAAACTAATTAATCACGCATTCTTTTTCTTTCACGATCCATAAATTTTAAATGTTTGTTCGGTATAATATTGGCCAGTAAAAATCTGATTGTTTATCATTTTATTTAACTTTTATACCAATATAAGAAACTAATTATATGGAATAATCAATTGCTATTTCAATGTAATCCATGGAAGACTTAGTAATAATTTCCAGGTCAAACATATTCTGAAATACCGTGCTTATTCTCAGTTCTAATTATAGGTTTCCTATCATGTAGCAACAAAGTGTAAACTTATATGTGCTAATAGATTATTTAAGCAGCCTACGAAAATTTTTATTGGCTGTATTTTCCATAACACACTATTCTAAAATGAATAGTTTAACTTTTCAAATTATTTTCCCCTTAAAAGAATGTTTTTCCAAATCAGTTAAAATAAGAAAAACAAAATGGCAAACGAAATACATTCTATCACTGAAAATGACAGTTACCCATTATTTCTTACCTAGAAATTGTGTATCTTATTGATAATGAAATCTTTTCATGATAAGAACCAAGGTTGAACTCTTGAACTAGTCATTCATCATTACAAAAAAAAGAAAAAAGTTATCTTAAGGATTTTTGATTTGTGATAGCAATTATGTGGACATGTTATCGGCGAATTTTTGTTATGAATGACTGTAAAAAAATTAGTTCCAAAGGTTACTTCCTGCAGAGGTGCGTGATGCACCAATACAAAATTTTTATATGACGATCTTTAGAAGAAATACATTTTTAATTAAATCAACAAGTAAACTTCCATTAAGCAGTTTTACATATCAAGGAAACGCTGTTACTCAAAAGAAAAGAGGAAAAACGGAGCAGAAATCAAGCAAATTTAAAAGTTTAGATTAAAACATAGAAATATCATCAAAGTGTAATAATTTAAAATTATAAATAAGCATTAAAAATGTATGATAATAAGTTTAAAGGGATATTAATCTTATTCAATTATATTCAAGCATTGAAAATTAAACAGCAAAGTTTTCAAACTTTTTTTGCACATGACAGTATAACGTTTTAGTGCATTGGATATTCTAAATTAAGAAGCATTGTTTCATCAAAGAAAGCTAAAAAAAGTTTTAAGTTCAATCTTCCCTTAAGGGAGATTCAACTGTAGAAGTGAATAATTTTTTATTAGTTTTTTTAGTTTTATTAGTTTTATTTTTATTAGTTTTATTAGTTTTTTACTAGTTTAGAAATCTAGTTGCTAAATCGTCTAATAATATGATAAAAGAAATAATATGGCACATTCAAATTTCTTCAAATAACAAAGTAACTTCAAACTTTTGAAATTTCACCATGAGATTAATGATTCAAAAATTTATCATTTGCTTCTTAATTTTTGAGTCTTCCTTTTTTTTGAATTTGGAAATAAATAGTGAAGTAGAATCCTCTCGAAAATAAATTTCTTATATTTTATACGTTAAAAATATAAAGTATGACATAATGTTATAACTTTCTGGAAAAAAAAGAAAGATCAAATATATTAAAGTAATCGTATTTCTATGTCAGTTTCTGTCATAAAAAAGGAACACTGTTGAATTTATTCATAATCATCTTCATGAGACTTAGTACAGCATTAGTTACTCTTTTTCTGGTCCGAAGTTTTCCATAAAAAGTACTATAGCATTAATGTCTCGGTAATAGACATTAATCGGTAATAGACATTGTCTCGGTGCACTAAAGTTTATTGCACTAAATGCCTCTTTCTAGACTGGTCGCAAAGATACCTGAGCACTTACGTTACAATAAATTGTCTTATCCTTGAATAGCTCTGTTAAGCCTTACCCTGATTATTAAGTATATATTAATATATAATGAATTAAAAATTCAATAGTTTGGCATATAAAAAGTAGCTTGATGAACATTATCAGGTGTTTAATAATCAATATAATTATTTTTAAGTAAGAGCAATATAGTTAAAGATAAAGAATACATTGATGTTCCCTGTTTATGGATATATTGAAAATATTTTAGATTATGATTGTAAAAAATGTACTGAGAAAAAAGGTATCGTTCAAAATTTCTCTTATAATCGAAACTGATGGCTTGGTTTTAATGTAACACTCCTAGTTTCATATCAATATCTAATATGAATTTCATTAAACCTCTCCTATTTCTTTGCAATCTTTGTTTAAATATTCAAAATAGCAACGCTAGATAAACAGTGAAAGTAACCTGTATGACTGATAACATGCAAACAATGTTATCAATAAAAACTTTTTTAATACTATCGATAGCTGGCCTCTATTTCGTTCATTCCTTTGGAATCGCATATTTATTTCTGAGCCGCAATTTTTAGGTTAAAAAGAGAAACTGTAATAAAAAATTGTAGTTATTACAAGATATTTGGTGTACCGTATGAAAATATTTGAGATATTTTAGTTGTTATCTGCTTTGAATTACTCTAGCAGAAAATTATGTCAAGCATCCTTTTTTGTTGTTTCAAATTTTTGCTACCACAAATTCCAAGGAAAATTTTGTCTCATGCCATAATTTCAAATATAAATTATAAAAAAGAGACTTTGATAAATGATCAAGAGCTTTTAGTTCAATTTAAGATTTTTTTGCAAGAAATTTTTCAAAATCCTTAGCAGCCAAGGAAATTTTTTAACAATATGCTAATAAATAATGAGAACCTAAAAGAAAATAGATTAAGAATTTTTTTTTGCTTTGCCGTTGATTGCATACCTCCCATGATTACGTGACTCCTAGCTTTAAAAAAGACTCAGTTTAGATATTGTAGAGTTAGCATACCACTCTAATTTTTCGAATTAAATATGCATCTTCTTATCTTCTAACAAAAACTATGTAATGCCGACTCTACTTATTTGCTGTTTTGTGACCTACACTTAAAGAAAAATTGCGCTCAGAAGCTCTTGATATGGTTTATCGCTTTTATTTCTTAAGTATTAAAGTGGCTGTAAGCCTTCATACGCAAAGAATTTAAATTACGCAACTCAATAATTATTCTTTTTTTTCCTGTTTTTTACAATGAGCTCCTGAAACTTGAGTCATTTTTATTAAAAAAAAATTGAAAAGTTTATAACTAATAAAATTTCCCAGCATTAGGTTTTATTGTGGATTTCACAGAATACTTGGCTCCTTTTTATAGTTTAAAGGTTAAATTGTGAGTTCTTTGATTACAAAATACCATTTCACAAAAACTAAACATTGTATTTATGAAGACGATTTTGAGTTAATGAAAACATGATATTTATTTCAAGATATAAATATTTTTAAAACCAATCTTATCGTATCAATTGCAGCATAATTACAAAATCCGATAAAGAAATGTCCAAATACCTTACATAATATATTCGGCAAAAAGGGAAAACTATTTTAATTTCCCGATCACTCCAACAGAATTTTTCCCTTTTTATTCAAGATTTTTTAAAAGTAAATTGGTAGTTATATTATATATATATATATATATATATATATATATATATATATAAAGAAATCTTATCTAATCTATTACAGCATAATCATGAAGTCTTGAAAGAAAAGATTTAAATAAATATGTTATCTTCTTGCATAATATGCTAACTAAAGAAAATGTCAATATCAGTTTTAATCGCTTGATTAAGACCATTGCTTTTATATTTTCAATCTTCAAGGCTTATACCGGGCTGTAGTTATGATCTTGATTACCATACTCCAGATTCTAACTCCAATTCTATTAAAAATATCTCATGTGTTTCGATTTTATGCACATTAAATTTGATACCACGGGTTTTAAGTCCTCTCGCCGGTGTGACATGATAATTTGGAGCTGAGACTAACAATTCAGATTTCGACATTGTGATCTGATTACAGTTCAATACTATGAAATCCGTCCCAAAAATAGTTCTTGTGTTACTTCAAAACTAAATTCAACTTATGGTTTATTACATTACATTTCTTGAAGAATTAAATAATCTTCAATAGTATTATAGTTATCGGTCACTTAAGATAAGATGAAGTTCAGGGAAGAATATTTCGATGTTCCCTATACAATTCATGGTAGTAAAATTATTGTTTCCGTCTGACAGACTGCAATGACCGGAAGTAATGCTTCAGCATTTAATCAAGTTAAAAAATGTTGAAATATCAAATTGTATTATAGTTGTGGATGGTTAGTAAATAAGTTTAAAAAAATGGCCATGATATTAGTTATATCACAACCATTATAGAGCGCTTTTATAATCATTATTCAGCATAATAAATACCTTTATATGTTTTTATCACATAGATGTTCGGCTAATAAAATATTTATAATCTGTCGTCAAATTTTCTGAACAAAGCAAAGGTCAATACTATGCGACACAAGAATCCATTCCACATTTCAATTCCATTTCCCATTTCAATAAAAACGAGTCAATTCCGTTTCATATTTCAATTAGTCAACTCCATTTCATATTTCCTAAAATACCAAGAAGTACGAAATGGAATTGACTCGTTTCAATAATACTCCATATAACAGAATCATTTCTTACCGCAAAAAAAAAAAATCTCAAGATATAACTCTTACTCAAGAGTGGAACCCATTCTTCAATTGGTCCCCCTATCAACGATACTCATTGCTTTGATTTTGTTCGAAGACTTTTTCTACAGAACGATCAGTCCATCCTCTCACGATATTGTTACTGCTCCAAGAGTTTAATTTTACTGAAAGAGCAAATAGGCTCTAGGAATATTTATCTCAAAAAAAGACATACATGCTGATGACATTTAAAATTTCCACCGATTATGGGAATTTTTCAGGGCATGAGAAAAACAAAAACATCATTAATAACTTCTCTGCTTCCCATGTCTATAAAAATTCTTACCCAAATCCATGTTTCTTAGATATTTAATCTCGAGAAGAATAACCACGCCCTGACTTATTAACAAACAGAGAAAAATCTGCCGTCCAATTCTATTTTTTATAGAAGGAATACCTCTAATAAAAATACAACCGTGGTAAAAACGTCAAATTAATTGACATACAGTTTTTCCAGATGTTTCAAGCCATTCACTCTCCACTATTTTTTTTACTTTTTTTCTCATCTGAAACATCTGTTCTTACAAGCTTCGATTTGATATATCTTTCTTAGGTCAGCCTTTAATTCTTCTTGGAATTAATTTTCGTTAAAACTCTCTTTCTTTTCTATTGCTTATTCTTGTGTATGCATGACAGGACAAGAATTCGCTATTTTTAATTGATTTCTGCATTTTTCCTACTAAGCGAGTTCCGAAATTCGGGAAACTGCAAATTAAAAAAAGGCATATTCAATTCTTAAAAATTACTGTTAAAGATTATTTTTAAAACAATATTTTTCAAGCATCAAATATATTATTTTGATTGTAATTCCAGCAATGCATTATGTTACATCATGAAAAAGCGTTTTTTTTCCTTTAAATATTTTTATCCGCTTAGATAAAATATCACAAGATTTCATTTCACATAGCTTTTATATTTTTATGTTTATATAAAAAAATCTTCCCATTTTAAAACTGTAATCTCATCCTATTATTTTAGTATGCCAATATGGCATAATGGATAGAAAGTTATTATTGCCTGCCATACAGATAAAAAAGAGGAATGTTGAAAATTTGCTTATTTTTCAACTAATATACCACCAAGGAAAGGTTTGAAAAAAGATTTATCTAAAACAAGTAGTCATGCAAAGATCCTGAACATTTCTTAAAGAATAATGAAACAACATGAGTTTGGTGTCTCAAACATTCTGCAAGTTCTACGCTTCTTAATGTAAGAACAAAATTCAACAAAGTGATTTTTTTTAAATAAAATTATGACTTTTGAAACAGAAAAAGATTTTAATGCTATTTATGGGATTTGCTAGAATTTTTAAGTGTTTTTCTCCAGTTACCTATGATATGTTGGTAACATTCTATTATACAAAGAAATTGCAGTTACAAAGACAGTAGAAACTGCAGTTTAATTTAAATTAAATTTTATTTTTAATTAATTTTGTCTCAAAAAGAGAATGTTCTCATATTATGATTCTAAATAAAACTGTGCCATTATTTTAAGAATGACTAACCTTAATCTGATTTTGGAAATTATACATTTCAAATATATCAATTATATGATTTTACAAATAAAAGCAAGTTCTTTCAAGAATTTCCCAATTTTCAGAAATGTAACATGTTCGAAACTGTTCAATTAGGAATATTTGTTTTTATTAAAATAAAATATGACACTGAAATAATGGTTCACAATAATTTATATTCAAATTCCATGTATTTATGAATGTACAGTTATTTTGGGCAAGAATGTTTCACTTTTGCTTCTCTAAATAGAACATGCCAAACGGATATCTCGCTAGCTATTTCTCTAAGAAATTTCATTCTCATTTTTCATAAATTATATGTGGAAATATCAGCCTAAAATTTTATCAACCTTAACATTACAACTTTAAGCAGAGTTGCACTGATAAACGGCTAGGCATTTTAAAACTCTGCAAACCTTACAAATAGCAAAATTTCTTAACAAATCTTTTTCTTACAGGCTATTTTCAATAATGTAATATACAATGAGGTGACAAAAGTTATGGGAACCTTCTAATAATCTTTTGCGCTTCCTTATGTCAAGCGAAGTACAGTAGCTCGACTTGGCATAAACTTAACAAGTCATTGCAATTCCATAAGCGTGAAAGTTTTTGCCGGTGAAGGATTTTGAGCAAGAACTGATCTCTTAATTATGAAAAATAAGCACGACCTACATGTCGAGCAATAGATGTGTTCAAATCATTTCCTGGAATTTCCCAGAATTTTTTTCAAGCTAATCGCGAACAATTGTGGTCAATGACATGGCGCATTCTAATCATAAAAAGACCACCGATTTGGGGATATACGAAGTTCATGACTGGTTGCAAGTGGTATTCCGATATTTGAACATAACCGTTTCTAGACAATTATAGATTTAGTTGAATCAGAGGACCCAATCTGTTTCTTTTAAAAGCCGCTTGACGGCATTATGGAGCCGCCACTAGTTGGCATAGTACCCTGTTGACTACTTGAGTCCATGGCTTCATGAAAAGTCTTCGTCCATCGCTCGAGTGGTGCCACACTCACGTCCTATCATCAACTCTTAACAATTGAAACCGTGACTCATCTAATCGAATCACAGTTTTTCAGTCATCTAAGGCTCGACCAATATGGTTATGAACTGTGGAGAAAAGCTGAAACAAATGTCGTACCTTTAGTGAAAGTACTCTATTTAGTCTACTGCTGCCATAGGTCATTACAGCCAAATTTCGCCGCACTCTCCAAACGGACACCTCCGTCGCATATCCACACTGATTTCTATGGTTATTCTGTTGTTGCTTATCTCTTAACATTGATCATTCTACGTATGTTACGTTGGTCTCAGTCATTAAGTTCAGACGGTCAGTGACTGCAGTGTCTATGGTGGGAGGTTATACTTGAAATTGGGCATTTTCAGCTGACTCTCGACACTGTGGATCTCCCTAACGATTTCCAAAATGGAATATCTCATGCTCCCACTCCACATTCAATAATTATAGAAACGCAATGTGTGAATTCACATTATGCTTCTATTATCACGTTAGAAACCTTTTCACATGGATCACTCGAGTACAAATGAAATACGTGCCAATGCACTGCCCAATAATGCATTTTGTATGCGATACTACTGCTATTTGTATGTTTACTTTTTGCAATGCCATGACTTTTATCACCATACTGTAATAGTTAAATAATCCTTCCAATTTATAGAAACCTTTGTTAAAATTTGCTTAACTGATCATTTATATTGCATTTTAATCTAGATATCATTAATTGCTTAATTATTAATTGATCTTTCATATTTATTCTTTTTTTCTTACTTACTTTTTCATCTTTTTTTGTAAAAGCGTCAAAATTGTTTTAACGGAAATTAGGTTCAGCTTTAGAAAAATATTCAAGAAACTTCTGTACTCAACTTACTTAAATTTGATTAATCATTTTGTTTTTGAAACTTCTTTGCTCTTTTTGAAAACTAATTTGAAGTTTCCCTATCCACAATGTTTTTACAACTTATTGCTGAGATTTTTCTCAAGTTTTTGATTGTTAATTCACTGACAAAAACTCCAGATCAAACTAATTAAATAAAAATCAAATCACATTTCTTAAATCAGTTTAAAGATCAATGTTCACATCTTGGAAGAGAAAAGTCATCAAATTTAAGAATCTTATTCAAAAATTTATTCTTTGAATTCAGAACTTTTTTTTTTCTTAAAAGATTTCTCTACTTTTTATTTTAATTATAAAGCAGATATCTTTAATTACTGTTTCAACATTTCTTTATTCAACTTTACTCAATACTCATGAATACTTTAATCAAGATAATAAACGAAGAAAATACCACAAAAGTTCTCCGATTCTAGAATTTTCTTCTTATCTTGTTCATTATAGAATAAATACACTAATACAATAGAAGTTACGCAAGTGTGTTTATTGTTTTTGCTCTAGAATCACTTTTGATTAAAAATTATGAAAATACTATTATCTTTTTATCAATCAACAGCAAATAATAAAACTCAGGTTTTTCTATGAAGAAATGATTTACCATAAATAAAAAAGTAGTACTACACAGGCTGTGTATTCATGAATTATCATTTAAGCTGTCTCTTTCATATTAATCAGAAGGTTGAAGAAAGGAGAAACAAGACAATTGACTTTGAAAAGAATCATGATAAGGTAGATGCAATATCCATTTTCTTTCATCTGTAGATCATTATTTTTACGTAACTATTATGTTTTCAGTTTAAAAAATTAGGAAAACTTTATCCGCTGCTTTATAAAATAAATGTCTTTGTTAGTCATGTAATATAACTTTTGAAATGCAACTGTACGACGAACATTTTTAAACGAAAGACTTTTTAAATTTAAATTAAACCTTCCTCTACGCAAGATGAGTTTAAAAATTAAAGTACATTACTCAACGAAAGCTTCTTTTTGAAATCTGCTATAAAAATGATAGCTTATTGTCTTTAGTTATTCGCAAGTATAAATTTAACAAAAGAGGATTTTTAAAATACCCTTTCATTCAAGTACAAAAAAGTAGAATCTTTATTTTAGTAATTTTTTTTAATTCTTTAATTTAAAATGTAGCAATAAATAATTACGATGTAGTATCATCCCGTCTTCAAGGCAACGCTGGGACTATTTTGAGATGCACTTCAAAACTTTGAGCTACAATCCGATGACGAGAAAGACACCTGAACTGATCTCTGTTTCTCCATACTTCTGCACCACGTCGGAGAAAGCATATTTGGTCCCGATGCATTTAGCAGCCATGTAGTTCATTCACATGGCGACTTCCCAGGCATAAAATGAAGGAAAATTCAATCGCAAAATTAAACCAATACAAATAGGAATCAATTCAAATTGGTACATAATTGAGAAATTTCTTCCTATTTTTCCTATTTAAAAGATTTTCATCTGCTTGAGATTTTTACTGAATGATTCAGTTCTGTGAAATTTACTTCAAAGATACAGACCTTTTTTTTTCTTGCTATTAGTTCATTTACATAATAAATGTTGTAAAAATCAGTAAACAAAATTATAATCTTATTTTTGCAATTAAATAAAATCTTACTATTCTTTATTTTAATTTATATTTATTTATTTATTTTGTTTTGTTTCTTTTCTAGAAGATATTATTCCCTTCCCTAACACAGAATATTTTATGAACTCAGCAAAATATCCAATTATGTTAACATCTTGAATGATTCACAGGTTGAAGCTCTGAGCACAACGTTTCAAGGTCAAGTTTCGGCAGTTTTATATATATTTGTTATAGAAATAAGTTATACCAGTCTAGACTAGTTGTTATCTAATTAACAATATCTCGGGTATAATTACAATAAACGCGCTTAAGAAAAATATACATGCATTGTTTGTAGTATACTTAAATATATAATAGCAATAAAGTTTTGTTTCCGTATACAGAGATTTTTAGCCTTCATAATGTTCACGAACACTCAGATTTAGAGAATTAATTACTAAAATTCGTTTGAAACAAATAGAAATCCATTAACAGAAAATAAAAAGCAATACCAAACACAAAATACAAACTTTATTGAAAGAAAATATTAGCAATAATTTCTAACCAAAATAATAATATTAAGAATCAGAAAACCTCTGTACATGAACCGTTGCTACAATCTAGAATAAAATTATGAATAAAATTTAGAGTTATTGGTACCATAATTAATTTTTATTATCTTAGTTGGTTTCGTCCACCATCGTGCAATTCTCTCTCGTGCTAACCTTTGTTTTCTTGCCGTGGGATCATCTCTATACATAATTGTCACTAACACTCAATTGAAACTAATCATTAAAGGCGGATTGACTCAGATAATGATCTACTGACGAAAAAAGCATTGTCGAATGCAAAATTAAAAAAATGTGAAACAGAAGAAAAGAAAGAAAAAACGTCCAACTGTCGCTTGAAGTGAGGATATAATGAAAATTGTAGACTTCAACGCATTGATCTTTGCTATAATCCCGCATAAAATTGTAAATAAAAATTTATGTTTACGATACTGTAATTAATTATTTTTCAGGTTTAGTTTTATTCGTTCACATAAACATCTATAGAATAAATTGGAGTTTTGTATAGATGGGGATGTTTTTAAATTTCGCCTAGCATTATAGATTTTGCTATGTATTGTTTGGTACGTAATCGATATACTTAATATACCATCTCACTTTTAATGAATATATTTCCATAACAAATGTATAATTTATTTGTAGCGGATGCGTATAGGAATTACTCGAACAATTAATGAAATCCAATGTTATTTCTTAACATCTTTCATTTAATCAATAAGATATAGAAATCTATTTAAAATCAAATCACAGTTTTAGCATTCTTAATTTATTAAACTGATCACTTCCCACTTCCTATTTTAGATTGTTTTAATTTTAAAACTTAATTTTTAATTAATTTTAAGAGACTTAATACTTTGAAGCTTCGGCCTCGAAATTTTATTTACAATACAATGTAGCCGAGACCTACTACTTAACCATACAAAGTTGCCATTATGAATTCATGATCGATCCACAGTATCTAATCCATGCAATTCTGCTGTCAAGAGTCAGCTTTATTGACATTGAAATGATGAAAATAGAGAAACGATTGTGATTCAATCACTTTAAATTACAAGGGTCATCCGTGTAATCAAAAGGATGATAATCTAATAAAATTAGCAAACTCAACAAATAAATCTGAAAGGGTCTCTTTTTTAATCTATTTTCATATATTTATATTTGAAATAGTATAAATAAGCAAATAAATATTTAAATAAAGTTTTAATATACTAATTTGGTATTCTTAATTAAACCGAATGCAAAAGAATAAGCTACTAATTTTTATATCAACTTTTTTTTGTTATTTGGACTGAAAAACATTATAATCTGTATTTTAAAGAGAGAGAAACCCTTTCAAAAATAAAAACATTCGTGTTTTATCTTAAAATTGAGAAAAGTGCATGGAAATACGGATAATAATAATTTACAGATTAATAGCTTTCCATCAAGTAATTCAGAACAATGATCCATTAAGATATTTTTTTAAAAAAATGTTTTTATTTAACTGTACTTAAATAGAATTGTTATTTTCCCTGTTTAAAAACATTATCATTGTTTTTTAAAGGAAACAAGCATTTCAAACATACATTTTCCTGGTATAAATTCTAGTTATTAATCGCAAAATATGCGCTAATTTAGTGTTTTATTTCTTGTAACTGTAAATTTAAATCTCTGAGCAGATGAACAAAAAACAAAGGAAAGAATGAAGAGTTTTGACTTTTGTTACAAGCAGTTTGTTTTTGTCATAGAGTCTTTATAGCCTTCACGGCTATCAACTATCTTCATAGAAATTGAAATCAAATAAATTTTTCTGCATTTTAATTTCGAAGCAGTTTACAAATACCATAGACTTTAAAAATTAAAACCATTTACTGCTCAAATCGCCATAAATTCCCATGAAAATATTATTTTCTCTATATTATTAATTAAGTACTTTTTAAAAAATGCTTTATTTTTTATTATTATAAAACTTGACTTTGATAACGCTTGATCACAATCAATTTAAATCTACTATTAAAATTCTAAAATAGTCAATATGTCCTAAAGTGGCTCGAAAAATGTTCCATATTCAAGTATATTCATTTCAATAAACTTATCTTTCTTACCTCGATTCTCTATAAAAGGAATTTATTTTGATTAAGAAAAGAAGATATAAAAGATATAAAATGTCGATTGAGTAAATTTAGCTCATAGAGACTTAAAATGCAACCTTCATAAAAGATTTCCATAACATAAAAATATGCTTCCTCATTAAAATAGCATATTAGTAAATATCAACTTGTATTTCATTTCCTAAATATTTAAGTGTTGTATTCATAAATTTTACACCTTATATATACAGCAGAACGAAAGGCTTTCCTCACCTGGAAGTCTGAATGTTGAAATTAAACACTTGAATAAACAATTGTATCTTGTATCTATCTATCTATTTATCGCACTGCGATTTCAGACGGAAAAAGGTAACAATCTAACAATAAAGTATTCTCTATTCTAAGTAGTTTAAAACTTTTAATAGAACGCTTAAATCGAGTCAATTTATATTGAATGATAGCATGAAAAACATAACTATGCCAGCCATTTTAAAATTTATCGCTTAATGTTTTTAACTATGGAGTATTATAGCATTCTTTTTCCTGTAACAAGATGCAAAATGAATTCCAAATTTAAATTGGTGAAAGATAAAGGCGTCCAATTTCTATAAATAATACCTTGAAAAGGGAAAGAGCTACAAAAAATGATCTTAGAATATCTTAAAATTAATCATTTTAAAAATTTGACAAAACACCTATTAAGGCATGTGTAGAAATTTTTTCTTAAGCTTCATAATGATTTCCCTTTTAGGATGTAAAAGATAATTTTATTGTATATTCTTATCTCAAAAAAACTTTTTCATCATCCGATTATTAATTTTAAAAGTGACGTTTTTTACTTTTTAGACAAGGAAACAACATTAATAAAATAAAATTGTCTAATTTTGTTTAGTAAATTAATTAAGCATCATTTTATGAGAACCTTGCTAATAACTGTATCTTATATAAAATATGATACAATAAAGAATAAATTAGTAGATGTATTATTTCTTATTATTCTTGACTGGAATTAATTGAGCAAAACTCATAATTGGAGAATTTATTGAGCAATTATCTCAAAATAGGCTCGTAGCTAAGTCTACAGTATATCAAAACGTAATAAAATCAATTGTTGGAGAAAGGATTATTTATTTCACATTATCTTTGTCTTAAATTAATTGCGTTGTTATTTATAATATATGAACCAGTTCGGTGTTCATTTTATAATAATCTCGTTACCATGATAACATCAAAGTATCAAAAGTATTAATCAAAGTTTAAGAGAGTAAAAATTATGTGATAGGGTCATTATTTTTTTACTATCCTGTTTTACTTCCTTTAGGAAATAAAAATCCTTAGCAACTCGTTAATTATTTAACAATTACTTTTTAATTTTCATGAATATTAATTCTTAAAAAAATATAAAAAGCAATGACAAAAATAGAAAAAGATGCAGATTAAAAGAATTAATAAGTAAAGCAATAAAAGGTATATCTTCCTTACTTTGACTGTTTTGCTTATGAAAAATTATTTATATATTTTCTTAAAAAATGTTTGACAATAAAAATCCCAGAGTATTAAACAATTAAATTTAGAAATTCAAAAAGCATTCAGTACGTTCATAACTCTTAAAAAGTACCTTAAAAATGGAACCATGCTCTAAATATCTTGGCAGTCACATGAATTTGTACATATTATATTTGATTTACATATGTTCCTTGCTAAATAAATCCTCCACTCTCATTTCCCTTTTCAATTCGTTTTAAATAAATATTTTTTAAATCAATTTTAAATAAGCCGCATATCCTCATTCACATTTCTCTAAACATAAATAAATAATGTATGTCTGATTTATTAGTTAACAGTGATTCTCAAAGCGTGTGTTGTGCTTCCTTCAATGAAGGAAAAAGGTGAGATCTGAAGAAAAAAAAATGGTCCGAAAAGACTAATTGTGAAAACCAAAATAAATCGGATACTGTTCGATGTAGTTAAAATAAAATAGTTTCCTTCAAATACTTAAATACATTTATTATGCAGTAAGAATTAAGATTCAAGTCATTTAACACTGTACTTCAAGTTCCTTGTATTTTAAAAAAGTAAGATATATATAAATGAATTGAAAAGATTATTGAGAAAAAATAATTTTAAATATAATAAAATAACAAATTTCCTTTTTAACCAAAGTTGATTTACAAAATATTGTTTGTGTTTTTTTAACTAAAATGTCTTTATCAAACCACCATTCTTTCATTAAGCTATATTATATATATACATATACATATACATATATATATATATATATATATATATATATATATATATATATATAAATTTTTAATACATTTGTTAAATTATTTAAAATTGATTTTAAAAAAGGCAAGAATAGTAGAGCTACATTTAACTGTCATTTTTAAATCATTTTTTAAATATCATCTCCATTTCAAATGATTTTGTGAAATAAGTTTGAAATTCTTAATTTAATTCCAAGAAAGTTGGAATTAATCTGGTATCGAAACTCGGAGTCAGAAAAATTAAAAACATCAAAAATTCTCATTTAAGAAATTGCAAGGCTTATGAAAGGGGAACTTCATCATAATTATAAATGCTGCAACACGGACAAACTTGGGAATAAATTAAAAAAAGAAATAATATCAACATACCACTGAAACCCCCTCCAACTACGATAACTTCGGAATCCATGGGAGAAGCGTGCGGTTGACGAGGAAAGTAGTTGAGTGTCAGGAATCGAATGAGCGCTGCTATCTCCTTTTGATCATTCTACGACGTCGTGATGTAACTCTGTACCCTTTATTCCTGAAGTTTTCCCTCAGCACTCGAGTCAGGAGAATAGAATCGTAAACAGATGTACAAACGTGAGGCTCCTGTTACAAGCCGATATTTAAGCCGGAATGCAAATAAGAATGTTGTCGAAATTCTGAAAACTGTCGTGGAGGACTTCGTGAAATTAGCATAAAGTAATAGCAGATTATACAGACTTCTTTACCTTTTGGATACTATGAGTGAGAAAACTGCAGTTGAAATTCGAAGATAATTTATGGATTATGCGTCAGAAAGTCATTATCATATTCTCACAATACTCACATGAATAATGCCAGTAGTATACTTTTAGATTTAATGAATATAATAAAAGGTTTGTTATTTTGTAGAGAAATAGTAAATGAAGATTACAAATTAGAAATTTTTTAATGATGTTTTCAGACTTATCTATACAGATAAAGAAAGAACATGTGTTTTAAAAATATGAAATAAACTTCATTCTTTTATAAATAAAAGAAATTGCTATAAAATAGAGAATATGACATGTGCTAAAAATTATGGTATTTGTGGCCCTGAAATAATTTTAATCAAAAAAAGCATTAAAATTATTTAAATGTTTTCAGACTGAAATTTTTGTGATAAAAAATTCATTTGTTATGTGTTCAGATTTATTTACACAGATTTAAAAAAACCTTTGTATCTTCAAAATAAGTGAAAATAAAGAATAAATTTCATTCTTTTTTTAAAAAAAATCATTACAAATAAAGAATATGATATATGCTGCTAAAAATTGTAGTATTTGTCGGAATGATGTAATTTTAGATAGGTTCAAGTTCAGAAACTGTCCAAATGTTTGCAGGCTGAACATTTTGATGCCAAAAATCCATTTATTTTTTGAACTATCATTAAATAAACCAGACTAAGTGACCCTCCCTTGACTTTTTTTATACACTAAAATAATATGACAAGTTTTTGTTTTAAGTTTCATCGTACATGGAAAATAAATGTGTATTTGATCCTCAAACTATTTAAAATTTGCTGCTTATTCACAATATATATGCTAAAATCTCTTATCAACGTTTATTAATTTACTTGTAATATTTTTGAGCTATCGCATTCACTTACGCAAGAACAAACAAATTATTAGTTAATTATTCCAGTTATAAATATTAACTAATAACTAATGTCCATCTATTTTTATTACTTCAATTGTAGCAATAAAAATATATGTAGAATTTCACTTACCTACACCGAATGTAGAAAGAACGTAGAAGAAAGTTTTTCATCAACTTAATATTTAACAAAATAAAAAAAATTCTATTTATTATATGTGTATTAAAATACATCTTTCTATTTGCACTTAAAAGTGACATTAAAGCAATTGCACACAAAGGCAATAAATTTACAAAACAAAAATTCTGCATCACTTCTAGTAATAAAAGTATTCATGGAGTAATGGATCTGCTGAATGTTTATACAAATATTTCTAATTAACATACTTCATGATATACTTTAGAAAGAATAAATAATAAAAAAATTTAGTACAGATTCAGTCAAATTTGCTACTTCAGTTGTAGATGTGGAGTGCCATTCGTATTTAAGATCAATTGTTAAGTCTTTTTTAATGATCCTTTGCTTGTATTTAACCTTTTGATCAAGAATTTCTTATAAATGTTTAAAGGCATTGAGATGCCATGACTAAAGCAAAAATTTTAACGAACTTCAATGTCTCAGTGTATAAAATGTTTTTAGCAGCAGATTTAGTGCAGTGAACTTAGGATCATTATCTTGCATGAAAAAGCAATTATTACTGAAACTCATTTTGGACTCACTAGATTGCAAATTATTTTTCAAAATACCAGAGTAAAGTTGATGATTCGTAACTATATTAAAAATAAAATGTTATTGATATTGGAAGCACTCACACAACTCTGGCCAAGCTTGTTTCCTCTTCCATACTTCCTGCGATAGTCTATTTCAAGGATATTTTATGTATTTTATTTCCTTCTCAGCATCTGTCTTCCATCTAAAATACAAAAAAAAAATTTCATCTCAAAAAATAATGTTTCTCCAGAACTCTTAAATTTTATTTACTTACTTATTAGCAAATGATAATAACATCTGATTGCTTTCACTCACGAAGAATTTTCACCTTGCCATAAGGTCATTTGAGTTTTCCTATTTTCTGCAAGTTCGGAAACTCTTACTTTCGGGCATTTCTTCTGTGAGCGTGCAGAAAGACATTTATAAAGAAATTGACCATCAAAATTACAGTAATTTCCCCCTATTATAGAATCAATGAATGTTTGAATTATCGACTGCACAGCTGAACCTGAAATATCGACATACATGTTTTATTGTGAGAATATTTTATAGACTATTACATCATTTTTTCAGTGTTTACATGCATTCATATTTAGAAAAAAAATAACTTTTTTTAGTAATCCACTTTTGAAGGAAATTTGATAGAATTACTTCAGCAAAATATTTTCTATAATTTGCACTTGAATAAATACTTACAATAACAAGAGTTATCATATTCAAGTGCAGGGATGGATAAAGAATGACGTCTCTTTACCAAAATTGGTAAAAAATTTGATATAAATCAACAACATTAATAAAAAAATTACCCATCAATTTTCAACCGTCTAGCTTGATGCCCTTTTGAGTTATCGTAATTATAAACAAGCAATAAATTCGAAAAACATTCAATAAAAACTAAAGAAAGTAAACTCTAACTTTTCAAACAGGATTTTTTTACTAAAACTTTATTGGCTTGTTACATTACATAACATTGTAGTACTAAATAATAGCCACGAGTTCAGCTCTTTGTAGAATGTAAACAAATTGTATATACAAGGAAATATAATTCACTTAATCAATCTACATTCTTACGTATCAAAAAAGTAAACACTGGCAAGTATATCCTTGTCAAATGTTGCGGATAACATTACTTTTCTTTCAAAAAATCTTAGCATTTTGATAATGTGCTTAAAAGAGAACAACCGGATATTCTAATTACAGGTTTTGTTCTTGTGGTAATTTCTGCCACTTTCTGGAAAAAACCAAAAAATTTATCGAGGGGAGGATCAAACTCACAAGAAACGAGACAAGCTATAATAAATTTGTAAGGAAACGGAAACTCAATGGGTGAAGCGAGAGAAATTGTTCAAAGAACCGTTCGGAAGAGTAAATCATCGGCATTTTAATGAAGTACAAGCAGATTCAAGATTTTCAGACGACTTTCGGGTGCATAATTGCAGAATATATCATGCGTTCAAAGTAAATATAGATGCAAGTGTTGCAAAAAGGACACAAAAGATCTTCAAGTATTTGGAAAGATAGATCAGAAAAAGCGCAAGTAATATATGATCTATATCCAAGTCTCCCTCAAGCCGAAGTCAAGCAGGAAAAGATGGGTAACCTCAAAGCAGCCTCATGATGAAGATATTGCTCTTGACGCCTAATCTAAATATTTTATGATAGATTTCTTAAATGTTTTGGTTACGGACAAAGACGTCCGTAAATGAAGACGTTTATTTTAGATCCATTTGTTTAAATCATACTATCAAAATCTTCATACTCAAAAAAAATTAAATTTGGATGCATAAGTTAACACTCATTTAGAGATAAAATTGTGGGGTTTTTTTACTGATTTCATGTGCTGAAAACAAATATGGCTTTAATTTTTGCCCATCATCTGTTGTTTGTAAATTACGGCGGTACTGTTATTTAGAGTAACGTATTGCCTTATTTACTTAGAACGCGTTAACTTAGAAATTCCTGACCTTAAAATATAGTGTAAGATAACTAAACTGATTAAAAAGAAATCTCTTTACACTCCCATAAGTTTACAATAGACAAATTAAAAATTAGAAAAATAAATAATCAAATGCGAACAAAAATAAAAACTATTTTGTTCACTTTAAATCTTCCCTTTTTTGTCATTTTTGAATAAAATTTGTCTAATATTAAATTCAGCAAAGAGACCTCGTAATCTGAAATCAGTTTGGCATCCCGTCTATTCTGGTATTGCTCCTTTATTTTCCTTATATTTTTTATGAAATCATTCAATTTTTTATCAGGCTATCTATAAGAATTTTAGCAAAACTATCCAAATGGTTATGTGATTTTGGGCATTAAATTAAAAACCTTTCCTTTAATAAATTCTGTAAATTATTCTAATTAATTGAAGGAAAAAACACTCCAGTAGGTTTACATCAGCTGAATTAAAAGTAGAAATAAGAAGAATGTAAATAATAGAAAAGGGAGAGCTATTTTCCTCCACACCAAAAGTTATTTTGATTTGATATTCCTGTGTGAAATTTGTTTGTCAATCTTCTTGAAAAACTCAGCAGTAGTTGACCATTATATGAGTAAACTATCATCTATAATCTTCTAATAACTTTATGTCGTAAGGATTTATACGAAAAAGAGCTTTATGTTTAAATACCTCCTGATTTAACGAAAGATAAGATAAATTACAAAGTCTTTTAACTCAAAGATCTATATTTTTATCAATAAAATAACAAAAGGATGACGATAAAAAAGATTACACATTTGCTTTAATTTAATCTTTGTTGAATGTGAAGAGATTTTTTCCTCGATCTACTATATTGCCATAAAGCTATCGTATAAGTAATATTGTTTGAATCTTGAAAAACAGTCGGTTTCCTTAACTTTAAACTCAATCAGTTTTTTCTTTTTAGTAATGCTTTGATAGATACTTTTTTTTGTTTCAGAATTCACAAAGACAATAAAAATTAAATCAGTTAGTCACCATCTTTTAATATAAGTTGTCTAATTTTACATTTTGAGCAAAAAATAATGAAGTATTGCATTTGTCTTTCTACATAGAAACTATGTAGAAGCAGCAGGAAAAAAGCCACAAATACTTGAAGCAGAAAATTAGGACTTGAACGCATATTATTATTTGCTAAGTACCGGAGTATAATTATTATTAAAAGGAAAAACGGTTTTTGGGGGTACGATACTTACTAAGACTTCCTTTACTAAATAATCAGCTAATCTCTTATCAATGACATTGAAACATTCTACCGTTTTTTCATAATTTCGGTAAAGCGGAGCTTAAATATGGGTACTCAAAGATAAATATCAATACTATTTTTAAATTTAATTTCGAAGGAAGCTAGACAGTGGTTTCATAATACTAAAGATTTCGTGAAGTTAGAAACATCTAAGAACAAGTTGAAAGACAAGATAGAGACAAAAGACTTTCTAATCAACTGCTTCGAACCCAATTTTTGACACCTTTGGGAAACTGTAGAATCCCTCTTTTTCCATGTTCTATTGTTAAAAAAGTTATCTATGATAAGTAAAAGATCATTCGTCGACTATTCTTTAGTAACATCATCTTTAAAAAGGAAGTTTCAAATCCTTAATATGAAGAATTCAATAATGTTCTAAGCACGCATTTTTAAATAAATGGCAAAATATGATTAAACGAAACTGTTTCATTGAAAACTGCAGGCAGGATATAGAAGCGCAATTGTGGATAAAATAAACTTAAAATAATGAGAATTGAGCATACGAATATCTTGCAAATCTTGTAAAATGAGGCGTTTTTCAAATCAGTCATGAAATAGCTTGCTTTCATATTATAAGTCATATTTATGCATCTCATACTTAGTGTGAGATCTTAAACATTACTTAACACTTGTTAAAGAGCGCATAAATAAACTCCTTTTTGCATTGCATCACTAGCTTTGAGCCAATAACTCCATTTGGCATCTAAATTTCCAGTTATTTTTGGCAATTCATATGCCATGAAAATTGCATGATATACCATGAGGTGACAAAAGACATGTGATATTTTCCAATAATGGGTCAGATATCCTTTTTCCCGACGAAATGCGGCATTTCAACATGGCATAGACCCAACGTCATTGAAAGACCCTTCCAAAAATATTGACTCATGTCGTCGCTATATGCGTCCATAAGTGCGAATATGTTGCCGGCGCAACGTTTTGTGCACTAACTGACCTCCTGAATATGGGACATAATCGATAACTACATGTCGGGTGATCTAAGTGATGAAAACATTTGTTGGAACTGTCCTGAATATTCCTCAAAATAATCGTTACAGTTGCAGTCCGGTGATATGGTACATAGTCATTCATTAAAGTTTCAGCGTTTTATGAGTAAGTGAATAGCTACGACTGGTCTCCAAGAACTGAACATAACCTGTCATTGATCGGTTCGCTTAAATCAGAGGACTTACACAATTACGTGTAAAAACAGTCTAGACTATTATGGAACCAGCACCAGTTTGCACAATGATTTTTTGAAAATTTAGGTCCAAGGCTTCCTGGGCTTTCAGCCGCAATCAAAAACAATCAACTCTTAAGAATTGAAATAGTGACCTATCTGACCAGGTCACGATATTCTAGTCATGTAAGGTCAACATATAGGGTCTGGAAACACGTGAGACACTGCAGGTGCAATGCTGTTAGTAAAATTACTCGCGTCTGTCTTCTGTTACCCTTTTTATCATCCTCGGCCTAATTTGGTAGCTGATATGCACTCAGAAAAGGATTACACTTCAAAGAAAATAATTATGCCTCAGAATTATGAGCAACTGATGGTTGTATCAAGCCGCTTTTTACCGCAAAACCTGAAGTTTCAATAAAAAATGCTTATAAATGTATGTATTCAATTAAATATCTTTATCTATTAATAAAGGACTTTTACGAAATGATGAGCAAAACGGCTTCTTAACTGCTATACATTTGAATTACAAAACTTATTTTCAAACCACTACAAAAGCATCTTTGAATAATAAAAATATATGCATCATCAGAATAGAAGCAGAATCATAATTTATCAGAATTATTGTGTTCTTTGGTATGATTTTGCAGCTTAATCTAACAATAAAAACATTTCTCACAATTTTGTAATTATAATCATGCATTCAGAATAATTCTGAGATCGAATTTCCAACTAATATTTATAAGTCCTTTATGCGTAACTAAGGAGGACAAACTAATTACTCGTAAATATGGATATACAGTTAAGTCTTTTTTCGAGAAACGATATTATATGCATTGGTTCTTAATACAACGTATCACTAACAAATATTGTATTTTTCAACAAGGTAAACCACAATAAAGGAAGGTTGATTTCAGTCTTCTACCAGAATATAGAGTCGCTGGTTTCATATATATAATAGCAAATTAATCATAATATATAGTGATAAATCTTCATCTAGATTTTTTTATATAAAAACTTGTTTAATTTATTCAGTTTTTGCTAATATTTTATCTATCCGCGTTATCAAATGCTTTGACATTTTTTCATGGTTATTAGTTTGTGGTGAAACAATTTTGAGTTATTTTAAATAATATTTTGACATGAGTTTACATTTTATTACGGATAAAAGATGAGTGAAGCATACAGAGTGATTCAAAATTTAATTTCATGAATTCTGGTAACCGATTTCATATAGGAAAGTACATCCGCAAATGTGCGTATGCAAATGAATATCCATCCATCCGTCCGTCCGTCCGTTCGTTCGCTCGCTTGAAACTTATACAATTTTTCACTCCTAAACAGAATTTAACTAAATTTGGCACATGTGTTTCTTAGCACCTCGAAAGATTAATTATGTAATTAAAAAATCTCTATACCCCCTTAAAGTAGTGAAATGGGGTTCGATTGATTTTAACTACCATAACTTCGGAATATACCATTGCACAAACATGATAAAATCAACTTACACTTTCAGTGTCATAAATTTCCTTTCAGTACAGTTATTCCGCTAAGTTTAATCAATTTTTAAAAATTAACATAAATACAATTTATTACATTGCTTTTCTCTTCTGAGCCTGTATTTATTATATTAAGTAATGGACCATTCAAATTAAGATTTTGGGTTCTTAAAAAACTTAAGAGGTTAAATATAAGAATTGAAAAACTATTATGTAAAATGACACGAATTTAACATTCAATATTTATTTTCAGAGTTGAAGTTGTATGTATGAAAAATTAATTTTTAAAAACTTCCAAGCTGAATTTTATGCTCTAGTAAAAATAATTGCTTGTTTGGAAAACAAAAACAAGACGTAGCTAATCTGTGTGTAAGATACTTAGGATTGAATCGAGTGGTTTTCTAAGGGCCGTCGGAGAGAAAACAGATTGATGAAAGTCGGCATTAATCGGAAATTGGTAATATATTTTTTACATTTTTAAAAGGCTTTTTGAAACGCTATTTTGAAAATTGAATACATTACTCTTTGTAGCTCACATAATTGATTTCTTTTCACTTAATTTCCCATAGGGCTTACCTAATAAGCAGAAGATATTGTAGGATATCTTCCTCATTTTGTTCAGTATTTATTTGCCAAATAATATCGTGAAGATATTGTCATAGTGTAATTGGTCCTTTTTTTTATTGCTAATAAAGAAAGATTTTTTTAAATTTTTTTTGTTCCCCATCTTATATTGTTTCAAATTACTAATGTTCGAAAATGGGTTTCAAGTTGAGATCAAAAGAAATTCTAAAGAATCAAATCTAGTTATTAGAAGGATTTCAGTATAATAGTCGTAACATCACCTGATTTTTCGGCCAAATCTCGAATGAGTGCTGAGTTTACAGGTAGAGAATCCAGGTCAAAAATCCGTTATCTTGTTTATCCCTAATATTTTTCTGTCATTGTTTCTTATGGCACTTGCCATGGACAAGCTCGCTGAGGTAGTCAGCGAGCTTGTAGCCTAATCAGCGTCTCTTGTTTTCTAGTAGCATCAACTAGGACCAAGAGTACGACTTAGCTACACACTCATCCCATTCGCTTGCACAGTCCCTTTTTACGGGGGGATAGATAGAACACAGAACAACCATGCTCGAACCGAGACACCCAGATCACGGGGAAGACGGGCTAGCCCTATGCCAGAACGCCGGGAAATATTTACATTTTATAACGGCAAAGCAAAATTAATAATTTGACCTCGAGCAATAAAATCATGATTATTTATTATCTTTTAATTAAAAAACAATGAGCATCACCTTTGCCTTCGATCAACTATAAGCCATGGCAATGATGATCTTGTACAAAATTAGGGTTACCGTTTTGTTTTAATGACATTTCGATAAATTCCTGCTTCATCACTTATTTTCCTAGAAAATTTTGATTTGTATTTGAACAATTCAACAACACCTAGTCAGTTGCCACATAATTTATGTTTTGATCTTCAGTGAAGAGTTAAGGCATTGATTTTATACTAAACCAAATAATAAAGCAAAACTGACAGTCATACTATGACTATCAGATTTTCCTGATCATTGAACTCACAAAAATACTGAACTCCAAGAATAGGAAAATAGTGACACAATGACTCAGCGATTCAAGGCAGACTGAAGCCCCAAATTAAACTACAAAACACCATTACAGCGGACTTGGAATATTGACATATTAACGTGCTACTTTTTTGAAGTTTGATTTCTTTTCGAAAAAACTTGCCCATTAATAATCGGCTAAAAAAATTGGATACGAGTTCTATCTGCTTTTGATATAGTTGCAGGTATCTCACTGAAACAAATAGAATTGATCAAATTTGGCTTAAAAATAAATTCATTAAAAAGAAATAATAAAGAAATTAAAAAAATCTTTAGAATCCGAAATTTTCCAAACGTAAAATAAATCTTTTAACTTAAACATATACTCTTATTTTATTACAAAATTACACCTAAAAAGTATCAATTAAATAAAAATACTTATTTTTTTCTCATAACAGAGAAGTGATTTAAAGAATATTTTTCTATAATATAAGCAAAGTTTGGACACTAAAATGATGCATATTTTTCAATGTTTTTACTTCATGTTTGAGGACTTGAGTCGTTTTCACTAGCTACGAGTTTTACCTAAACAGCTACTGTTAATTATGCATCAAGGTACAATTTTTATTACTATGGGGAAGTTTATATAACGAATTAATATGTTTAATCATTATTAATTAATTTAATTATTTAATAATTTAAACATTAATTAATAATTTTACCCTTACTAATAATTATGTTTCTAGGTACAAGCTTTTATTATTATTGGGAAGTTTATGTAACTAATTAATATGTTTTTATCATTATTAATTAATTTAAATTTTTGGTGTCTTTGAACATATTCCAAACTATAAAGATTCGTTACGAAGTATAAAGTTTTGAATGCACCTATCTTTACAAAACATTTAAAAAAAGCGAATGCTGCATTTTTCTAAAATTTGGTTATTACCTTATCAAAATTAGGCATACAGCTTGAGAAATTAAATCGCTTTTTATAATCATATGACATGATTTTAGATTTTTGTTTGACGCAACATAGTCAATTACATTACTCTTGCGCCATTGTGACACAAATCAGTTCATTTTGGTAATATAAACTGCAAGAGCTTATAAACAATTTAAAATAGTGATTCTGAAATAAACTAAGTGCTAGTTAGTGCCTCATTTCAAAACTACGTCGATTTATCATCTCACAATTCAAAACAAAATGTCCCATTCAAAAAATTTAATTGAATGGTGGTGTCATCTGTTGGAAATCTTTGAAGGTTGAAGTCTCTCAACATCAATCTTCATGAAATAACGGCATATTAAGGCTATTATCACTTTTAATAATTTCTTCTAAAATGAAAGAAATTCCATAACTAAATAGCATAGAGTTACGAGTGACTTTTAAACTTATAAAGTTATTACACACATCGATATCATAAATTCACACTTCGTTTACGCTTAATCATTTTTTTAATACAGTTAGTTTATTTTGAAAGGTCTTGTAATTTATAAATAATAAATAATACGTAAATCACTTCAATTTTTTATTTGCTTGCATATTTATTTTTTTAATTAACGATATCTTACAATTACAAATTATTTATTTCAAATTTTAATAGAAGTTAAGTTTGTGTCCGTGAACGATAGTAACAATTAAGGTTGGTAATTAGTCTCTGCCATTTTACCGATTCAGATTGTCATAATTACACCTTTAACTACCAGTTTTAATTAGCTTATTACAAAACTATTGCCTATGAATTTACTGGGCTTAATCTGGGTTTGCAATCATATTAATACAAAATATTTGAATTTTTGGTTCTTGTTTCTTTTTCATGATAACAATACGCAATTAAACTCAAATAAAATTCTATTGAAAATTCATACAATATTAGCTTTATACAATCTAATCTATCTTAATATGTGTTTATTTTTGTTTTACAATTTAAGGTAAAATCATAATATAAAAATAATATTATTATAGAATCAAATTTAATTTCTTAATTATGTGGTAAGAACTTATTCAAGAAACATGCACGAGATTAATAATTTTTTATCTACTGAAATTTTCATTGAACAAGAAAGGATTAATAATTTTAATTAAGTTAACTTCTTATTCTTTGATATTTTGATTGATTTGTCGGTTTTGAAATACATTACAAGCTTTTAAAGTACTAAATCAACAATATAGGCTCATTGATGCATCCCATTTAAAGGCGATTCTTTTTTTTTGTCCACTTTGTTTTTATTTTTATCCAAATACGCTCTTTCCTCTCTCCTTATGATAATTGGCCGTGGTTAGGACTTAAAAATAATTTCACGAACAAGTTACAGTAAGGATAATCTTTCTGTTCTTAGAGATTGAAAAGTGGAAACAAAATAGAAAAAGAATTAAAATTATGAGTTATTTCTTTTTTAACTAAGGAATCAGCATCTTAGAAACTAATTATAGATTTTTTATAGCTATTTATACTTGGCGAATTTATATTCGCCTCAATGCTTCCAAAAAACATTCCTTATCGTTTGAATTAGTTGAATTAAACCAAAAAAATTATTATTATTATATGTTATTTTTAAATAAACATATATTATTTTTTTAAAACATATATATAAGAACATATTGCAATAATTGCTGAATAACTTTTATTATTAAATTCAGTTACAAAATGTCTCGCTTCTTTTACATCCTAACCAGATTTCGTCTAAAGGAAGTAATAGGAGTAGATAAATATATATAATGCTCCAAACTGATTTGTTAATAAATTAAATTTTGTTAATAATTAAACTACATACTTAGCAAATAAATAAGGCTAGACAACTAATCGAGATTATGTGCAATAAAAAATTCTTTAAGTTAATAGTTACCCTGAATTGAAGCTCAAACACTGATTCTTATTTATTATTATTTTTTTTTCATTAAAGTTGGGGCGACGTTAAATTGTAATTCAGTAGAGGATACTGCAGAATACAATTAACATATGAACTTAATTGCATTAGCCTCCCATTAAAGAAAGAATTTTTTTTTAAATAATTATAGGTGGTTGCTTCAATTTTATTGAACCAACCATATTGACATTGTCATCATAAATCTGTGGTTTTCATGCAGGTTGGCGAAAGAGAGCTGATTTTCGAATTTAAAAAGTTTAATGAAATTAAATTTCAGTTTCCTTGGAATCATATCCTTAAAAAAATATTAATGCTTACTTTTATTTTTTTTTCTTTCATTTACCTTATATTCTCTAATCAAATGAATTACTTTTTTTCATTTAAAAATTTATAAAACGGGATTGTGAACTTACGGAACATGTGGCATGTGTTACCAAATGTAAAAAATGAGGAGATAATAGATGGCTAAATGTACACACGTCCATAAATTAAAGCAATAAGGCAAGTTCAGAAAAATAAAGTCATAAGCAACATTTTTTGTGTCTAAATGGAATAAACATTTTATATCCGATCGAAACATTTTCAGGGTTATCTTCCATTCAGATAATTTGAGCTTGCTCAGCGCTTTTTAAATAACTGTTTGAACTTCAAAACAGCAGTCATCTATCAAAATAGCAAAGTATTACAAGTTTTCTACTTAGATATTCTTGAATATTTATAATTAAAAGTACTCAATCTTCTCCATCTTAAATTACTCTTTGTTAGTAAAAAATTACACAATGAAAAAAATTAAAAATACGTCATATTTATAAAATTATTCATTTCGTCATTAATAGACTTTTTCATTTGTACCCTCATCATATTATCTAGGAACATCTAAGTATAATACACTTATAGGCAAGGACATTTTTTAATTATTAAAAGCAGATAATTCTGGTGATACCATCTGGGCCGAAAAGGGCATAAAATAGTCTTGAATTTGAAAAAAATCACCAAAATTTTATACATAACTGTTAGTGATAAGAATTCCTTTTGATGATTTCTAATAAGAACTTCATTTTCTTATTTGTTTTCGGAGTCGCGGTAAATTTTTTCTGTCTGAAAACGAGACAGTCACGAGTGTAAAAATTTAAAGCCCCTCTCGTACATTCAAACCCTTCTTTCCAAGCTCCTTTTGCCCGATTGCAGTAATAAAATGAAGAATTATGATGATTTACTGAACATGTAAATCATCATAATTTTTCATTGTAAAGATTACTATTACTTATTGTTTTACCAAATGAGTAATTTCGAACTTATTTAGCTTTTTGCCATATGAATTTCGTATGCATTTATTTAAACTTAAAAAATAATAGAAACCAATTCAGATTTTACACAGAGATATGTGTTGCTTATTCTACAATTACCAGTTTACACTAATATTGTTGTTACGGTTATAATCAACGAGCCACTTGTACAATGGCTCATAGTAATTCAAGAGCGGCTTCGTTGACAGCTTTCTTTCACCAGTCAGTACTTCCAGCGCATCTTTCCAATACACAGATGCACCAAGAGAAAGCATAAATCTGTAAAGTGATAAAAAGGGTAAGATCAGATATAAAATAAGCATTTCCAAGAAAATAAAAAATATGAGAATTCTCATTTTACTTACAGAATTTTGCCAAAATGAATTAGAAAACAGAATAAAACTGAATAAGCAAAAATTTTCAGAGTAAAAAAAAATTCCAAATCTATAAATATATTTGTGATAGTACGTTGTCTTATGTTAAAATAAGTTGTTTCACTATAACTATGACAGAAGCTTGGAATTAGTAAATGATCTTTGTTAATTTTTTTTGTGGGGGAGAGGTGTATATGTTTTTTTCTTAGAAACATATATGAACCTAGTAGTTATTTGTTTTTTTTGAAGAGTGAATCATAAATGAATGTAAATGATTTGTGCTTTCCACAACATGTGTTGAAAGAGAAGTTTTCTATTGGGAATAATGTTAATGTCCTACTCTATTATGTGAATTAATTAAATTTCGGCGCCATGGTGTTACTCTAACTAAGATCAATAATATTTTCCACCTTATACGAATATTATAGAGAAAATAGAATGTTGTAAGCAAAATTTGTTTTTTTTTTAGTCATATTGCGGATTGTATAAAATTATATGTGTAACTCAACTAACTGAAAAGCAATAATGACATTTTCAAAATAAAAAAAATCAGTGCACGCATGTATGAATTGCATACCGTAACCTATTTCAGTGATTAAAAAATATATATTTCAATTTAAACGAAAGCCTAATTTTCAAGACTCCAAATTTTAAGAGAATTATTGAAATCAAACTTTTTACTTCTAGTATTTGGATTTAGATTTTCTTGACACATATTATTTCCAAACATTCTTTATACTTAATTTCCATTAAACTATAATATTTAAACATTCTTTCATATTTACTTTAGTCTCTTTCCTCCTTCCTTGCTTGTTATAAAACAGCAGGAATGAAGATCTTCCCCAGCAAATCTACACATGGCTTCTAGAAATTGATGTTCCAAGAATCGACTCAAAAAGTACCTTAAAAAGTGATTTATAATTATATCCAGTTAGAAAGCAGTAATATGAAACTGATAAAAAACAGTGTCAGTCCAGCATAAAAAGCATATTTTAGAATATTATCGAATTTCGGATAAAAAGGTTACTTGGCTTACAGATAAATTTTTCGAACACTAAGCTATTGTGTCTTAAGAGCAAACAAAAATTACAAAATCAAAAGAATCAATAACATGCCATAATAAAAATTACTTACATGGCAGATTAAAAAGAAACTGATTAACAATTAATAATGAAAGAAATTTTTCTCGTAAAAGTGTTTTAAAATGTAGGATAAATTATTTCAAAAATAGTTGCATGAAATACTAAAATATTACTTTAACCTTTTATAGTGGCATAGAGTATGATTGCATCTTTATATTACTTATCGTTATCAACATCAGGAATAATCATTCCAAAAAAGGGAAAATTTTAGATGTATTCCGTCTGAAAATTCTGATACAAGTTGTAAATTGTTCTGAACTTTCTATAATTAAAATAATATCCAAATTATTGTACTGTCACTTTGTACGAAATAATTTTATTCTTAGGAATAATACATTATTCTTATACATAGTAAAAGGCTCGAATTTTATAGCCCTAAATATAAACTGCATTAAACCGTCGTGCAATTATGCTGAAGCAACTTTTAATGGATTACTTAGTGTGTTTATTTTATTTTTAATTAAAATAGTTAATGAATAATATTTACCGTATCATCAAAAAGCGATTTTGTTTAATCTGAAATAAAATACATTCTCATTACATCAAAAAACTTATTGAAATTCGATTATATATTACAGTTTATGAACAATTGCAGTCTGTAAATTTTTTTAATGTATTGTAACATTAGTACATGAAATTACCATAGTTATAAAATAACCGGCATTTAATGAACTATGAAAATTTTTGTTTCCGCTCCACAAATATCTAATTTTCAATTTCGCACAGACAAAACTGAAACTCGATATTATCTATACAATTTCACCTACTATTATTTAAAACATACTGATTAATTTGCGAAACAGTTTTAATGCTTTTAATTCCCATTTTCAAAGTAGATAAACAAATAGCTGTGAAGTAAGATACAAAGAAAAAAAGTTAAGTAGTTGTTAAAACAATGAAATGAAGAAATATCGCATTCATGGGGAACTACTTTTAACTGTTGTAATTGTAATTATTCATTTATTTTCATTTCCTAATAAGCATTTTAAAGTTAGAGATCAATCAATTGTTTCTCGATATGAAATAATAACTTTTTTTTCTTCGTCATCTTTGTCTTTTGAAAGTTTTATTTCGTTTGAATTCTGAAAGCATCATGCATTTTGTCATGGAAATAATCTTTTATCATGATGGATATTTTTTAATGAAATCTCTATGTTAATTCACTTATCAATATTGAAAGAATATTAGATTATTAGTCGCAAGTATCAGTCAGATTATTAATCACAAGTATTAGTCAGATTTTATCTTATTACTAAAGCAAAATTCCAGAGTATAGCAAGTGGTTTCCCATTGTTGCCAGAAATACAAGTCTTTTTAAACTTAAAAAAATTCCACGACTCATTGCATTAAGGATTCAATCGAAGGGAATTTAAAATGGAAACCAGTGGGAATGGGCTCTCCAAAATTCTTTCATATACCTACCCTGTAGTAAATATATTAGTATAAACTAGAGGGAATGGTCTCTGATTTTTTTAATAAATGTACTAGTGTATAGCTAATTTTTAAATAAATGTGCTAGTGTACTAGCTCTCTAATAAATGAACTAGTGTATTATTAATAGCATACCAATGCTGAAGGGTAGTTATGGAAGACCGTTTTTACATGATATGTCTGGAGATTTTTTTTAGGTCGATTAATCGCAGAAATACGGCTACTACACAAGCACACAGACATAGAATGCTTATTTTGGATACCTTTTTTCCTATTAAGACTAAATTTGACACTAAACTAAAATTATAGTCACAAAATAACATATTAAATTTTATATATTTAAACCATTGCGTTTTTGAGTTATCACTCATATATGCGTATGAAAGTACAGACCTACAGACGGTCAACAATTAATGAATTTCATTCCAAATTTGATACATATCTACAATTTAGATGCTAAATTTGCAAATCATTTTTTTCCTATCTAGTTCTTTTGGTTTCATAGTTATCGTGTTAACTTATGTTTGAATAGTCAAACAGACAGGCTTCATTTGAATGAATTTCGTTCAATATGCTAGATATCATTCATCTAGATCAAAGAATTTGAGTTTTTGTTTTCAGAGACAGATAGACCTAATTTGAAAAATGTGTTTTTTGAATTCAAAGAGGTCTGAAATGTAGAAATACGTCAAAATCTCAAGTTCATTTTTTTAAAGATTACAAAATTCATAATTTATATCTTTCGCATGCGAGAAATTAAAAGCTTAACAAAGTTGAATTGTAGTATTTTAACACCTTAATAATTTGAAAATTGGAAATCATTTAAGAAAAGGAAACTTCTTTGCATAATCGTATTTCAAGATGTTTCGTTCCCAACAATTTTTATTTATGTAGCTGAGACATTTTTTACAATGCGGTATGTTTGCCTTTGTTAACAGAATTTGAACTGAGGTCTCACATACGACTTTATATTTGAATACTGCTTTTATTTTATCACTCCTTTTCATTCTTTTATTTTCAAAAAGCAAGTACATTTTATTGTCCCACAATCAATTATTTCTTAAATATACTACTACTTAAAAGTAATTGATTATTTAAAATTTCATGAGGTAATTTTATTTATAAATAATAAAATATTAATTATTTTATATTACATTTTAACTAAAATTCACTAAGATTAATTAAATAAATTCGTAATATTTAATTGAAAAAATGCAAAAGAATTAAAGCTGCAGAAGTGAAGAAAGTTTTACTGAAACTACACTAAAAATAGTATTGATTTCTACGAATTAATCAGAAGCAATCTATTGTTTATTTACAAATTCCTTTCCATAAGTAAGAACATTTTCCTATCAGATGATACTTTTGTGAGAGGAAAACATTTTTGAAGAAAACTGTTGGCCTGTTTTAAATCAAATGCATGCATGCATACATACATATTCAATGAAAAACATTCAAAATATGGAGCGAATAACTTGAGTATAATATCAGAATAGACAATCAAATAAACTGTAGCTAGTCAGTGCGTTTATTCAATAATCAACAGAAAAAAAGAGTCGATTTAATATTAAGCTATCTTAATCAGCCCAAGTAAAAAAAGCGTCAAGCGGCCGAATTCCTATATGTGAGACCCCAACCTTTAATACAATTGCATTGATTTCATCAAATTGACCAAATAATTCCACAGCAAAAAAGGTACTATTGCAACCTCGGCATAAATGCACAAATGAAAAAAAAATTCATATCAAAATAACATTTTTTATAGTAATGCCTTCGTTTTTTTAATTACAGTCTAACGATGTTTCAAAATTTGGAGACGATATCGAAGTGATTTTATTGGTAAAGCAAACGATGCGATTTAATGATATGAAACAAGCAAAATTTGTTATATTTTTTTAAAAATCAGAAAAACGAAAATATCTGTTCTGTTTTAATGCATATAGAAAAATTTTGATTTCATAACACTGACAGAAATTTGATATAATTATTTCCGCTTATTTAAATGAATTTTCCTTTCCCAGTTTCACATTGATATAATACAATTACAATGAATTCTTTGCAGTAAAAAAAAGAGCAAAATTTTAAACGAAATATTCTGAAAACCCTATAGTATGTTTAGTAAAAAAAATCAATAAGGTTCTTTTCTATTTTAGAACATTCGATTATTGTCTTAATTGAACTATTTCAATTCTGCATTATCATAGGAAATAGAAAGTTGTAAATATCGTATAACTTCTAACTGCACATTCTCTTATTCTGCATTTACATCTTGCATCTTTTCTTCATATGAAATAACGAAATTATTTCGAAATGCATTAGGATGGCTCAATTAGCTGAGTTAATTGAGCATGAATTGCCTTCATCACTAAAGATTCTTTTTGACAAATGGCGTCCATTAAAATAATAAGGTTAAATCATAAATGCCCAAAGCATTGTCTTACAGAAATTTTTGTAATTACTTTTAAAAATTACTTTAATTTTTTTTATTCATTCTTTCAAATTATGAATTGCTAAAATCATTTTAATTAATTTTCTGTAAAGTGCAATTAAAACTAAATATTAAACTCTCTCCTCCTCTTATTTTGGCCTCTTACTCTATTTTCATAATAAATTAAGTTACAAGAAGAAATAACGGTTCAAATACTTATTTGCAAAACAATTTTAAAAGCGATATTGAAAAATAATTTTTACAAAATCTAGTAGATACCTTATAGCATCAATCGAAATACATTATCTAATTCCCGAACTAAAAAGTAAGCTGCATTTCTATGCAATCTTTATTGAAATTACACTAATAAATAATAATTCTAAAAATTTCTCAGTTTAAAGTAATTATTGAAACGAATAAACTCTTCTTACTCAACATTACGATATAATCATGTATTGTAACATTTAAATCTTCACTAAAAACTTAATCTAACACCTTGAAATATTAAATTTTATGCACCAAGTCTAGTATAAAAATATTAAAAAAAATAAGAATATCATGAAATTAAACTGAATAAATTAGTTAAAAGATATTCGAAACTTTGTAATCATATTGTAAGTATAATAATGAACCATTAAAAAAATCCTCAATTTGAAAACAAGCTCAAATTAAAACAATAGTTTGTTTTTATTTAAAAAGATAAGCATGCATCTTTTTATTGATGAACAATATCATAAAAAACTATTATTATCGTCCAATCACGTATCTTAAGCTCTAGAAACGAGAAATTGCCTTTTACACCTGAATACTAATTTTTTGGTTCGTAGCAAATACCAGAAGAGTAGGCCACCCCCAGTGTCCTTTTATGAACCAATATACGGAATTCATGTTGAAATACGAGTCTGAGAGTGGTTGTAGCTTCCTGTTCTCTTAAGACGCGACTCTTTATGAGCATTATGGCTTCCTTCTTCGTTTCGCAATTGTATTCAAACATCGTCACGACACGTGTGTTCATTTCTTTGTTCTTGGCTAGAGTAATCTGGTGACCTTCGAAATGACTAAGTCTAGGAATACTTTACATTAGAAAAGAGATACCTATTGTTTTCATTTTATTTTTTGTTGGATATTTTTTAATTGTGCTCTGGAATCATTTATCAATGCGAGAGCTGACTCAGATTAATAAATATAGAAAACTCAGTATTCGTTGAGGAATATGTTTGCTGTTGGACGAGATAACTGTATCAGAATGGATTTAAATGGACATAAGTAGAGTTTAGATCGAAGATTAATATACGATTGCGATGGGGTTTATAGAATTTTTGCAATATATGCGATTTTACTAAATGAATTTAATAAAGTCATAAAAGATTTAATTTATTAAAAATATATGTAATACACCCTTTTTAATCGTGCTTTTCAAATTAAAAATATTATACCCAATTTTAAACCTCTTAGTAGGTTGGCAGACCACTGTTTTCCAAACTAAAGCATGTGATTAAACTAGTGCCAAATTTTTTGAAAAATGCTGGGGGAAAAATTACATTTTTTAATTTTAGCATAAAATAACGAGAAAAAAGCATGTATACAATCAAATTTCACGAGTTAAATGCTAGAAGTTTCTGAAAATTTAAAAAGAGTTTTAAGTTATACAGAGAAGAAAAAAGTGAACACTTTCTAGTTTAGAAATTTATCATAATTTTTACAAAATCTAGTAGATACCTTATAACATCAATCGAAATACATTATCTAGTTCCCGAACTAAAAAGTAAACTGCATTTCTATGCAATCTTTATTGAAATTACACTAATAAATAATAATTCTAAAAATTTCTCAATTTAAAGTAATTATTGAAACGAATAAACTCTTCTGACTCAACATTACGATATAATCATGTATTGTAACATTTAAATCTTCATTAAAAACTTAATCTAACACCTTGAAATATTAAATTTTATGCACCAAGTCTAGTATAAAAATATTTTTAATCACTACAGAATAATTGGGATTTCCTTTTAAAATGCTTATGGCACCAGGTCTTTGCGTATATTCAGAGATTTTTGCTCTAACATAGAAGATATTAAATGATTACGGGTTACTTCAAAAACAATTTTGAGAAATTAG
The DNA here is from genome assembly GCA_026289955.1 of Argiope argentata. Lineage (NCBI taxonomy): Eukaryota > Metazoa > Arthropoda > Arachnida > Araneae > Araneidae > Argiope > Argiope argentata. The sequence continues at coordinate 257,551 of JAOUZG010036138.1, forward strand.
GGAAATATAATTTTTCTGTTCACATCAAAAGAAATTATAATTATTTCTAACTTTTATTTAAAAGCAAAATAAAAATATGTTTACCAAGTAAAAAATAAAAAATACATTTATATGTTATGCTGGTGTAAAGATTATATTGCTTCTCAGATCCAAACTTCAAAAAATAATAAGGTTTTAAAGGGAAAAAACATTCGTTTAATTTTGATAATTTATATCAATATATCAAATGTTTATATTTCATGCTCTTATTCAATATTGAATTTAATTGAAATAATCATAAATTAAAACTTTTTATCGATTATTTTCATATAAAAAAGAATGCTACTCTAAATCAATATGCCAGTATCTGGAACTTAAGGAATTTTTACGAGGGAACTGAAGAAAAAAAATGGCACAGCAGATAAAATGATCTTTATAAAATTCAGACACCAGATGGTCGATTTTGAAGAAGTTTGAAATGTTAACTGTTACTTTATATTTCTGTTACTGGCTGTTACTTTACATTTGTTTCACTGAAAAAAAATTAATTCAGTAAAACTTCTCTCAAATCTTCCAATGATGAATCCTAAAATCTCGATGTTCATAATCATTCTCAATTTTCTAGATATAGGAAGGTGCTTGAACACGCTCAATATCATTTATTTATCGACGCAAATACGAAATAGTTCGAATGCAATATAACATATAAAACAATTTTTAAATGAGTTATTTTTCTGATATTACAAAATGACTAAATAAAAAATAAAATTTCGATTGTTAATTGAAGGCAAGATGCTACTGAAAATCAAATTATGGTTTTTATAATTAGAGATATTTTTTTTCCTTTAAAGAAAAAAATAATACCTAGAAAATCGATATTGTTATAATTATTCATACTAATCTCAGCAATACGTTTTATTTACTTATCCATGCGTTTACTTATTTACTTATTTTGTTTCTCTTAAATGATTTACAGTTTTTGTGTTGAACTACATATTTCTCAATTATTTGTCTGAAAAAATATGTTCGATATACTTTTAATGAAAATAAGGCAATACAAAAAATAAGCTTTAAAAATTTTATAAGTATGTCATTTAATTTCCAGTAATGGTATATTTTCATAACGCTATTACAATCTTTTTTAGTGTTGGGACTGCTGTTATCTATCAATGCTATAATTCATAAGAAATGACGTTATATTTATCTAGTAATTACTTTATTAATATATAGGGAATGAGACGGTATTTGAAAATGTATCCAATTAATGATAATAAAAATAAAATTCATAAAGAAAAATTGTATATTTCATCGTTATAGTTCACTATTTCGTTTCAACCCTTTAATCACAGCATTAAAAAAACCTAATTGCTTTTGAAATTAGAAGATAATGCTTTATCTACTTAATTATTTTTAAAGTAAAATTTATCGTGGTTTATTAAATTTTCAGCATAAATTCGTTATAAAAGTATCTAACATGATTTAAAATATAGTAAAACAGAAAAAAAAATTAGATCAAAATGCACTAATTGCTTTATCTTTTTTTTCTGAAAGATATTTGATTTTTTTAGCTATGATAATTCATTCTGAATTTGAATTAACTGAGTAAAAGATGCTTTCTAAAACTCTATGAAAAAATCATAAAAGAATTGAAAGAATTATTAATTTAAACGACTGAAATATTAAGTGCCGTATATTATGAATGAAAATATGCAGTGCACGTCTAAAAAGAATTTTCTTTACTAAAAGGTGTCCAATATAAGGCCAATTAATGTCTTGTTGTTGTTACAAAAAGCTACACTAGAGCTGTTTTGAGATGTACCATGTAATTTTGAACAGCAGTCTGATGACGAGGATGACACCCGAGCTGCATCCCACTCTCCACAACATGCTGCACTAGCGGGAGTACATTTAACCATGACGGCTTTAACGTGCAACAGGTTTTCTTACACGACAGTTCTTTTGTGGAATTGGGTGTTGAACCTGAAACCATACGGCTCACAGAGATTTTACCTCCAAGCCACCGTGGTCCCACAAAGAAACTTGGAAAGAGGGTGCTAGCTCATAATTTCCTTGATATCTACTGGGGGTTCAAATTTACGAAGCCCACCTCAAAATAGCCCTGTTGTTGCTTTCACAACAGAATGTGAATAAAACTAAACTAAACAATTTTCTCGCATTTTTGCGTTTGCTACAAAAATAATTAAAGAGTTAAGAAATTGGAGTGGGGTGGGGTGGGGTGAAAAGAGATGGAAGTGTAAAATAGAACATTAATGTATTTATAACTGCCATTAAAGTTATTTGCTTTATATTTTTGCGGAACAAAAATTTCTCATAGAATAATAAACATGATAAAATACGATACAGACTTATTAGTTGAAAGTAGTGGCTTTCTCAAAAACAATTTTCCGTGATATTTTTATAAATATTTTAATTGAAATTCAAGATAAAAAAAGATATATACATACCGCATGTACGGAATATGGAGGAGCACATGGTATTTTGAACCTGGATCAAACAATGAAGCACTTTCGATATCAGGTGGTTCAATCCCTTGAAACTGTTTCCTACATGAAATTTCAAGTTTATGAAATTATTCAAAAATCTTCATAAAGCACTTGCACTTTAGAAGTTTACTTTATAACAATAAAAGCAATAAGTAAATAAGATTTTCTGAAATTAAAAGGATTAACAATAAAAAATATTATTTGAAAAAACAAATTTCAGTACGACCTGTGTTAAAAACATTAACTTTTAAATAAAACTGATGACATTTTATTTAAAAAATTGTGAACTGCATTTCACTCAAAATGTAAAAAATTAAATAAAATTGTTTATTTAAATGTTAGTTTATAGGAACTAAGAATTTTTTACAACTTTATTCAAATTTTTAATCAGAATATTTGGAAAATTTAAATATTTTTTTCGAATTCTCCAATTAAAGTTATTTGTGCAGAAAAATTTTAAAACATATATCAAACGACATAAAATAAAAACTTTCGAACCACTTTTATTCTCTTTTTTTTCATCTTGGCAATATACATGAGAATTTCCCAATCGAATTTTTCTTCACTTTTTTGCATTGTTTAGTAGTTATTTACACAGATTTATATAGCTTATACCAAACGTAGGCAAACACTTTTGGATTAAAATTATAATTTTATGCAAATAAAGAAAAAAATGTAGGTAAATACTGCCAAAAGAAGTTGTTAACTTGTCATGAATTCAATCATAAATTTTCTTTAACAATATTAATTCCCTTTTTAATTTAAAAAATTCGATACTTCTAGTTTTTAATATAATTATTTAAATTTTGGCTTAAATTCTAAAATTTTATTCATAATTTTTTTTCAGATTAGTATATGTAATAACTGGGTGTGTGAAGTAAGATATTTATTTTAACACAAAGAAATATTAAATTTTTCTTTCATGGAAATATTCAAGCTGTTCATAACGTGAAAACACAAGACAAATATTTTTCAATAATTAATAAATAGCATTTAATCAATAAGGGGTATAAATTTATGTTTAAAATATCATTCAACGTTACCAACATGCACTATTTTATTATTTATTTTTTCTGTTTCATTTCTTATAAAATTTTACAATTTAAAAAAGAATAACTAAAAATTTCCCTTGAGAGCAGTCTACCGTTTTTATAGAAGATGCTTATCTTAGAGCATTAATGCATTAAACTACCTCATGTAATACGAACTCAATAACTTTTGATTACTATAAAAGATTTTTAATCCAAGTTTGTATTAAAAGGGGGAAATGTAGAGCTCCCTACAAGTTAGTGTTAGATTTTTTAGGGTTAATGAATAATTTTACATCTAAAAAATAATACACTTACTGCAAAAAAAACAGTAGTTTATGTGTTTTATACAATGAATCAATTAAAAAAGAAACTACTACTCTATAAAGAATGTGTAAAAAGTTCCTTCATATTTGCTCTTTAGTATTTTTACATTAAAAAAGCAAAGCCTGTGTGATAAAAAGTTGACTTCAAGTAATGTTCATTTGTAAAATACTTTTCTTACTATATAATGTATAAAATGCAAGATCATGCTATTTGTTGAGAATTTTTTTTTCAAACTCTTTTGTTTATAAAATAGCTTGCTACATCATTTTAACTAAACTATAGAATAAGATAATATTTTGCAAAACTTCAAGTACGAGGCAAACATTTTTTATTTCCCTTTTGCTTGCAAGTTATCCATTCTTTGAAAATCACTTTTTCCTTTTATTTTCATAGCTTCGAGACCGCGTCCTTCAAAAAGATTACGTTTATTGAACACTGTTTTTGATTTGTTTAAAAGTAGGTTGGTTTCGATGATTAATTACTCAATTAGTTTACATTCCATTCTTCAGGTGGTGCATTTTTAACTGTTTACCGAGGCTCCTTTTTCAAGTGATAGGTATCACAAAGCATATTCTCTGGGAGATTTATAGAGGAAGAGCGAAGTTGTTATCAGTTTAAAGTAGGGCAGGTAAAGATTTCTTCCTATCGGAGGAGCGTGTTTCGCTAAGATATGGTGCAACTTCACGCTTTGTCAGTTTGGGAGCCTTTTATCACCACCTTAAATAGATTCTTCTAAAAATATTGAAGCTTCAAGGATGACACGCTCGTGTTTAATCTCTCTTGGCTAAAAAAGAAGTGGACACCTTGAAATTCTCATTAACTTAAAGAGTGGCAAAGAAGGGACTTTTATTTCTCAAATACACCAATAATTTGTGATCTATGATTCGATTAAGCGTACACGTAATTTTAATAATATTTGTTGCAAAAGACTATTAATTCTGTTATGAATCGACCATAAAAATATTGAAACTTAATTTGTTAAACTGCTACTAACGAAAAAATAAATTTTTTGAAATTACCTTCTAGAATACTTATTAATTTTATATCCAGTAATTTACATTTTATTATTCGACGTGTCTATTAAATGCCTCATAGTATTTTATGATTAAAAAAACTCAATTTCGTTTGATAGATTTATTATTTTCGGAAATAAGATAGCATTAAAAAACATCATTACTGTTCAATTATTTCATTTAAAATGCAGTATTAGAACCAACTTCATGGTTCAGTTATTTTTATCAACACTCCCTTTTGGGACGAACATTGGAATTATGAACCATGGTCAGATGACAAGGGAGATGTCAGGTTTTAGATTTAATAGATGTGATGAAATAGGGCCATATCAATTCTAGAAAGGGAACGTCTAGCGCTGCTCTTCCCTATCCGATGAGCAATTCATTCAGCATGTATAACAGCAAGGTCGAGTGAGAATGGAATTAGAAATAGCCTATTTAAAATGAATATGGAATTATTACTTTTGTATGCTTGCTGTTTATATTATATATATATATGAATTATTATGCGTTCGTAAAATATTTGAAAGGCCCAAAAAGCGTAATTATTAGGAAAGCACACCAACAGAAATGTAAATTTGAAACTTAAAATCCACATGAGTAGCAAAAATTAAAAAAAATAAGCAGGTTTCAATTTAGGAATCTTTGGATTCCGAAACTGGGAACTAACCCTCAGTCTATCGCAACCCAACCGAGGCAAATTCATTGAAACGACCAGTATGTATTTTATTTTTGCTTTTATTTTTATTTTTATTTTTATTTATTTAGGTCCGCACATCATCCTAGAAACTACTTACGTATTATTAATAAATGGATTGCATATAATACACTTGCTTAAGAATTGAAAATCTACAAAGAAAAAGTAAATCATGTTTATTATTTTTTATCATTGTATTATGAGGCTGTCAATTTTTACAAGAATGGTTGTATAAAATAGTAATAAGGTAATAAAATTCTTATGAATGAAACAAAAATGAGCCACACAAAAAAATTTGCAATAAATACCAACAAGATAAATTACTTTCATTCCCGTTCGTATTCCCGACTTCTTTACTTTTGTCCTCTATTTTCTTGTTAGTTCTTCCAGCATAAAAAAATTAAAAGTTATTTCTAGCATTAAAAGTAATATTGGAGCGACTATTTTAATAACTTATGCCACTTTGAAATAGAAATTATCATTGGCTTAAGACAGTGTCGACAAAAGGGAGGGCTTTTGCTTCCCAGATGCAAACATGATTAATGTATGTAGTTCGATTAGGTATAATTGTTATTTTATTTATTAAAAAGTCTGTAGAAAAAGTTAATAACGCTTTCTCCTCCAAAGGATGAGGCACCTGGAACAGGTGGAAGAGGAGTTGCCATTGTGAATTAGCAAGTACATTCATTGTTCTCCTGGCGGTGCAATCATAATGGTGGAGACTGCAGAATGATTCCATTGCAGATGAAGAGAGTGAGAATTTCGTACATGCAAAGCTCGTAATGGGATGTATTATATGTCCTTCGTATTATATTTTCAGATAATCAGGCCATTCAACTTTACCAAATGTCTTAGCGTTTAGACGTGCTGTTCTTGTAATACTACAATGCTTCTAGCTTCAAAATATTGAAATTTAATTCATATTAAAAGGAGTTAGAAATATGAACTATTGATGTTTCCAGCAACAGTTACAGCTTCATCAAGGAAAAAAGATAGGTGCCGGTTTTCTGGAAAAGAGGTAGCGCGTCTTCCTCGTGTTCTGGGAGTCCCGGATTCGAGTCCCGGTTAGGGCCTGGTTGTTCTGTGTGCTATCTGCGAGATGTGTGAATGTGCCCTTCTGTAAAAATGGACTGTACAAGCTAATGAGTGTGTGATAGAGCTAAGTCAGATCTCTACCCAATTCTAGCTACTCTGGTTCTTGTGACTAACAGAAAATGCAATCTTTCCCCATCCAATCATGGACCTGGCCTAGCACTGCTGGCCAATGGGGGCATACAACAACAACAAAAATGATAGGTACTTTTATTTCTCGTATATATCAATAATTTCTAATGTATGGTTCAATAAATGTTTAATTTTATTAACACTTGTATCAAAATGTACTTAATATATTGGTGAAAAAAACCCATTTAAATGTTGAGAATAACCCTTTTTCTGAAAACAAAAACCTTTTTTTTTTGTTCTTAAGCAAAATTGACGTCAAATAATCAAATTTCTGCCACAGAGAGAAAAATATTTATATAATTCGAAATTTGTCTAATTTATTTTTCTGATTTTAAATAAATAATACTTTCTATAAAAGCTGCTATTTCTGCTGAGAGAAAAGAAAAAGCTTAGTGTCATTTATAATTAGACCATTTAATTTATGCAACTGTTACTTTGCAAGTTTGGAATAGTTTATTCGAAGCTTCTACTTACAGACTAGAATAAACTATAGAAAAAGTAATGAATGTAAGGAAGATTTTCAAATATTTTTGTTGAATTAAAATCAGTTTATTCAATTCATGCATTAAAATAATTTCATTTCAATTTTGTTAAATGATTTCAAATATTTTTGTTAAGAACATTAGAAACATTATTTAAATACCGATTATGAAGAGGATATTAATAACCGCTATTTAAAAAGATTTTCCCCCCAACTATTTACTATCTCCAAAGATAGATGAATCTAAGTTTTTCTAAAATAAACGAAATTCTTAGCCTTTATACCAGATGTTTTTAAGATTTACACACAATTTGAAGAACTATAACATAATCAGTTATTTGAAGCATAAAAGCTCTAACTAAAATCATTTTATGCAATTGCAAAATTTTGGTATTTTCGGAAGTATTTTGTCATTTCTAATTAGAGACTGCTATCTTGAAGTGCTGCGGATAAAGCGTATCTATGGAACTTTGAAAGCCTATTTATGGAAAATGATGGTCAGCACTGAGAGTTAGATGTATTTTGTTTGAAAGGTTCCTCTCAAGTTGTTGATTGGGGCTTATTTTCAATTAGAATAATTTTGTTTCATATTTTCTTGAAAAAAGGAATACTTATATTGAGATCCAATGAGTGTAAGAAGATAAAATGGCGATAGAACAGTGCCGAATTGATCCTAAGCCCTAGGCTGAATTGTCAAAGCACCACCCCGATACTTACATCAATTTTGTCAATTTGTCATCTCTTCTACAATCACCTCCTTCCAGTAATCTACATTTCAGCATTTTTTTCTACATAAATTTTGCAAATTGTATAATTTTGGAAGTAATTTTAATAAAAATAATATATTCTTGAAAAAATAAATACTTTAATGATTTTTATTTATCGTAAAATCTGAATACAAAAAATTAGAGGTATTATTGCAATAAACAAATTGCAGAAGAATCATTTTCTAAAAGATATTTTTATGCACCAATAGTTTTCAATTGGTCACCAAAAGCTTACTTTTAAGTTCTTTTTTCTCACTGCAGATTGTTTCAAACTAAATCTTGAATGTGTGACAAAATATATTCCTACTACAAGCATTACTACTTTGTTGCCGGTGTCTTGGCGTAGAGGTAGCGTGACTTCCCCGACAGCTGGGCGTCCCAAGTTAAAGTCCGAGTTCAGATATGGTTGTTCTCGGGTATGATCGTATGATGTTCCATCTGTAAGGTGTATGAATGCCCCCCCCTGTAAAAAGAGGTTGTGCAAGCGAATTTGATGCGTGAGTAGCTAAGTCGTACTCTTGGCCCTAGTTGGCGCTACTTCAAAATAAGTGGCACTTATTTTGGCTTAAATCACGCAGCTTCCTCGACGAAGCTTGTCCATGACAAGTATCAGTGATAACGATATCAACACTACTTTGCAAATTACTTAGGTTTCAACTCTATAGAAGTTTGGTCAGTGGGGTATCCCTAAGTTTCTTACACTCCATCTTACAGTGGTTAAAAATTAAGAAGCCTGTCCCAAATTGAATCATAAAATGGACTACTGTCTTTTTTACGGAGTTTCAGTTAAGAACTTTTTCCAAAAAGAACAAGAATTAAAACGAAAAAAAGGAGAAATTAAGGAAACAAAACTAAGATTAATTGTCAAAAATTTATAGAATTAAATCAATAATTTATAAAAAATTGAGTGTTCCATGTCATGCAGAAATTTTGGAATGCAAAGATCTAAGTTTTTTTGAATCTCCTTAATATTTTTACACCACTCTTATTGTAATGGGTTTCCCGTTTACATGTGCTGATATTTTATTTTCGCAGAAGGGTAACGAACTATAATAAGGAAGTTTGTCTTTAATTTGAGTAAACTTACCGAAATGCTTTAACACGTTGCCTTCCGCGTGACTCAGCGGTAATTCACATCTACGATATAATTAGTTCTCACTTACTATTCTTATTAAATTATTCCCTTTCTGCTGCAGTTCAGTGAGAGAAAAGAAGAGTTCTAATTAGAAAAATGATCCGAATCACAAGCGTGAATGAATCTAATTATGAAATCAAATAAATGTGATAAAACAGTTTAAGATGAAACACGACACGGCACCACCAGAAAATCTTTGAAAAGCACAACGCAACATGAAGTAATTAGCATAATTAAATGGAAGCTCATTATTAAATACATTGTTAATCAGAAATATGTATGGTATTTGTGGACCAACACATTTTTTCAGGCTCATTTTTCAAAAAAATTATTAACCATTTACAAGTTCTCAGTTTTATCATTCTGTGCTAACATCAAACAATAAAAAAGATATCCTATAGTATTGGAAAACAATGAAGATGTCATCAAAAAATAATATAGTAGCTGATGACAGTACTAGCTCCAAAAAATGATCAGAAACAATAAGCAATAAAAAATATTGTAGTCATCATCAAAATTTACTGCAACATCAAAAATGAATTAATAGTTGGTGAAATTCAATAGCATTATAATTAATCGATAAAAAAGTGTACTCTATAAAGATATTCAAACTAAATGGGGGTGGAGAATGAGAATTAGTACATATTTTAGAGAGAGTTAGAGAGTTACAGAGGAGGGAATTAGAGTGATAATTAGTACATATTTTAATTTCCTTAAATTCTCAGTTTGCATTAATCTATTTAAATGACATCATATTAGGTCTGTGTGCTAGGTAATAATCTATTGAAAATTCCTCTTGTTAGAAATTTGTAAACTCACATACCTATTATTCAAAACTTCGGTTTTCAGAAAATCGCAGTTTCTCACCAAAATTATTCTGGTATGAGAAATTTCCACTTATTAGGAAAAAACTCACTAATTTCTTTAAAAATTTTCATAAAAATTAACTTGCAAATCAAATTTATTTTGCAAAGAATAAAAGTTTAACAATATTTAAAATTTATCATGATTAATTGATGCAGTTCTAAATTAATTTTTAGTTAGTAGTGAAAAAAGACGTTTCATTCTTGCAGATAGAGGTTATCTCTTCTGAACTGTCTTAAACGATCAGAGCAGTCTTTATAATCTCAAAATTTTAGTGAAACTAATGTGTAATGTATCAGAAATTAGTTTCTTTGTCTCGAAAAGAAAATTAGGCCCCGGAAAGAAAAGTGCTTCATTCTTGTGGATAGGATTTCTATAGAGTACTTCCGAATTTTTAATAAATAACGCAATCGTAGTGAACAACTTTTTTACTTAAATATCTATACTATGATAAGATTAAATTATTATGTTCTATGTATTTATCCTGATTTTCTATTTTTCAGAATATTCATCATATAAAAATTTTAAGTCAATGCGTTGAAACCACTATTGTAAAAATACAATGAATACCTGAGCTCCCACCATGCGATCATCATATCTTTTTCCTTAATTTCACCAGCGAAGAGTCCATATCGCCAAATTTCAATTGTCAAAGCCCAGGGCAGCAGAACAAATTTAGATAAAGCTTGCTTCATGAGGATATTCTCTAAAATTTCTGTAAAAATATTTAAAATTCGCAGAAAATTAATTTTAATCAAAATACTGTTTCTTAATAAATGGTGTCTGTTATTTAATAAAGCTGTCAATCTTAAAGAAATTTCTTTTATTATTTTAGACTGTAAAAATGCATTCGATTTGTTCCTGTATGAAATGCCTCATACTATGTTCTTTTCTGTATGTTAACTATTTAATATAAAAGAAGTCAAAATATATAAATTAAGTACTGTCTGTCCATAAGGAGATCTCTGCCCGACAGTCGTCTATGTTTACAGCGGGCATTATAGAAACAGGTTACTGCAGGAAGAGTCCATTTCGCAGAGGTAGAAATTCATTCAAGTTTCTTACGTTGGCGCGTTTAGCGACTAATTGGCGGTATTGATATATTGCCTTTAATTTTCGAAAGCAAATTCGAAAAATAATTCACTGGGCTGAAAATCATTTGTGTACTTGGAATTTTGAAAATATATATTATTCCTGTTAGAATAATACAGAATTCCCTTTTTGATTAGTGCAGAAAGAACAGAGTGAATCAAATAGAAAAATTGAATAATTATTTATATGTCTAACGACTGTACAAGAAGAAAAAAAATTCAGTAGAATCCAGCATGACAAAAAATTTATTTTCATTTTATTTGTTTTAAATGTATGTAACTACTTAAGATCAAATTATCCGCAGCAAACGCGAAGTAATCTGTCTAATTCAACATAAAAATAATAACATAATCATAATTATTTCATAATTTTTATAAAAGGTTGCTTTTATTGTGTTAAAAAGTAAAATATCCATTGTTAAATATGCTTAAAACCTCTCCAAAAAGTTTTTTTAATAAATGATTTTCAGCCCAGTGAATTATTTTTCGAATTTGCTTACGAAAATTAAAGGCAATATATCAATACCGCCATCTAGGCGCTAAATGCGCCAACGTAAGAAACTTGAATGAATTTCTACCTCTGCGAAATGGACTCTTCCTGCAGTAACCTGTTTCTATAACGCCCACCGTAAACATAGACGACTGTCGGGCAGAGATCTCCTTATGGACAGACAGTATAATTGAAAAGATGAGCTTCTAAAGAATTCTTTCGAATTCTTAGTATATGGGGAAAATATAATAAAAACAAACACCCTCATTTAGAAAATAATGGGACTCCAATGACGTAATTATTTTGAATATTATTAAATCCCTTTATAAGGATTCCTGCTACCATAAATGTGTACGCCAAAGTAACAAGATATTTTGGATTGGGTAATCTTTATTTTCGATTATTTGTTTCAGTTTAACATTTTTCTTCCGACGGATTAAAATTTAAAAGCTATAATCACCTAATCCAAGTTACTTTTAAATGCAAAAGAAAAAATGTAAATAGCAATGATTGATTTTCATATATCGAATCTTTTTTCAGCAAAAAAAGATTTTTACAGATTACCTCCAAAAAGTGAATAAAATCTAAATCTGAAAATAAAAATTTTGATTTCAAAAATAAAAAAACGCTGTTTTTCTGTTCTTTGTTTCGTTTATTTTTAATTTCAAAACATTGTTAAGTAACCCTGATATAAAAGTATGGCTTATAGCTTAAGCTTTCTATCGTAAAAACAACCTTTATCTGTCAAATGCATCAACTAGTTGGTTATTTTCATCTTACCTTTTGGCTTATCAGTAGATCGAAGGTTTAGGTTTAATTTTTGTAGACATTTCGGACTTTGAGCTGCGTAAACCATTGTTTCTCCTATCGCTTCATGGAATGCGGAATTGGCGCCATTTCTGTAAATCATTGGCAATTTGTGATAGGCCATGAAATATTGTATATGTCCCATCTCATGAACAATTTCTAAAAAACTCTGCTCTTTTACTTCCGCGCATACTCGCATTCTGAAAAGATAAACATCTACTAATAAGATTTGGGTATTCAGTCAAATTACAAATATATTTTTTAAATCCATCGTATCAATAAATATTATTGATGTAATGAAAGGAATGTAAAGAAATACTGTAAAATGATTAGTTGATTCAAGAAATATCTTCTGAATATTCAAAAAAAATTCTCTTCTAAACCTTCCCTTACAAAATTGCAGAAAATTTCTACTCAGTACAGATCTTTTACATCCACTAATTAAAAATAAAACGAGCTGTCTGGAATTTTTAAAGCTCACATTTGATGCTTGTCGGTCTCTCACGAATCAATGTCTAAAATTCAAATTAGTTAATGGATTTATTATTAAAAATTAATTTTTAAACATTGATAATCTACTTTAAAAGTTTCCTTATATTTAATTTCTTAACCGTTAAATAAAGCCATGTGCTACTTATTTGAAAAAATGTGTTAAATGACTTAAACAAGTATATTTAATGTCGTTTGATTTAATATATAATTTGCTGAAAGTATTAGGAAGCATAATTTTTTTAAATACTTTCGGTGTTGTTTGCGATATTTTTGTCGTAATAACATTTTAAATTGAAGAATTTGCAATCTTCAGTTACCAGAAATGACCGAATTATGAGATTTTTAATTTCATTAATTTTAGGCTACTCAACGGTCATCAAGAAAACATTGGACGTTAATTGGTTCATCTTTCTTGAGGTGACCCTTGAAATGGTCTTAAATTATATGAAATAATTATATTGATAATATCATAACTCGGTCAGTTTAAGGCACAGTAGAGTGCATTTTTTTATTCAAAATGTCAGTGTTTCAAGAATATTTTATTAGATATGATTAACAGGACTTAGGGATTGTGTAAAAAATTAGATTTAAAATTTCCACTGAAGTATATTTACTTTTAAAATAACATAAGATATAAACCTTTATATTACTTAAAAAGTCTTTTCCAACTAAAAGCATATGTCTATTTAGAAATTAGTCAAAATTTAATTGGTTAATCTTTTTAAAAGTATGACTCATAAAACTTTCCATTATCCGGTTAGATTTTCCATACAAATGGAATTTCTGTGAATTTATCATTGATTTATTTATTTTTCAGCACTATTTGACAAATCTATATAGAGAACTTTTTAAAAATAATGAGTTTCTCTGAATGAAAGTTATTAAATAGAAAGCAATCCCGTGGATTTTCGGATATAAACATTGACCTTTTCTCGTTTATTTAGGATTATTTTTTAAATAAAATCACTAAAAATGCATCTTCCCTGCTTCTTCATTAAATAATTGTTTTCAATAAATTTTGCATTTCAATAAAATTGTTTGCTCAAAAATTCGGAATGGGGCGTGATATTTCGTTTATTTAAATAAGTTGTTCTATTCAATAATCCATGGTTTCAAAAGGTTTCATTTCAATTTCTAATTTTTTACCCACGATAAATAAAAGATTGTTCTCATTTGTGTAAGATATTGATCGAACCATTCCGCCTGATCATATTTTTATTGCAAAAACCAAATGCTAGCCTTGAGGCTAGACCTTGAGTTACGACCAGATTATTGGTCAAGGATAAAAATATTATTTAATTCGAACAATACTTGACTTGCATTCTTAGGACAACTATGTTAGATTAAATGATAGATTTCCGTGCATTTGATCTTTTATCGTTTGGACCGCTCCATTCAAACTCTTTAGAATTTTATAAATTGAATGTTCAAGTGAATAGAGAATACCGTTTAAGCTGAATTACTAGGTCATTTGCTTACCTCACTCCAAAAAAAAATATTAGATAATATAATTGGTTTAAATTTTATGTTGAAAAATCAGTTTTTTAAAATCTTTTTATAAGTTATGTAATTTCTACAACAACGTTTGTTCTTAATATTACTTCGGTTTTTTTTTGAGAAATAATTAGTTGACGAATTTGTATTTGAGAAGCGATACAGTTCTGAATAAACCTAAGCAACGATATAAATGTAAATAGAAAACATAGAATATTCTCTTTAAGGTGTTCGTTATTGATTTTGTACACAAAGACAAATATAAATAAATAATTAAGTCTTAGAAACTCTCTTATAACTTAGAGTTTACGCTCTTGTAGTCTCAAGTTATTAGCAATTTTCATTACTGAATACATTAATAGTATAGAGATTAATCCAAATCTTTATTATAATTTCTTGCTTCATGAAATAACTACTAAAGTGGCAAAAATTATAAACAGATTTTTACTAAGACCGTTTTCTTATTAATAAGGACTTTTTTTATTTAAGTATAAAATTTAATATATAATAATTATAAAGTGCTTAATTTTTCATTAAGTTTAATGCAATTTCCATTTCCTCTTCAAAAAGTTGTAGTAATTCTTTTATCTAAAACAATAGTTTTAATTTATTAAATCTTTTATTCATCTTGTAATCTTTAATCCTTATATTAATCACCTGTAATCTTCACCTAAGGCAAAATCGTAAGAAACAGCATGGCAATCTACAAAACGGCCGTCGGTTGGCTTCACAAACATTGATTTGGTCCAAAAGGTGGGCTTCATAGAATTCAATCCCATAGTCGTGTAAAACTCTTCAGCTTTTCTGATAAGATCAATAACAGAAAATCCTTTTGACAAGAATACAGAAGTCACATTTGATGATGATTCAGGATACGGCAATAAGATGTCACTCAATCCACTCCAATTGTCTCCCCATAAACTGCCTGTAAAATTAGAAAAAAATTAAATTAGAAATTTCCAAGCATACCGTTCATTGTTAACTACTTCTCATTATGTATTTCAAATATAAATTCTATCATCATGGGTGAGAAGCAGAGATAATGTCCTCTCACGAGGACAATGACGAAGGAGAGGCAGAAGAAAAATCATCATTAGCCAGCGAAATTCAGAAAGATCTTTGTTTCTTAAGATTATCCCAACAACATGCTGAATTTTTCGATGAAAATTATTCATATGGAAGGTTTTTTCAACGAATGCTTTATAATTCAAAAGTCTTTATGCTTTATACTTTATTAAATATGTATAAATTTTTTTTAATCCTCTGCACTGTACCAATTTATCTGTCTCTAATTAAAGCATTGCCTTGAAAGGAATGAAATGTCTCGAAATGATTATAAATGATTTTGTAGGTAGTTTTTTTCTGATTATTTATAAAATTTATAAAATTGTAGAATTGCATTCGTTTCAAGACAATTTGAATGGAATAACCCTCCGAATGCCGTAATCAGTTTGGGTTTGATTCCAAAGTGATCAGCGCAAGCGGCGCCTACTGTACTGAAGAAGAAATTGTATGGGTCCTCAAATTTTTCAAAAAATAAAATAGTGGTGATAATTCATAACAAGAAGAATAACATATAAAATGGAACAACCGGGGCATTCAGTTCACTTTTTCTGGCAGAAGAAAACAGATTACTAGCCCACTGCTATCCTATATTTAACAAAGAAAGATTTTGAAATAACAGATGCATTTATATTAATTTTTACGCTACCTAAATACTTAAAGAGGCCTCTCAAAATGGCATCCGAGTACTTGTTTCAAGAAACCACATAGATCAAGGAAAATTATCGACATTTTGGAACATTTTGTACATGGCATTAATTTGTCGACATCGACAGACAATTGTACGACGAGTCTTTAGTAGCACTCTAGAGACATATGAAAAATTAAAAAATTTATTTATTCCAAGAACTCATTTAGATTCAAGTCAGAGGAGCGTAGGGGCGTGGTCTAGACGTATCCGCCTATTCCTCACAAGCGAGATATTCTGTGCGCTTATTGTTATTAAATACAATCATAATAAAAAAGATTTAAAAAAAATCTGCTATGCATATTTCAATGTATCATGTCAAAACATAAATTCTTGAGCGGCCAAGCACCACGCGCTCATGCAAGTTAAATTATATTTTTATTCGTTTTAATTGTTGCATTGAATGAGTCACTTTAGTATTACAAATGATAAGAAAAAGCTTTGTCACGCATTTATTGTTTGAAAAAATATCACATTTCCTATTTATTTCATTTCGTAGCTCACATGCTCAAAATTACATTTTTCTGGGTATTATTTTCTGCAGTAACTTTTTTTAAAAAATCAGAGCTTTAGTAAATGCAATGGTAACGCGTTATTAAAATCTGATTTTTTGAGATGCTCGTGATGATAGTAAAATTTATTTTTCGCCTACAGATTTTTGTTGACGCCACAGACCTCCTTCCCAAAACAACATCATGTTATGACATAATAAAAATCAGATATTTTAATTTGCTCAGCCTAGTGGATAAATATAATGGCTATGAGTAAGTGAACAATCGTTATTTGAATTATGTATATTGCTTACCTTTCGTGCCTCTGTGCTCTCCGAGCTCAAATCTTATTTCTGAATAATATTCATCAACTTTGCTTCAACATCTCATTTACTTCGAGTACTATGCTTGCAGCTCTAAACGAACTGTGATCCTTTGTATTATTTGTATTTCTTATTGCATATTGCCCTCTCTCTATTTTATTGCTCTGGTTGAAGTATGCCAACAATTAATATACGAATTGTAATATTAATTAGCATTAAACAATTTTCAATAAAACATTTCGTATATTAGATGTTACCACTTTAACTTAGCATAATTTCTCAATCTTTTTAGTCACCATTAATGCCATTTAACTCTGATTTATTTAATTTATTTGTTGTTTTTGCAGCAATTCTAATGAAATAGAGGACCTAAATGCTTATTTTACCACAACAGATATTAAATACCGTTAACTTTTAATTTAAATATGAAGTTACGATATCAAAATATATTCTTCAATAATGAATAAATATTAAAATAAATTTTCAATTTTAAGACGGTATTCAAACACAAAGCTGAATACAGCTGTTTTTCCATCTGACTGCTTTAGATGCGTAAAAAGTAATACTTCGGAATGGCTTAATTTCATTATTAGAGGTTAAAAGTCAGGATTAGAGGATATTTAGCTTAAAATTATTTTTAAATAAAAGTACATAATGTGTAACTTTTCTAATTAATTGCATTAATTTCCTCAAATGAAATATTGTAGCAACAACTGCAGTGTTACCAAATTAATTTGGACTTGTTAGAAAAAGAATTACTTAATAATTTAATTCATGCAAAATAAATTAGTTTATTGGGTGAAAATTTCTGCTATATGTTCAAACAATTGAACTAAATTCCGCAATTCTTAGACTAATTATAAAAATTAAGTAAAAAAAGAATTACTTAACTAATAAATGTGCAGGAATCCAAGGATTAACTCCAACATGCTTCTCTCCATAATACAAACGCAATTTGTGCTTTACGTATGCATGCAGTTCCTTGTAAAAATCCTTCACTTCGTCCCATAGAACTAAAACTTCTGATATCACGTCGTCTAAACCTAATTCTTCTTTCCAAGTTTCACCAATGTCGGAATAACCTGAAGGAATGGAGAATTTCACTTTTTAGGACTGAAAGTTAAAGCTTTTGAAATGATAATTTGTGGATTATCCGAAATAGGGAAAGAAAAATAACTAAATAGCAATCACCATCATACCTCTCATAGTAGAAACTTCACAAAAAATTATATTTTACAAGATATTTGAATCTCACGTAAGGTGTCAATAGAAAAACGCAATTTTATAACCATTCCTCAAAAATTTATAAAAATAATTATTATATATGAATATATCCTCTTTAAAATAATAATCAAAAAAGTAATAAATATGTCAGAATAAAACTTACAAAACTTCATTATCAATTCCTATTTATTAAAGCAAATGATTTTAAAATACATTAATCAAATATTTTGGTTATACTCGTTTTCTATGTCTGAATGAAAATCAAATGCATCGGTTGGTACAACGCAATATAGAAATGCATAATATATATAAATATATACTGTTAATATATATTTTTAAATGTATACACATTTTTATTAATTTTTTTTGCTTAGGGTTTTTTCTATTAATTAGTCTAATACATAATTTAAATAATAAAAAAAAATTTGAAAAATTTATGAAATTTCTGAAAATTTTATATTTTTTCATAAAAGTTTGACATACTATCCAACTTTAATATTAAAAGAATATATCATCATCTGATAATAGAAGTAAAAGCACTTTGTATAATTGAATTAACAGTTTGAGAAAGAAACTGGAGACATTAAATCAAAACTCGTTTACAAGCACGAAACAAATGTTATAGGGGGGGGGGTCCACATTGCAAGTTTATAAAAAAAGATATAAAATAAGCAAGAAAACTACTCATAAATAATCTGACACAAAATTTAGTTAAAAAATAATAAGTAAGGCAGTTTTTTTAAAAAAAATTATTTATGGAAGGAAACAGTTTTGGGATATGTTCCATTCTTCATCTGGGCGTAGCTAAGCCAACGTTTGAGAAGTGAAAAAAAATTCGAGTTAGTTCGAAGATCGGTACTGTGTGGAGGCCTAATGCACCTTCAATCATTCACCTGTGATCAAGCATCCTCGCGTTTATGAGGAGAAAAACTTTAAATAATAGGGTACTTTCTAGGTGCCAATCTCCTCATTTGAACGTACTCAAAATCTAGAGGATACCCTAAAATAGTTTTAAAGTAGCTTCAAAAAAGAATTATAATACGAATGTTAATGCTTAAAGAATATAGCTTTTTGCTATCTCCAAAAAAGAATGTTACATTTAAAAAAGGATGCAGAAAAGGAGTTTATTCTAATTCATACCTTTTACCATGGATTCTTGAATTATTATTAAATGTAAAATAAAAATAAATATCTATACAACTCTCCTCAATTAAAAAGTGTTTTTTTTTCAAAATATATCGTACTTATTTATTAATATATATCTTATCATGAAATAATTTATCCTGACATTTTTAAAATTGCTGAAATCAAGTTAGCTATCAAACGAAAATTCATTATTCTTTTCTCCTTTGACTCAGAAATGGCTTTAAACTTAACAGAATATTTAAAAAAATGAATTTAAATTTTCTATGTTCATTTATAAAAAAAATTCTTAAAGCTTTATAACTAAAGATATTACGCCTACTTTATCTCAAATAAAATAAGAAAGTATATTTTTGACTCATAATCATTGATTTGAGGAATGTGTTTTGAATTCACTATTAAAGTTAATTTGTAATCTAATAATATCATTTGAGCCTAAAAATAACTGCTTTCGTGATATCTGGATACCTATGTTTTTTTAAGTTGTCTTTGGGAAATTTGCATAAGTTGAATTCAATAACTTTTGTAAAAATTACACATCTTTCTTTTATTACCACACAGAAACATACTTCAAAATAAGACATATGCATTTATGCACATTTGAAACCCTCTACTCTGCTCTGGTGATGAAGTTCTCTGATGATGAAAGCCACGTGTTTTTGACAGTCATACGAAAAGAAATGCCGATCACCAAAAAGATTTTTCAAACTCGCAGACTGTTGATATTCATTTCACTCCACGCTAAATCTAAACGTGACAAGAGTGACAGATTTAGGCTGAATGCTAACGCAAGTGGATTTGCTGCTCTTAATCTTTTATCTCACGTTTAGTTTTATCTGAATTTGACGAACGCCTGTCGGTTTCGAATTTCACCCATTTAAAATGCAGATAACTGAACGTTTTGAATGAACGTTAACTGAATGAATGAAAACAACTTAAAATCTGGTGTGTGCAATTCTTAGATTTTATTGTTGATTTTATAATGTAAATAAAGGGATAAATAGTTAAAAAAAGGAATAAATATTTAATAAAGTAATAAATATTTTCCCAAGCTCATTACAAATTTAGACACATCTTTTCAGTGGGTTTCAACATTTTTTGAGGAAGGTCAAAATCGAGTATTTTATGTTAATTGGCCTCGCTAATTCATTATCCATTAATTCATTATATGCATTATACATGTTAAGAATAGTATTAGTTCGTTGTCTTATGAAATATAAGACTGATAATAAATCGATTAAATTAGAATCTAATTTTTTTTTCTTCATCAGTCCTTACAGTTAAATTAATTCTATTACATTGGTGTAAATGAATAATAGCTTTCCAGAAATTATATCAGTATGGTACACTTAAATCGAATTATTTAGTGCCATTGTTTCAGCTGTGTCAATACATAGAATGTATTAATGGTCAATACATAGAATGTTGTGACGACCCTATAGCCGAAATCGATATAAGTGTAAGTCAGAAAATTATTAAATCAAGACCCGATTCCTCAAAAAAATATAAAATGTATATTTTGATGACCTTCACATCTCTCAACATGAGTGAAGCATTTTCGCATCAACCAACTTAAAAAATGAAGTGCCGTATCAAAGTGTTATACTCGTTAATTGGTTTTCAGATTATCAGTATTATCTTTAAACATCATAGTGTGTTTTCAAAACGGGAAAGAATCTTAATAAAAGAAAATAAGCCTCTTATGAGATGTGCGATACTATTGCTCATTCTAATATAGATGATACTTTATACATAAGTATTATTTTAATACCATCAACTCTCATTATACAAAAATTTAATTCAATTTATCACATTTTTTGACCGTAACAAACATTCTTTTTTTCGATTTTTGAAAGGTTTTATAGAATAATCAAAAACAGAAAAAAAATCTATCACATATAAATCCCATTTTAGGTAAGAAGAAAATTTGTAAATTTTTTTTGTACTTCAATATTTACCTTCATATCTACTCTTTCTCTAACATATGTTAGATGTTAGAAGTAAGCGTTTGTAAATGAAAGAAATATAGAGGAGTGACAAAGTCTGATAATGCTTGCTTAGTGATAGCTATATTCAAGAGTACTTTATTTAAAAAATATTCTAAAAATCCAACATATTTACTTAAAATATTTTCAAGATTTATTAAAACATAGCTGAAAATTCTATAAAATATTTAACCTAATCATTACAGATGACATCAATTTCAGACATAAATATAAAGATTTTTCCTTTTACTACTCTGGGCTAATATAAACGACAAAATTATTTAATACAGAGGAAATTAAATGCAAAAATTTCATATAAGAAGCAAATATTTTCAGGAGACATTTTATTGATAATTATATACCATTCATAAAAATATAAACATTTAAATTCATTACTTCTAACAGATGGTAGTCTATTCATAATTTTATAATATATTTAGATATTTATATTTTCAATCAACGCAAAAAATATTTATATCTGTAAAATATAGTTGCAAACATCTTAAAAAAATATTTGCTAAAATATGATGTCCTAAATTGCAAAAACAGATGAATTTTTTGGTGATGATTCATTGAGAGTTATCCAGATTTTAAATACAGTAACAAGTGTTTGAGAGTTTTCCTCTTAAAATGGTTGTCTTTAGTTAAGTTTGTTTCTAAGTATATTTTTCAGATTTAAGAAAAGTTTATATCAGAAAAATTGAAAGTTGTCATTTTTCTTATGCTAGAAAAAAAAACTGAAGCATTGACTTTTTCCTGATATAAGCATCCAAAAAGAGCTTTCATCTGCTTTCATATGAAGCAAAATAATTTCCATTTTTTAATAAAACAAATATGAAGAAAAAATATTTACGAAGTTTGCAATTATTTCTCTAACGCAAATTATTTTATACTCCACTTTTCTACTTTGAAATGCCCGAGTCAAAACTTAAAACCGACTACGTTTTTAAATAATCAACACGCCGGATTTTTAAGATCTGTCAAGTAAATTTTCTGTTAACAAAATAAGCTCTACTTACAAGTAAAAATAAATCACTGAAGATTAATTTTAAAGACTTTACCGTTTTCTTGAGCTTCTTTATTCGTGAGCTGCATAAGTTGCAAAAAAGCAGATTTCCCATTCTCCCCGACTTGCTTTCGCCAAGATTTCCAAACTTTTTTCAAAATATCTGGGTTTCGAAGATGTTCTACCAGAGATATGATTTCACTTTCGCCTTGGGCAGTTCCATTTAGTTCGGGAAGCGTTATGCTTGCTGAGGTGTATATTTCCGTTAAATTGGACTTCAACTCTGTAATCAATCTAAGAAAAGAAATTTTTAAACATTATTAATGAGTATAGAATATTATTCGTATTTATTGTAGCGCTTTGTACCACTTTCTCTGACTTTTTTTCATGCTAAGAAAATTGCATTTTTACTGGCTGATTTGATTAGGATTACTGAAAAGGGACGAAATTAAAACCATAAATTGCCATATAAGAAAATTGTCCTTTTATTATAAAAAATTACAAAAATTTTCAAAACAAATACTATATGCACAAAAGATACCTTGGGATGTTATAATTTAATAGCATGTTGCGTAGGATTCTTGTGTTCATATCTGAGCATCTTCTATAAAAAGTTCAGTCATATAAGGAAGGGAAGATTTCGAAGTTTTATATCTGCTATCTACTTAATTCATTCGTTTGAATTTTTTATCAAATGGCTGGATTTTAATTGAAATTTAAAAAATGTTACGTTCTTTTTATTTTATTATTGCATCTTTAATATATCATAATAGGTTGATAATTTTTCACTTACATAAAAATATTTTTATTGTCATTAAATTACAAATTTTCATTTTAAAGATGCTTCTACATAAATTGAAAATACCCAATTCACGTAAAAACACAATCAAATAATAAACGTAAATTTAACATCTCAAAAATGCCATTTTTTTCCAAGAAAGAATGGTTACATATTCCAAAATTAAAGCGACATAGTATTTTTACCCGAGTCATGTGTGCAAGATGCCAAAAGGGACTGCATTTTATAACTTTGAACGGAACAGCTAATTTACAGAAGTTTAAAATTTCGCATTTTTACTATGATAGTTGTAATTTTTAAATGTTAGAAGTTAAGAGAAAAACAAATTTAAATGAGAAATATGCATTGCTAATTTGTTACCTTATATTTATAATATCTTTCAAAAGTTTTATCATTTTTTGAAATTCTATTTTATTTAATCACGTAAAACTTCCACTGAAAAAGATAATTTTTTCTCCAATTGCTGTAATTTGATTGCTAGTGCATATCTCCTCAATAAAGTTTATTTTTTAAAATTAATCTGAAATGTCAAATGCATTGCACTCAAGAAATTATTTCAAAGAATTATTATACCTGGGGTTATTAAGGATTCAAATCTTTTCCTGTGCAATGTTTTAATGTAGTAATTCCTTCGGTAAAATATAATATAAAACTCATTTTTTAAGAGTATGTATTAAAAGGAAAGAGAAGTTTTGAATAATAGTGAAAAAATGTTTCAAGGTTTTGACTATATCCAGAAAAAGAGTATCTACTTATAAATTTCCTTAATACAAAATCTTTCAGTTAAAAATTCTAAGAAACTAATAAAATTTGAAAGAAAAATTGCCCAAAAATGAAATTGATATCACTGAAAAAGAAAGTTAATGATAGAGTAAACATTTTTTGGAATCATTTCCCCCAAAATTTCTGTGGGAAAAGGCAAAACATTGGTTGATTTCATGCAGCTTGAAGCAGCTGATATCGACGTGCATCTGTTCACAATGTCTTTGCACTTATTCCTTGTTTTATGTTTAGTGACATATTTATGCTTATTTTAAGTATTGTTGAATTATATTTAAAAAATGAAAATCTGGAAAAAAGATATACATTGAAATAAAACAATGTAATAAATAATTATAGAGTTGTTCTATATTAACATTAAAAACTGATATACAACAACAAATTAATAACAATCGAAAGAAATGTCACTGAAATAGTAAAATTTTACCTTTCGAGGTAATATTAAAATATCTTTGCGACATTTGTTTGGAAGTTATTGCATAAAAACGACAAAATTTCGATTAAATATTAATTAATTAACGTTTGCATTCGAAAAGTTAACAGAATTCTTTCTCATGCCTTAAAAAATTAAACAGCAAATTTATTTAAAATCGAATCAGTCGTTTAGGAGATGTGGAGCGTGCCTACATATATACCCGTAATTATTTTTATTTATAATAAGGAGTCATTTCTTTTACCTGGAATTATAGGAGTTCATAAAAACCACACCAGATGCCATGATTTTAACGATCTGTTTTTCATCAGATGGAATATCTTCACAATTTAGTTGTCGAGCCCATAATTTCCAATCTTTCATCCAGTCACTGTAAAGTACAGATGCAAATTGACGAGCAGATGTTGTCGCTTTAGAAACATTGGTGCTGTAGTTCCAGTCTGCTGACTGACGGAGCCACCACATGGATTGGAATTCTTTATTAAATTCTTCCAGCCTTTTGGTAACATTTTCACAAGCTGCAGTTATAGGAGAAACATTATCAAGCATATAAAGTAGAATTTCTGCATTTCATTTTTAACTACAAGAGAAAAATTTAGTAAAAATGATAAATAAGCAAAATAATTATTCTTTCATAAAGGAAAATTAAGAAATGATTTTTTTTACTTTACCTGAAATAAGCAAAACGGAAGGAACGAAATGGATTGAAATTATGATGAACTCAATCTGCAAGAAAAAATACTCATTCAAATAAAAGGTGAATATTATTCTAGATTTAAAACGAAATGATAAAACTATTTAATAAGGAAAAAAATCTTTTAAAAGTTATATAATAATACTTTGGACGCAATAACATAGTACTTTCGTATACATATCTATAATACAAATTATAAAAGAAAACTTATCGGTTTAAGTCTTATTTAAGCTTTGCACTACAACATTGCCTGGACATGAAGGCATCTAGAAGAATGGAAACGGGACTGGAGATCACTGAATTTTATCAAGGCACAAGCATTCGCACTTTAAACTATTGTGGTAAAATAGAGAATAGGATATTTACTCTTTCATCTTATCCAACAACGATTACAAGACAATTATAAAATTAACAATCATGTGAATAGATTTTCCCATGGAACGTAAATTAACCTACCATATCCAATTATAAATGTCTTCCTACATTTTAATTAATTCATTAATTAATTCTTTTGATCTTTGACAAATAAAAGGATTGTCTCACTTTTATTACAAAGTTGATTCCACATCAAAAATAACTGAGCAATTTATTATTACTTTTTTGCTGCAAAATAATGTATCTGTTCTTATGCACTTCAAAGGAAAAATAACTCATAGCTATTCAATATTTTATATTCAAAATTAAAACAAGAGGCATAAAATATTTTAAAATTTACGTTCCATTAAAAACTTTTAATTTCACCTCACTCAAACATTACAGAGGGGAATATATTAATACTTAAGCATTTCTATTACAGTACAACTTACCATAAAGATTTTGAACAGCATGGTTAATTCATGACACTTTCTGGGCGAAAGTATGGAGTTTGTGAACGATAAGAGGCAAAAGCCTGCAGCGCTCCATGCGGTTACAGCACAGATGAGGTATCAGGTATCTTGACATTTTAGAGAAAATCGCTTCAATTATAAATTCTTGGAATTCGAGACTTAATTACCATAAACTATGCACCAGAATCAACAACAGAACGATCGGGAGAAGAATATCAATGAAGAGTCTCAAAGAATTAGTTTTTCAAGGATTTTAAAGTCTGTTTAATTTTCTTTTCGGTAAACTTGATACTAAATGAATATTTTTTTTATTTGAAAGTGAAGAATTTCCTCGCGAACATTTATTGCAGGGAAAGATTTGGTGATTAACTGATATTTTGTCTTTTTAAAAATGTGCTGAAACAGGGAATTATTTATTAAAATTCTTCTAATTTAATATTGTGAGAAAAAAATGTACGCTTAAGTATATTATTTAGAAATCTCATTAAATTATTTAATCATATAATTTAAAAAAAATTTTGTTAAATAAAATAACTAAAGTTTAATGTAACATCTACAACCATGCATATATTTTTAAATTGAATCCTTTTTCAGAAGCATGCATATTTTTATGTTAGTCTTAAAAAATCAACACATATACTTTTATATTCAAACTAATTTATAAAGTAAAATATTATCAATAAAAAATAATATTAAGTCTGGTAGGAACTGGAACATTTAAATTCCTGACTTATCTTAAAATATACTCCTACTTGTTTGTATGAAAATAGAAGCTTTCAAAATTGAAATATTAAATTAATATAAAATTTAAGAAGTCATATTTTAATTAAATACAATTTTATTAGAAAAAATTGCGCTCAGTACGTGCTATAGTAACTGGCAACGTAAAAAACAGTTTTAGCACAGTTAACATATTTAGAAATAATTCTTTACAATTATCATTAGTGTGTATTGCGATATGTCTTGTGCGTTATTTACATCTCCTTTAAAATAAAATCCTTTAGAAAACAAATTTTTTTGTATTAGGTTTTCATCTACATCTTTGTTATATAAGACTTAACAAAGTTTTTGGTACATTTCTCTAATTCGTGTTTCTCAGAAGTTTTTATATCAGCGATTAATTTGACATCAGAAATATTATTTGGTACACTTTTGTATCTATCTTCTATCTGTGCAATAACAGAATCAATTACAGTTTTAAAAAATAACACCTAAATTTGTCTACCAGGTTTCTTATAACTTCGTCTTCTGCTAATTTGGAATACAATCTGTTCCTTCTCGAATTCATTCCACAGGAAAATGTTCAAATTACGTGCTAGCACTTTTGCTTTGTCTAAAAATATTAAATTTTGGATTTCTTTTTCAATTTTATTGACTAAATTTAATTTAAGTCAAGAACAATTGTTTCTGCTTGAAATTGTCTTTTGATGATGTTACTTTTGGGCAATATTGAAAACTCTACTATTAAACATAAAATAAATGGTATTTCTTGTATTGCATCTAAATTGGATACCACAGTATTATTATTTACATCAGTAAATTCTTCTAGGGCATTACAAGTTTATTCAAACTGTGTAAGCTCTGCTTTAACCGAATCTATTTTGGCTTCCCATCTAGTGTCACATAATGGTGTTTAAATACTTTTGTAGAATTTTCCATCTTTTTGTAGATACAGAAAATAAGCAATACAAACGTTGCAATATCCCCAAAAGCATTTTACAATATACATTGCTAGAAGCGGCATCACAGACTAATTAAATTTAAAAAGTGTGATAGGCAAGGCACATAAATTGCATGTTGGTTTAGAGAAAGTATTATAGGCTGCACACCTTTATATTTCTCTTTCATCTTGCTACCGTTGTCGTATGCTTGCCCTATACAATTCATAATATCTAAATCAAGCTCGCTTCTTTATAGCATTTTTGCTTGTCCGTCACCAGTCAGATCAGTTACTTCAATAAACCCTATAAATGACTCGTTTATAGTTAACTTTTATCTTTAAAATATAAATACTTAATATTGATTGAAGCTTGTTCCTTATGGGAAATATCACTAGTACAATCCATTCGGATATTATAGTACATGGCTGCTTTTATATTGTGTCTAATATTGTTAAGAACTTCATTTCTTAACGCAAAAATAATTTGTTCTTGTGACTTATGCGCTAAATGACGCAAAATTATATTTTTAGAATTTATTATTTTATTTATATGAGCCATCAGCACAGGATCGTATCTACTTAAGACTTTGATTAAACTTAAATGTTTATTATTAGGTGTACCAATTATTTCATGGATTCCTCAAAGTGGAAAATTATGAAACGCTAAAACTGGAATCACATTTACAATTCTTTAAAATAGAAATTTTAATCGTACCGTTTCCTCACTTATATTAACTTGATTTGTTTCATCAATAGTCGAATATAAATTGAGTCGTTTTAGTAATTTTTTCCAAGTTATAAAAGAATAAAAATGGCAACGATAGAGCTAATGATCTTGTATTACAGTTGACATCTTTCTCCAATTATTATAGCCACCTATAAATTGTGTAGTTGGGTCATTTCCTCTTCTTTTGGGAAATCGTGTACAACAAAAACAAAATACGGATTCTTGTGTCTGAATAAATTCACTAGCTGCGAAGTTGAGATGCACTATTTGGCATTTTTGAGAGTAGTACGCTGTGAAAAGCGATTTACCTTCAGCATTTTTAGCAAAAGCTTCTTTTGTGCTCTACATGTCCGATTTTAATGCAAAACATTCTAAATATATCGGTTATGATACTTGGCCATAAACCAGGATCATTTATATTCTCTTGATCATATTTGTTATAGTCATTTTCCGATTCGGTCACATTTGCAAAACCCCTCCATTCTTCAACAAATTTCAATGTTTCAACATTTTTATTGTTAGATTGGGCGTACTTTTCTTCCCTAATTGAAGTTTGAATTGTAACTTATGAATTGGAAGCAATTTCTTTACCCGAATTACTTCGTAGCCAAGAATACCGATCCACTTTTCACTTTTTGGCTAAGATTAGCTATTCTACTTTTTTTCTGATAATTTCCTTTTTTTGGCATCTAGATGGATATTTCATTGGCGTGGACATGGTTACATCTAGTAGTGTTAAACAGTTTATATAATTAATTATCAAATTAATATATGCTATACAATAAGCTATTACCTAGTAGGTAAGTATTGTAAATTTACTTACCTCATATATTAACAACATTTTGCACTAGACTACTATGAACTTCATGTATTTCCAAATCCATCGACTGCTCCATTTAAACTTCTTCCTTAATTCTTTTCATTTTGATCATGCTCGGTAAAGCTATAATACAATTCGCATTCCTGGGAATTGATCGTTAAATTTATCTTCGCTTTACTTCTTGTTTCAGCAACTTAATCTATACAAACATACTTAAATCAACGCATAAAAAATATTACACGAGTTGTAGAAAAAAGTAAATGGCTGATGATTTATAAGTTCATTTGAACCCAGCCTCAGACTTCAGGACGCCGCTTGCACCCAGAAGTCGCGCCGCTTTGGATTTCTTTATTCCTAAATTAACTTTTCCCACCTTTTTAAAGCTATCACTGCTATCATCACTTAATAAAGGCGCCAGTCGACGCTCAGTCAGCCTAGTGGAAATAAACTTGTATACTTTCAGCACGTATAAACGCTATATTTGTTTAATATTATTGAACCCTATTTTCTTAAACATGGTGGGATCCCTCAGTCGTGGGGGGGGGGGGGGGTCGGGGGCTAGCATCAGCCTCACTTCTCAGATGGCCGACACTTCTCACATGAATGCAGAAATACAGACCAAACGTATGGTCAACCCTCTGGCTCAGATTTGTTTAGATTATACATTTTATAATTTAAACCTTTCAATTAAATTTTATTGGTTTAACTCCATGTTTTGAAGTTATCAACTTTGCTTGTATTTGGGCATCCAGACAAAAAAGAATTTCCGTGAGTGGATTTAGTTCAAAATTGGATAGAAATCTAGACTTTGATCTTAAGTTTTATTCGTCTAGATCAAAGCATTTTTTGAATTATTTTGTTCACAGTCAGATAGACTTAACGCCAAAAATATGTTTTTCGAACTCAGGGAGTCAGAAACGTGGTTTGTCAAAATCTCTAAAAGGCTTCTCAAAATTAAGCAACTTTCGTTTCAAATACAGAGTTTCACTCCATATAATTATTAGTGGTGCTATTTAGTGTATAAATTATTTATTTTAATATTTCAGTCATTTCCATGATTGTTTGAGCGCAATGATACATTTCTCATTCTTCCCTCATACCGTTAATTTCAGTTGGAAATCGCAAAATAGATTAGATAAGCTTGATTCGAATAAACTGTGCCTGAATTCAACAGAATCCTTATTTCTTTTACCTCAGGAGAGACAGGGGTTCAAAAATCAGGGCAAGATGTTAAGGACGTGGGAAATATTTTTCTGTAATTCTTTCAAAAGTAACTCAATTGTTGCGAATAATTTCTCAATAAATGAGAATAAAACGCAAACTTTTTGAAAATGCATTTCATGTTAGAAGATAATAAATTTCTGTTATTT
This sequence comes from Argiope argentata, assembly GCA_026289955.1. Classification (NCBI taxonomy): domain Eukaryota; kingdom Metazoa; phylum Arthropoda; class Arachnida; order Araneae; family Araneidae; genus Argiope; species Argiope argentata. The sequence continues at coordinate 287,976 of JAOUZG010036138.1, forward strand.
ATTATTCATAAATTCGACTCGTCTCATGATTGCCTGATCTTTTACTATAACGAGAAGGAAATAATGAATATTTGGAATATTTTAAAGCTAATTCTAGATTGAATATTTAGTAGAATCTGAAATTTCAGACATCTCTGAGTTCGAAAAACGCATTTTTAGCATTATGCATATCTGTCTGTGACCGCAATAACTAAAAAACGCTTTGATCCAGGCAGATGAAATTTTATATATGAGCTTTACATCAATTGGTTAGATTTCTATCAAATTTTGAAAGAAATCAGTGGAAAGTAAGTCTATCTATCTGTCTGCCCGGATATTCGTGTAGAAGTTAATTCAGTAATTTTTAAACGTATAGCATTACATAGACAAAACTTCATTGCATAGCTTTAGTATCTAAAATATAGATTCTTGCAGAATTTTTATCCAAATCTGCCAAAGAGTGACTATAGAGCTTTTCTTTCACTTGTATGTAAATACTAATACTCATAAACGCAATGAGTTAAATATAAGAAATTTGGCATGTGATGTTGTAACTGCAACTGTGGCCCTGTGTGTAGTTTTAGTTTCATTCGGCAGGAAAAAATACGTCAAAAATACCGATTCAGTAAAATCAATCAGTTTTCAATAATCAGTGCATTCAAGCCAAAGATAAATAATTCATAACTTTTATTTGCTAATGTCAATTAGGGTATTCGCGCCTAAGATTCACAATTTTGCGCTAGGGTAAGTGTATAAGATATTTATTGAAAATAAACAAATTTTACAGAAATCATCATTATTTTACTGCTATTATTTTGAATTAAGAAACGATTATTATGTAATTTTCTGAAATAATGATGGTTGTCATTTAATTTTGCATCACTAATCTATAAAACCGCAATTAAAAATTAACATTATATTCTGGATCAAGTTTTGGAAACAAAAGATATAAGAATAACCTTTATTTAAAAAGTTGGATGAGAAAAAATGTTCGATAATTCCCTATCTATGAAAAATCATTTACTAAGATTCCTTTTTGTTTCCAATTGCATGCGAGATTCTAACTGTTCAAGACATGGTTTACAAATAAGAAAAACATTATTCATTTGAGAACTGCATTTTAATGAAAAATGTGCTAAAGAAAGCACGAATCTCATGAGTTTTTTCAAACATTGCGTGTTCCCGTCTGTGTGATTTCTTCGCTTTAAGAGAACTTATTACATGTCTAATCTTAAGTTAATGGTGCAATCAAAGAGATCACTGGAGCAAGAAACAAGTAAGCAGAAATGCTTTGTTGCCTCTTACCCTTCGTTTGAACTATGATCAAGAAAGCTGTTTTTACGAGAAAGCAATTTCCATTCATATAAATGTAAATGTATCATGAATTTATTTCTTTAAAGAAAATTTCATTCGATTTTACTTTGAACTAATTAATTTATTAGGAAAGTATCGAAACAGAATGCATAATCTTTATTCGCTAAATTGTCCATTTTTGTAGGGAGGAAAAGGAAAAATGTGTCTGTTTATAACTATCATATACCTTTTTCTTTATTTTACCCATTCGTCATTGCTTGATTTGATTTCTGTACCATTAAATTCAATCAACTGGCCAATTAGTTTATTTTTTCGTCGCAATAGTTTTGTTTCTTGAATTTTAATGAGGCATTTCAACATCATTATTCAGTTTATATTCAAAGAAATTTTTGTTAGTGTTTCATGAAAATAATAAAACTGTCGATTGTTAGATCAAAACATTAATGTGGTGTTTGGCAAATTCGTTCTTTATTTTCAATAAAAAATTTGGCTTCGTTTTTCGAATGTGAAATAAATGCCGAAATTTAAAATCTTGAGTAGGAATCCTGAATAATAATCAGGGGATCTTTCAAAAAATTCATTTGAAAGAAGACTTTGAGGAAATAGTAACTAATAAAAAAATTAACTGTATCAACTATATTGGGTTAAATGATTAATAGCGAAATTTATCTATTTTAAAAGGTTTGAGATTTACTATTCTAATTACTTTTTGAAATATATCTAATGAATGAAATTCTGAGGAGTTGAAACAAGTGTGTAAGTTACCCCGCGCTAAATCCAAAAAATTCGGAATTCAATTAAAAGGACAAAAAAGAGTGAAAAGAAAATCATGTGAGCTGAAAACACGTTCGGATAAAGGAAATGTTTTGGTTACGCAAAGTTTTTGTGAATGTAACTCATAAATCAGGCTTTTTCAAAAGAAATCTTCCTTAATTCTAAATTATTGTAATGTATCAGATGAAACTTGAAGGCTTAGAAGACAATCTTATAATGTGTGATTAAAACTTTTTTTTATTTGTTTTCGTGGGTGTTAAAGATGGGACTAAAACCATGTTCAAGGAAAACTTGCGAATTATTAAGGGAAAAACAATCTAACGAGCTGTGTACGTTAATATATTTTTAAATGCAAATACTATAGCGAATATAAATTTCTCATGTTATTTTTTCTTAATTTGGTTAATTGCTTAGCACTTTGCACTCCGATGGTGCCTCTGACTCACTATTCAAGATTGTGCATCATTTCGACGTTTTATTTATTTTTCAAATTTAATTGTTAAAAACATCTACATAACGGTTAAGAGATGTAGATTAATTTTTTAAAGAAATTCGACTTAAAAGAATTATGTATATTTATTTTTCATAGCAATAATAAAAAATCTTCGTATTAGGTGAATAATTTTTCATCTAATTATTTTTCGGAGTACAAAGGGTGGATTTTAATTCAGATCGGTTTCTAAGTAGGAATTGTTTGGTTTTTAATTTTGGGGTCATTACAAAATGTTATGCCAGTTTAAAGCTAGATCGGAGACGAAAATGTTATTTTTATTAACCATTCGATGCGATAGTGTAGGGTGATTCTAATTTGGCTCTCCATATCACAATAGGCTATTTTTCATAAAAATTGTGTTAATCCTTGTAGTTTTGTTAAAAAATGTTAGAAAAGTAATACAAAATTCTAATTGCAAGCTTAATTATTACTTAAAATCTATTTAGTCTAAACACGTTAATTATTTCTTTAAAAATCTGTTTATTTTCAAATGAAAAATATTTTAAGAAAATTTGTTTATCAGTAATTAAATTAATATAAAAACTGTTTAAAAAGCAAAAAAAAGTAGCAAACAGAAATTACTTAACTGTTAAAAACTAAAAAAAAATATTTTTCATACATAAACTGAGCAATGTAAAATGACTCAACAAATAACTAAAAACTTTTTCAATAGCCTCAAATCTTAATATAGTTTACTAGAGCTCGTGTAAGAAAGCAGCTGATAAACAGTACAGGAGAGCAAAGAGTACTGAAAACGCGTCCTAGTCAAGACACGTACTTAAATGTTTAAAAAACTAAGAATGTTCGAAATATTGTTGATATCGCCCAAAAAATTCCTTAAATGATAAATAGTATAATGAATGGTGGGATAAGCGCTCCCACAATTACTTCTACTAAACGATCGTCAACGACATTTTTTTTTTCGATCTTCCCTATTGGCACCTGGTAATAATCAACAAACGGTCTCGATAAAATAATATTTCACAACTAATTAAGTAATTAATTTATTGAAATCGTCAATTTTTGATCTCTACTGCTTTGAATATGTTTTAAAAATTCGACAATCCTTGAAACCTATTATACCTTTCAGATACATAGATTTGTCAACAATCCAATAAAACGTTATTTCTGATAAAACGTTAAAAACTTTGTCCCAAAGCAAAAGAAAGCTTCTGAATTTCTTAAATGAGGCTTTTAAAACAGTTAAGGGTTTTTTTGTTTCATTTTCGATTTGACCCATTTTGCAGTGAGCATGTGAAATTCTTTTCCTTGGAACATAGACTGAAAAAATACTTTGGGAATTGTGTTGCAATTTAGATAAATTTGACGTCGTAGACATTTGTAAAAAGATGTAAATCTGGAGAAATATTGGATCTTTTTTATTATCAGCAGAATGTAAACTTGGAGTTTATAAAGTATTTCCTTTGACCAGACTTTCTGTGGTCTTTTTATCCCAGCACCATAAAAAAGTCGCATTGAAAATAAGGTCCGAAACCTTTTCTCATACACGGATAATTTAAATAAATAAATACTTTAACTCTTTTAAATCTGGTGATAAATCGTACGAGCCACCCTATTCGTTTACTGTTATTTAATGATTAATATATTTTTGGGCTACAATTTCAAATAGTTGCAAATAAGTTTTATTATTTATTTCTAAAGTATTATCTTAGAGATATGCACTATGATAGAAATAATTGAGAATTGAGCAGTTAATTATGCCTCAAATTACTATTTGAGATTTTAACTTTCAAATAAATTTAGATCATAATGTTAATTATCATAAATGAAATGTTAAAAATTCATTCATATTTTGAGCAGATCCTATATCTCCCTAATCCCTTACTCACATCACTAGTTGCTTGCAAATTAGAATACAAATATAAATTATTGTTTACAGATAATTTAACGAAATTTGACTTCATAAACTTTCCTTTTGAATGTAATCCTCTTCACGACTTCTACATCACTTAATATTTCTTTCATTCGAAGCCGTACTTCAGATAATTTCCTTTAAGTCCCTTCATTATCTCCGTTCTTTTTGTTTTCCTTGAATCTACAGTCTCAAATATATTTCCTTTTAGCGCTGACTTAATTTTAGGAAATTAAAAAAAAATCACTCGTAGTGGCATCAAGTAAATAAAGCTGATGATCCGTGATACGGATTTTGTACTTTGTTAAAAACGTCTTTACAAAGAATAAATTGTGAATTAGAGCATTGACTCACTGAAGACGCCAACATTAACCCTTTGCACTCGGAAAAGTAAATTCAATGCATAATTATTCAATATACAGGGGGTTGTTTATTGCTCCAAATTTGTGTGTGTGCTTAAAATTGAATTTATCAGTCTTTGTACCATTCTGTAGGTATTTTCAATAATCAAAAGTGAAAAATAAATAAGTAAAACGTCAAAATGAGGCACCGTCTTGAATGGTACCCAAGAAAGACCATCGTGTGCAAAAGGTTAATTTTTTCAGAAAATCATGTTTTCTCCACACAGGTTCTTCTAGAGTAGAGTGACAAAAATTATTTGAATAAATATTGCTTGTTGCCTGTTTGACTTTCAGGTGTCCCGTCAATCTGTACATTCTCTCACGGAAAAACTGGTAAAAATTTGATACCAATAAAGGTATGTGCTTTCACCAATATGTTCTCGACATCTTTTAACTTTTTTAAATAGGTAATGCCTTTTATATGTGACAAACATTCGTCTCCCTGCACTTAAAATAGTCTACATATTTTGTCGTAGTGTTCATACATCAAAAGAAGACTTTCTCATCAATCAATACTTTAATCTTTCTGAACAATCAGCAATTTTTTCTCCCGTGGCGTGCATGTACAAATTCCTTCTAACCAATGTTGCAGCTGAACATCATATGCGAAAATGAAACTTCAACAGGTGTTAAAATGTGGGAGTAGCTGCGTGACACAGCCATACCTCGTTTGTACGCCATTCAGTTTTTCAAAAAAAAAAATCACTTATTTTCTGGCCCAAACATTGTATTTTGGATTTCAATTTTACTTAGAATTTATACATAACTTTGAATTTTCTGTAATATTCCATAAAAAATCAATAAATTTGTCCTTTTTATTCATTAGAACCTATATTCCCTTTCTGTTCTTAACTTCGGTCAGGACTCTTAAGGGCTCCCATTTACACCATAATCTGTGATTTGGAACCGTCTAAAGGGATTAAAGAAATACTATCGCTTTAAGATGAAGTATACAAAATACAAACTGAATCATTATTAAAGTCAGTTTAAAATGAGGAACTCAATTTACTTTAGGAGTCCAGTTTTTCTACCACTTCATGGATTCAATTCATTTTTCAGACTTTCTTCCGAATATACATTAGCCGAAGAAAAGTGAAATAAAGATGGGTTCTCATTTTAGGGAAATTTAGCTTATAAAGGTTGAAACAGTAGATGAAATTATAATAAACGAATGTTTTTGAAGTAAAATGTAATTATGTTGTCATGCAATTCAATAAACAGCTGACTTATAAAAATTTATACGAATTTTTAAAATAAAGTGCAAAAATCTATACATGGATTTCAATAAGGAAAACAAATTCTTTGAAACTTTGACCATGATCTTAAAAAAAAATTGAATTTAGTTGAGAAATTTTATAGTTTTGTGTATAATGGGAAGGAAATTTCTAGTTTAAATCTTATTAAACATTTTACCGCTTAATATCTCACCATGAAATAAGGACAATTTCTGAAACATTTTTAAAAAATACTATTAAATGAAAAATAAACATATTAAATTGCCTTTCAGGAGTACTTAAAATGTTTATTGCAGTTTTATATATTTTAAATGCATGGTGAATTTCTGAAAACAAACGTTAAATATATCAGAAATAAACATTAAATATTTTAAAACACAAAAAATTAATGCTCTGGTGCATATTACATTCATTTATGTTTATGACGTCACTCAATTTATGAAAAGATAATAGAAAAAAATCCTATCCATGCTCCATTTCTCACAAGATTACATCTAAACTCTTTTATTCTATTGTTTTATTTTACTATTTTGAAGGCCAAAGTGAGTTTTCTTTCAAAGAAATGCATATTTATGAGTTTTATTATAAGATCAAATCATTCAAATATTGGTTTGAGGTTGTTGCTGAGTTTTTTTTGAATGGAAAAAAAATTTGATTCCATTTTTCTTCAGTTCGGGGAAAGAAATATTATCTTTATAATAAGCGTGTTTTCAACTTTTTGGATTTTGTGTCATAACATGTTTAGGTTTTATATTGTGTCTCTCAGAAATTCTGCATAATTTCTAGGGTAAGATATATTTAAAAGATGAGTAATTTACATTTTTATTAGGAATAAAAGGACATGAATACTAAAAAACTTTTTAAGGAAAGTGGCTTTTCTTTTAATTTAAAAAGTCCTATTATAACTTTTTGAAAAATATTTTTAAAAACCTTAGCTTATTGTTCAATTGCTGTAAATGAAATCAATATTCTAGCTCTTATTATTTTTAATGAATTTTATTTTAAATGTTAATAGAAAAATTGAATCCTTTTAGAAGTGGAATTTCAATAGCAAAGGGATACCAAAATGGCGCCATTTAATGTAATTCATTCCAGCAAATCTTCGCTATTTTTATGCAAGCATTGAATTAGAATTATATTAAAAATCATTTTTGCTCAAATCTCATGAAGCTGAACTTACTATATAGGTGGGCGGATGGTTCGCCCATTTTCTTCCAATCTTGTGATTTTCCGCTGTCTAATGGGTTCAGTTTATAATACTTTAATTGCATCTAAAAAGCATTTAAAATAATCAAGCTCAGTGTCTTAAAGTATTCAAATGCAATTGCAGCAGAAAAATATTTTTTTTCGTATTCCACTCCATTCCGTAAATTTCTTTTTTTTCTGATTTACAGCAGATATTTAATATATGCATTCGCATTTAATAGAACCAATGAAAATCTCCGTATATTCTGCATATTCTAAAATTGTATTCTTAACAAAACCATCAAATTGCTTCACAAACTTGCTTTCATATAATCATTTATCGTTGTACTGACGACAGACAGACAGAAAGTAATGGGCCATTTAAAAAAAAAAAACCTTCAATGAGACCCCCCCCCCCAATGGCTGGATAACTGGTATGATCACTTGTAATCACGGAAGACTTATCCCATGCATCATCCGTTCAGTTTATTGTAATTTTCTTCTCTCTTGCTCGATCCTAATTACGCATTGCTGAAACGTACAACTTTTTCATTGAAGTTAGCGGGGTGGTGATTATATTCCGAAATCTGTCCAATAGCGTGTAGAACCTCTGCTCTTCTAAGGGTGACGCAATGCCCTTGCAAATTGTTGAGCGTCGGCTTCATCACCCTACTGGCCGATCTACTCTTTGTGAAAGAGTTCCAAAATGGGTCAGTTCGACAACAGTGACACCTATCATTGGTTATAGCTGGTACAACGACCCTGCTAAGTAGTCCGACATATATAGCGAAGGCAGGTACCCATTTCAAACTTCTCCGCTTTGCTTGCTGTAACCCACTCTATCAACAACTACCGTAAGTAGCATTCTCTTTATTCACTTGATCACGCCTTAGGCTTGCTTCTCTCCGGCCTAGAAAGCGTGTTGTTATTGGGAAACTAGAGGCACGCTCAATACAATTAGTTGTTTTTCTTGTAGATGTAAATATTTAATTGTTTATCCTTTCTTTTAAGTTCAGTTAATTCTCAATTGAAATGAAATGCAATATCTCAATTGAATCTATCGACTCATTTAATTTTATCATTTTCGTTTGTTTGTTGCTGTTAGATAAGAATTTTATTAATTAGAAAAAATGCTCATAACCTGTCTATGAAAATTATTTTTTAATATTAAATTAAAATTTTTAATATATCTTAATAGGAATTGTTCCAATTTAATTATATATTTTGTAAAAAGAAATAAATAAATCCTCTGATTTTAGTTTTTAATGTGATTTGAAAATGCTACGGTTATTTGAAATTGCCATTTCATGCCTTTTTAAGAACTATAACAATTATCTATGCTTATTCATGTAGACTTAGCAGATTACTATGCAGATTAGCATATAGACTTGTGTGTTAAACATCCTTTAAATGTTTGTCTTCAAAATTACAAATTGAAACTAATTCACCAATAAATTTATGAATCGATACATTAATTACTAGGAAGATATGAATATCTGAAATGTTCTATGAACTTCTAGTTGAATTGATACATTAAATAATCCTCCATTTAGATAGTGGGAAAAACAAAAAAAATCAAATTTATAAATTATATTTTAGTTTGGTAATATCAACATGCGTTAAACAAACCATTGAATTTGATTAATAATCCAATTAAAGGCTAAAATTAGATTCTATCGTTTCTTTTACTAATCTTTAACAGAATGTTTTTTCTAATTTGCATAACAAAGCAAGCAACAGCCGATCATGTTATATGTGAACATTGTTTAAAAGTATAGTCGCAATGTTTTATTAAATTATTCAGATGCCAAGATTAAAATTAATTTATTTGTTTATTACGATGAAATTAAAATCCTGTCCACTCTTCGAAAAAGCAATCGAAACGTAAATCTGTAGAATCCCTTTGAGAAAAGTAATGGAATAATAAAAGCCAACAGTATCTAGATGATATAATACTTGGTGTGTGAAGTGAAAGGATTTTAGAAAAACTTCTGATACAACAAGAAAGACTTTCTAAACAAAATTTTATGCATTTTTTCTATTCTTATTGACAAAAAGTTGCATTTTTTTTTTTTTTTTTTGAAAATCAATTACCAAACGGCTAAAAAAATTTCACAAAGAAACTTGTATAATTTGACCATTTCGAAGGATTTAGCTTGTTTTTAATCCAAATATAAAATTCCACTTTTTAGGATTTTTTTTGTAAATTTAATTCGTTTACATAAATTGTGAAATCCTTAGTTTCATCATCGCCGATTTGTAAGTACAAGAATTAAACTGCAGTTTGAAAACTGAGTAACATTGGATGTATATATGAAGCATGTTTCAGCTGTTGACAATAAAAATATCCTGTATTTTGAATAAAATGAAATTTGATAATCTAGTCAAATCATGGTTAAAAAGCTAGACAGAAAATGAGATACTGAACCAAAAAAAATATTATTCAGAACTGAGGAATTGACATAAGTAAAAAAAGAATCAGATATGTAAATTGATCATTAAAAAGGTTATATAACCAAAAAAACTGAATTCTTTTTTAAACACTATTCTCTTAACTCCAATTAATTGAAAGGAAATCCTAATTTAAATTGAGTAAAGTTTTGTTGAATTATTTTTGAGTCGATTACTGGCTCAATACATATTATCCGAACTTATTAAATAAGTGTCCTCCTTTGAGATGTAAACTAAGTTTTAAATAAGGCTTGTTGGTCATTTAAGTATATTATAATAAACATTAGCATAACCAAAAATATTATTATTACTTTATCGATGTTCCAATTAAATATCTTATAAAGTATTGATGTTAAAATTTCAAATATCCATATGAAGATTATCAAAATCAACTATCAAACATAAATCTGCTTTATTTAACTGAATATACCTTTTCCACACCATTAAATGTTTTGACAGAGACTTAAAATTTTATGCCTCCGAATTTTGCTGTTTCTACATTTCTCAGTTAATATTCTGTTAAATTTACTTGGTTCAACTTATGATGTTTACATTTTATTACAATTTAATTTCATGGATACTAAATTCCGCCTCTTCCTCCAATTTATTTTTATTAAAAATGCTATTAAGTCTCAATATTTTACAAAAATCGAATATTACAATTGACTTATCAGAAAGTATGTAGTATTTCAATCATAAATGGTATTGCGCAGAAGTGAGAGTTATTTTTGGTTTCGATTCTAATGTGATGCGATGCTTGCTTTATCTGTTCCTACTGAATCTTTCTGTTTAAATACTAATTGTCCTACTTATATTTCTTGTCGTTCTGCATCGTTAAATTCAAAGATCGTTTAGATGCAGATAACGTCCTTTTGGAGCAATTACCATTTTTTTCAAGGTTTCTGAAACTTTTGGCTACATTTTCAATTTGAGTCACTTATACGAGTTACACCACCATCAAACATTGCAAATGTTTGTTTGAATTAAATGTAGTTTTGTAGGTATATGGGTATTACGACTAGAGTCTCTGCATGTATTTCGATATTAAACTTACACAATTGCATGTAATATAAAGATAACATCATGTAGTGGTATATCGATTTTGTATTAAAATTGTTTGTAATTCTAATGCACCATCTTCCATGAAGATAAGTGAAAATAGGAACATGATTGCTCAACTTAAGATTAAGAAAGGTTTTGAATTCAGGGGGCTGATGAAAGAAACATACTCGAGCGAGTCGATAAAATTGAAAGTTCATTAAAGATTAATCGGATTATTCAAAGGTGTACTATGTGAAAGCGATCTTAAGTTGGTGGTATTAGGTTTAAATAATTGTATAATCGCGCAAAATATCACAGATAATCAGCATATTATGTAATACCCGAATGAAGGATTGCCAACATTATTTTGTAATAAAATTTAACTGACTATTGGATTTGTAAATACGCTAATCAGCTGTATACGTCTAGAATTTTTTTATTGATATTTTCTTTTTTATATTTGCTCAAGTGTATAATTCGTTTCATAAAAATTTCCTTTAATATAAATAGATCATGAATGCATAAAAGTTTTGTAAACCTTAAGAATACCAAATTGTGATAAATCATTCAAATAAGAAACTAGATATCTTTCTCATGCTCATTATTGAAAAATTAATATGATACATTTTGTGGATTGAAGCAACACATATAATTATCAAATAGTATTTTAAATTAAAATATTTCAAAAGAAACGCTTAGGTAATTCATTCTGAGTAAATTGTGCCATTAAGCAGTTTCTGGTTGCTTGCTATAATTATAGGAGGAAACTTTTGGTAAACTAATACATTAAGGATAAACTCATTATCATCTTACTAAAATAGATTTATTATCTTTAACAAGATTCATCGACATTAGAAAAACATTTCGATCGTACTATAGAATAAAATATAATTAATCGCAATTTTTTCTGAAAGGAATTTTTATAGCAAAAAATATTTGCTCTGTACAAGTCGTATGATGATCAATGAATAGATGTAATTACATTAAGTTTCTGAATAGTTCAAGATATTAAATCAATAAGAAAATTATGAATGAATCCTTATTGTACTTCATAGCTATTGGGAAAAATCCTTGAAACACTCATTAATTAAACCGAGTTCTTTTAATGAGTTGACCTCAACATGAAATGGTACTTTCTCAAGGTTTGATTCAAAGGCATGCATAGTTTCAATGTAATTGTTTAACTGCTCGTGACTTACAATGGATTTTTACTGAAAGGACTCATTCATTTCTTTGTCATTGACTTTTGTTAGAAGAGCTATAATGATGATACAAGTATGAGTGATCCGATCAATTACATAAAAAGAAATCACAATGGAATGAAAGGCAATTAATTTTGGGCAATTAATAGCTGAATTCACATTTATCATCAATGATAAATTATGGGTGAAAATATTTAGTTTGTGGGTTTGTCATTTATCTATATCGTTATTTTTTATTTCGGTACTTGAGTGAAGATTGATGTTTCTAACCGTACACTGCACAATTTTTATTTTTAAACATAAGTATTCATATTTTATGTAAATATATTCAAAAAATTACTTAAATAATTGTGATAATATATACGTACTTTTCAAAAGAATAGCATCTGATTTATTTATGAGATGCTAATATTAATCACATTCATAAAAGGTGTGTTTTGATTGAATAATAACAAACTGAAAAATATTTTTTTACTTTTATACGAAGTTCTCTTTATATTCTTTTAAACAGTTCCAGAAACGAATCCCTCTAACATTCGTTTAGAAGCACCAAAGAATTTCAAAGTTTAGAAAATGTATAAAAAGTTCAGTTATTAAAATAACACGATTTCCGACTCAAATATAAGCAAGGGAAAGGGAAAGACATTTTTAGGAGTCGTTTCAAATGTTTATCTTAGAATTCAGTAAATTTTAAATTAAATGGTAAAAGTGTGAGGGAAAAAATTCTCTTTTCAGTATTAAAAACAGAATTTAAAAGTCATTAAAATATTTTTGGTTGACTGCTAACGAGCGGAATTATTTGTTTCACTTCCCTTCTCAGCAATTTGATTAAAAAAATATTATGCACTTGGTACTCGATTTGTATGCGTTATTATTATGTAAAGAGAATTATGTCTTGAAGATTAATGGTTTATAGGATGTGAGCAGTTTCATTAAGGTTGCTATTACACTGTCTAAATTATTATTTTGCTTTAAGGCTGAATGTCGGAAGCAATCGATTTCGAAAGGAATGTAGGGTGTTTGCTTATCTACGTATTGAAGTGTTTCTGAATTTTAATAACCTCAAACGGAGAAAAGACATATTTCTATAAAGCGTTTATAGGAAAAATGTGCATTTGATTATCGAAAACATTTTAATATCTAAGGCATAATTTCATTACTAGCAGGAAATATATAAATTTCTCAAAATTCAACTTTCATATAATAACTAAATGGCAACTTTTAGGTAGGAAAAATATGAGCATCTAGCATTAATGACCCTTAGAAGTCGGTTCAATTATGGCTATAGGGAAAAGAATGTGCTATATAAAGTAATACTATTTAACCTCAAATTATCATGCAAGATATTGCCTATAAAAGGGGAACTTAAATAAATACATCTTCATATTCACTCACTGTTTCTATGGAATTTCTATTTTAATAAACTACAGCTCAGGATTTATTTGAGTTTACTTGAGTTAAAAAATTTTGTTTTATGCTGACACATTAGAGTACCAAGGAAAATAATGTATCAAAAACAAATATTAATCATGTTTAATGATAATCTAAAGAAGCATATAATTTATAACACTTCTTTTTTCTTCAAAATAGATTTTTTCATTTGTCTTTTCTTTGTAAAGAGCAAAACCCAAAAACATTGTATTGACAACTTCAAACATTTTTATTAAGATTTTTTTTTATTCCCGATGGATTTTATAGAACTTCAAAAAAGAGACTGTCTAAATAGATCTAGAATCCAAATTAAGGATTAATTAATTAATAAGTTTTAGAATTATTATCATTCTATTTAATATTAAACTGCTCTTAGATAACAGGATTTATAACAACTTAACTCCGGAAGTGTATAATAATATATTCGTTTTTAGTCATCATTGCCCTTGAATTTTGAATTAAAGAAATCATATTCTCAACAAAAAAAAAGCAAACAGGAATGTAAACTAAAATTGCATAGTTAGCGACGTATTTTTATCCCTATATGTTCCAAAATGTTTCAGAATAATGAATAATCTATTGTGTACATAAACTAATTGAAGGTCAAATTTCTAAGGCACACAATGGAAATGTCAGGATTGTTGGTGCACATCATTTCCTTCGGGAAGATCTGCTTCCTGACATTATGATGAGCAGGAAATTAGCACACAGAAAGCTTTTGAAATATATGCTGCGCTGGCAACATAGGAGGGGTTAACTACGCAGGTTGAATGTTTTGTTTTCATTTTAAATTAAATTTTCGCTCAAATGTATCGTTTAACTTGAAAAGTAGGTCACTCTTAAGTAATTGGACAGGAATTCCAACTTTCGTTTCAACTAGAATCGCATACCCTAATAAACATCTTTATAAATTTGTAAGTTTATATAAAAAAAATTTGATGGTCAAATAAATGGATATAAGCTAATTTTGTGTTTATAAATATAACAGGAAATGCTTTTAATTTGCTTTCAAATTTTACTTTTTGGGTAAATCCTCATGATTAATTTTGTATGGCAAGATATAAAATCTTTAGAAGATGTAATGACATTTTTCAGCGCTACCTTAAATTACCAAGTATCCCGGTTTTTTATTTTTCCCCCTTTTCTTAAAAAGACGTCTCTGATTTACTCATTGGTCCGAATTATCTAATTTTTAGTTAGAAGCAAAAGATCGCATAAGTATTTTGAAATAAAAATTCGATTAAATTTAAAAAATTGCGTCTTAAGATTTTTCCAATCCAATTTTTATATTATATGGAAGATTGTCCCCCAGTTTTATTGAATAATGACGATTCAACTTTTTAATTGTTTTGAATTTTCTTTAAGTTTTGAAGCATACTGCTGTAATCTCCAGCTATCCAAATAATCAAATAAACGTTCCATTATTCAAGGATGATTTTTGCTCCGTTCAAAATATATATAATTCGAAAACAAGTTCAAACATTATCAGTGATCATAAAAGTTTCATGTTCCATTGGTATTAATTTCGGAATACTTAAAAACGAATGACCAAAAAAAATTCAGACAAGAAATACTTGATGATAGTTGTCTATATTTAGTGATTCATGCACATCACACTCATTATTGTTTTATCGTACAATGACAAATACAAATGAGTAACAGTAGAAACAGAGCATAGAACTTTAAAAATACTTACTAAAAAATACAACAAATGACAATATGAATTGGAAATGAAAATATTGCCAATATAATTTTCGGCATACAACCTATCATGTTGAGGAATTTTTTCCCAGCACTGTATCAATTTGAAAATCCATTTATCACAAAATGCCCTTAGCTGAGAGTAAAGCAAAATTTCCGAAGACCGTTTAAGATCGTCAACCGAATCTGGCTTTTGACCACCAAGGGACCTCTTGATTGGTCCAAATCGATGGAAATTGAAGATACCGTGTTCGGACTGTTTTCTGTTAACTTTCAGGAAGGGTTTTCCTTTTTCATGAAAAATTGCAAAGGTTCGATTAGGAAACTTTGGAACGACCACCTTAGAGCTCTGACGTGGATTCCACCGGTTTATTGATAATATTTATACTAGACCCAGTTTTTCATTTATCGATATTTCTTTCTTCATGTTATGAAATATAAACGAGGAAGAATTTATACCCTAATATTAATGTTTTTTCTTAGCAGTATTCTGAATATAAATATTCTAATTCTAACCAACAGGTGTGTTTAAAAAAAGTGAAACGATATAATAACAAATTTGCTTTTTTGTAACTTTTAAATGCAAAAGTATGAATGATAAAACTCTTTCTCAATGAATATTAGTTTCTCAATGAAAGCGAAAGCAGAGGCAAAACTAGAACAGTGTATACAATGAATGTTGAGAGTAAAGAAAAAGGATGATGCATTTAAAAGGGTGTCGAAGAATAAGAGAAGAGTCAATGCGGAAGGTTAAAGAAATCTTGTTGTATCGTTTTATTCTTTTTAAGCGCAACTGTTTATCTCGTTCTTCCGCGTTAACTTGTTAGAAATTCTTTGACCTGACATCTTTCATTATTTTTAAAAAATGAATGATGCTTGTAAAACTTGTAATAAATTTTGTTTTGTTCAAGACTTCCTTTACTTGTTTCTCTTATTCTTATTTCCAGTCTTTAAATAGAAAAATTTTGTTTCTTTTAATGCTATTTTACAATGACAAACAAAATACTAAACGAAATAATCTCTTTTGAAGAAGGGTATAATAAAAGTTAGAAGCTATTTCTCAACCCAAATAACATTGAAAATTCATCTTTTTAACAATTACATGTATTAGAAAATACTATATTAAATCGAACTTTCATGGAAATTAAATATAATAGATTATAATATTTTAACTTAGAATTTCTTATAATTAATAAATTTACAATTTAAAGTAACAAAAATAATTTAGTGGAAGCTAATTATTATTGAATTAAAATTTATTCTTTGTAGTTTTCAAAAATAAATTATCTTAACCTTCGAATCTCAAGAGATTTTCCTTCTTTCAATGCATAAAAAGACGATTTAATCCTAAATTAATTATATGGAATTATTGAGAATAAATCAAATTACTTTTGCGTTGAAACCTATTTCTATATTCTTATAAAATTATTTATACCATACTGAAGGACATAAATAGCTCTTCGTTGACTATATGAAGAAGATTAATGTGGGAGATTTGTCTTTTTATCTCATCTCTTACATTTGTACAAAATTCATACAACAGTATTCAAACTGTATGCCTGACGCAGTATAGCCATATTTGGCTCTGGCGCCATTAAATCCCAAAATACCGCATCATTCAACAGTGCAACTATTGGAAAAAATAAATCCTTCTTCTCTTTGTTCTAAAACCTTTCTGTGCTTCATAACAAGAGAAAACAAACCCAGTTAATTCAAAAACTTTAAACTCCGTGTGTCTTTCTAAAATTTAATCTTCTAATAATAAATGTTTAGTCTTGAGCTAAATAATATTGAATTAGTATTATGCTCAAAACCATAAGTAAAATATTTGTGTGATCACTTCTTTCTAATAGTTTATTGAAAATTTCTATTAAAATATGCTAAATTGAACAATATTAATTACATTTAATAAAATTCTCGGCATAACTTTAACTCGACATAACGAAAAGCATACAATTTCGTAAGTGTTGTAACAGTTTCTAGCAAAAACAGTGATATATTAAGAAATTTATAAAATGAAATATCTGTGAAAATTAAGTTTTCAAACTATGCAAATATCGTATGTTAAATGTATTCTTATAAGAAGCAGTTTAAGTAATTGTATGTAGGTATAACTTTTTTTGGCTACTGCATGTTAGAATTTAGAATCAAGCAATGAAAATTTTACAAAGAGCTTTTAAAAACTGTTTCATTTTGTGTAATAAAAAATAAAAAGAATTAAAGTAAATCAAAATAATCACTTAGCGCAAAGGCAAATTTTTAATTTATTAAGAACTTTATGGGTATTATAATGATAATATTCCTTTCTAATGCTCTCGAATTCATAAAGCAAAAAAAAATCAGAAAAACTAGGTTTTTTCGACTGTGAAAAGCAATTTTCTTTTTTTTCGGGGGGGGGGGAAACGTAGAACCTTTTTTTTTATTAAAAAATAACGGTTTTTTACCGCTCTGCAAGCAATTTTTAAAAAGTATTAGCATACCGTATATCGTTTTTTTTTCAGTGTTTATTTAAACTGAAGAGTAAAAAGTAAGTTAAACCGGCTAAAATAATTCCGCTTCGATATTTTAACACTTTTTCTTATAATAAATATCCATGAAATTCCATTAAAATCCAGCATTTATAAGCATTTTAAAAAGCAGTATTGTTTATTCAATAAAATTCCGAATTTTTTTTCTTTTCTCAGATGTTAACTTCCGAGACACATTCAGACACTTAATGAAAAAGACAGCCGTATCAGTATTTCCAATGAATATCACAATTATGTAACTGTTCTCTATCTTGTTGGTGATATTGTCAATTCGTATTAGTTGCACGTACAATTTTTCTTTATTGAATGACCTGTTCCGTTCATGAATGAATGAAGGAGAGAATAGGTAATACCACTGTGTTCCTCATTAGCCCAGAAATGGAGCTCAGTAAGGATATGATTCATGCTTCCCTAGAAGCAATACTCACAAGTTGCATTTTTGTCGCAACAAGTAAGGAAACAGTTTTGCAATTTTCCGATAATGCTAATGAGTTAAGTGACAATAGTTCTAAAGGCAATACGGGCGAATGAACTTTCTTGAACTAATACAACTCTTTCGTCAACTTTATAAGTGGTTTGTAGGTTATAAATGGTTAAGCATCTTTGTTTTTACTTTTAACTAGTTACAGTATTTATATCCTAAATAGGAAAACTAATATTAACACTTCATAATTTAATGCTCCTAAGAAATCTGTATATTATTTGCATTCGAAATACTGCTTGCAAATCTGTTTTATAGAAAAAAGAAACTAAGGCTAAAAAATAAACTTAACCTTGAAAAATTTAGAAAAATATGTTCTTAAGATAAAAATATTTTTTAAGTATATAAGCTTTCATTAAAAGCCTGGCGCCAATGTTTGTGAAATCATTTATGAACAATATTAACACTTTGTACTCGATGGTGCCTCTTGGGCACCATTCAAGACGGTGCATCGTTTTGACGTTTGATTTATTTATTGTTCAATTTTGGTTATTTAAAATACCTACAGAATGGTAAAAAGACGGAGAAATTCAATTTTAAACACACACACACACACATTTGGAACAATAAACAAGCCCTTGTTTATTCAATAATCATGCATCGAATTACTTTTAAGAGTGAAAGAGTTAATTGAAAACAAGATAGCTTCATTCCCGAAAACTATTTTTAGAATTTTATACAAAACGAAAAAAAATTGTTCTTCATCGGTTTGCTTTCTTTTAGCTGAAGGGTATTAATGAATTTCTCTATCGGTAGCTTTACTTTTACGAAATTCTCTCCTTAAACTCAACATGGGTTCGAACGGAACAATCTTCAATTAGGAAATATAGCTCCAATTTTTCTATGCTCTCCTTCATTTAGTTCTTAATTTCATCGTTTTTATCTGTGATGCCATCTTCTAAATTTTCCACCGGATTATTTCCTTCAGATGTCGTTTCCACAGAATAGGCTTTACCAATTTTTTTCAAACTTCAGTTTCGCTCTTTTTCGCTTAGAATTACCATTTGATTGGCACAGTTTAACCAAACATGGCTCTTGAGCCATTAAATCCCAACCAAACTGTCGATTAGAAATTTCTCAAATTTCGAATTACATCACAGAGAAATCGTGCTCTAAGACGGAGTTGAGAGCTAACTCTGAATAGAGCAAGAGCCACAATTGAACCAATCTTAGTGCAAAGGCTTTTTAAATTTATTTTTTAAAATTGTTTTGTTATAAGGGACTACTTCTCCTTTCTTCGTGTGAGAAATATGGTAACCAAACGACGACACGAAAATGAGTTTGGTAAGTTTGGGATTATTTTATTGAGTTAAGTAACGCATGCTCTGAAAAGGAGAAACCAATGATTTTTTTTGTATCAGTGTACCCTACTGTGACTCTTCGAAAAAAATTTTAATCGAAGAATGAAAGAAAATGTCCACTCATTTACAATCGCATGTAGATTTATCTAGTCCATTAAAAAAATATCTCACATAAGCAGTACGATTATTCCATAATTATTCCAGATACTTGATTTGACGTATAATCCTCCCACTCTGATGTTACACCGTGATATATAGGAAATGAATAATTTCTGAAGAAAGATATTAAGCAGAAGAATGAGTTATTTCACTATCCAAGCTTTTTCATCTATTCAACGAAGGAACTTTTAGTGCATCTATCTTAATTGATTTTCTCTATATGAACGTCAATGATTAACGGAACAAGATCTTGAGTTCGCCGTCTTACGATCATTAATCTTAAATACCATGCTAATTTCCTGAATCAAAAACAAAGTAATAGATTGCTGTAGATTAAATTTAAAAAAAGATTAAAGTGATATAAGTGGTAGAACCTGCTATAAGACTAATTAAATTATGATATTTTAGAGTTATTATTGTTTAATATAATCGTTGTCTTTCTATTATAACTTTAAACCTTTCTCATTCCTGACTTTTTTTTCTTTTTTTACGGAATGAATGGCGAATGTTTTTATTATGAATGTTATGATTTCGGTCCTCATAATATAATAGCTTGATGGTTTTGTTTATAATTTTGCTATTATTTATCAAATAAAGACTCTTACTTACACATCAATTAATACTGGAAATATCTTGAATCCTGCTTATATGTCTCAAGATATTTTCAAAAAATGTATGTAAGCGAAATAGAAAAATTCATTCTAAGTAATAAAGGTATTTAATTCCAAAGCTGTAACGTTTTCTGAAAACGAAAAAAAAACTTACCTCTTATTTGAAAGAAAAATCTTGTATACTTAATGTAGATATTGACCTATATAATATTATTTCAATAAGTTGAACCAAAATAACCTAATGGTTACATCATTATATTAGTAAAAGTTTTGATATTAAAAAAATTAATTTTCATCTTCCTTTTATCAAAAATATTTTTTTAATTATTAAATTGCTATAATTCGTTGTTTTCATCTGCCTAATAATTTCAGAATGGGTTTATAAGTTATTATAGCCTAAAGTTATGTGATATTTTCATTAAAATTTAAGCAATTTTAACTTTCGTAAAGCAAAAAGATGTTTTATTTAAAATAATTAGAAAAAAAATACATTCTATATCAAATATAAATTCAGTTTTTCTAAATATTAAACAACAAATGCGGTGATATTCAAGGCTAAAATAAAGCTTAGATGAAACGTTTCATAATCACTATTTTATTAAATTATTTCAATGCAATTGGAAAAATAGTCATTTTCAATTAAGGAATATTTTTCCCCGTTGAAGGTGTATAAGGCTTATAATCAAACTTGAAAGTATTTTTAAATGTTGAAAATGGAAATAGGTAAATTTATTCTCAGTGAAAAATTTAAACAATTTGTTTCAAAAGCGCATGTTATATGACTGTCATTTTTTATGAAAGATATGCGAGGAGTTTTTTACGATAAAATCATGCTTTCTTGAATAAAACCCTTTTATTATTTATTATTTTATCCAGGAACAATAACCGCTTGTATTACGCTATATCTTTTTTTTCTAGCGTTGATATCTTTCCATCGGTACAAGGCTGACCGGTGTGCAAACAAAATTCATATCCATGTATTGATCCTTGATTGCGTTATATAACGTTAAACAAATAAACCAAAGAGACATTAACCTCCTAAATAAATAAACAAAAATATATCAGTTATTTTCTATTGAATGTATGCTTAAAGCAATCCTCCCAAATTCGTTGACTTCGTACCAGCATTGAAGCAATTAAAAAGCGGTAAACCAGCAGGTTACGCCTTTATATCACAAAAAAAATCCTTCAACAATCAAAAAAATATCAAATGAACCTTTCCTTCTTACGAGAAGTAAAGGCGTTGTCTTTTGATAGTCGAAACCGATTTTGCGCAGTTAGGCGCTGACACAATTGAAAGTTTTTCTTACTCGCCTTTTTCCTTTCTACTTTTTTAAAATCATAATAGCTTTCTCTTTCTCGTGATCATGACGGGCTTTTCTTCGGCAACTTCCGCCACCATGAACTACAAGTGGGAGCTACTTTCTTTTTTACTAGTTTAACAACTTTTGACGTAACAGACGCCTCATAATAACTCCCATTAACTCAACTGACGCAACGTGTGTCTGTAGCGAACTCATTTTCGGCCAAGTGCCGCCAAGCAGGCTGAGATCACATGAGTTTAATTGTAGAATTGAGTTTATTTTTAATCCCTTATATAGCCCTAAATTATGAAATAACAAGAATATGCTAATTATATAGTTCTTATCATCTGAAAAATTCTGTAAATGCTACATTGTTTCAATGTTGTTACATTAATTTTAAATATTGAGTCACAACACTTATTGGTAAATTTAAATATAGCATACTTCTCACCATAATTAATTACACCCTTTTAATGATGACATGATAACTTTTAATGATATCTAAAAATTTCATTTACAACTTATATAAAATTGGTATTTGTATTACAAGAATAATATTCCTTAATTCCTTAACAGATATAATTTGGAAACAGATATAATTCTCTCATTAGTATATTTAATAATCATAAATGTATTTCGTTAATACACATTTTTACAACAAAGTGTATTTCGTTAATACACATTTTTACAACGAAGTGTATTTCGTTTATACAGATTTTGTTCAAACGAAATGCTTTTATACTTCTCTGATTCATGCAGTAGATGGTGGTGCAAAAACGATTTTCAAGGTAGATGAATTCAGAAACTGGTTTTGCATAAAATTTATATAAGTTTGTTTTTTATATGTATATAAATTTATATGAAGTTTATTTCTAGATTTATAAGAATTGAAAGATAATTATAATATTTTAATATAACGATGGTTAATGTTCGTTTAGTTAAAGACTGCATTTTAGACAACTTTCTAAAATATGCTAAAATATGCAAGTTTTGCGAGCAAAAAAAAATTAAATTTACAAAAATAAGAAGGATTTTTTCATATTGTTACTTTGAACAAAATTACATTCGTAAATTTAATTCTTTTTCAATTTCTATTTTTTTAATAAGTGTATTAAAAATTTCTATGATTTTGGCCACTGTGCGAGATTATTTTACTTCACATTTCTAATTAAACTGCAAACGCAATAACCGTTACAGACGGCGGTAAACGATTATATATATTGATAAATATAGAATCAAACAACGACTAAATTACATTAAAATTAAAGAAGGCAAAAATCAATTAAATTCCAATACATCTGGTAATGAGCTTTTACTTGAACGTGAACTTAAGATATTTAGAATCTTATATGTTAGTCAAGAAACCATTTATTTTTAGTGTAAAATATACTTATCATTTGAAACTAAATTCCTCAGGAAATATACTTCAAAAACTATTTCAAATATAAGAATTTCACTTCATTATGTATAGTTTACAATTTTTAAGTGGATTTTTTAAGTTTATAATTTTCGTTTGAAGACGGTATATAATGAAAATTTATTTAGCAAGAAACAAAAAAAATGCCGATATTATCAAAAATATTTCTTTGAAATAGGAATTAAGACATTTTTATGTGTTTCAAATGTTATGCTTTATTTTTAATTACGATTTTCTTGGTGCAATTATAAAAGAAAAAAAATCATCATTTTGTTTATCATAAATTCTCAGTTCTCCACTGTTTTCTTTGTAGACCTCCGGATTTTTCATATGCTTTTTAATTAGTTTCGTTGAGTTGTATTATTACTTTTAAAAGAAATTCATGGATCCTTTCAAAATATACTTAAAATAGCTTTTGGAAAAAAATTCATTCTATTTTAAAATGCATATTCCATTATTATACACAATTCAAGAGTATGAAAGCTCTTGCTCAAGTATAAAATTTAAGTCCGCCATGCATAATTCAGTATTTCGGCAGAATTCTATCTAAAGAAAATGATTTTGGAAATCCCTTGTAATACTTTCAAAGACAAATCTTCAATGAGTCTGATAATGTCATTCGAACTGAAATCTCTTTGGAAGCTTTATAGATAGCCGGCCATAAATAATTCATTCCTTATGAGTCTCTCATGACACTGATTCAGATTAAGAAGGTCTTGGAAGAATTCTAAGAAGAAAATGACGCTCAAAGGTCGCTCTTATTTTCCTCTTAGAAGAAATAAATCTCTTTGTCTTCCTTTAAAAATTTAAGAGCTGAAAGTACGAAATACTCGAGAGGTTCGTTGCAATTAATCTAGTGTTTCATTTTTTTATACAGTCTCTAGGTTTTGAAAAAATAAAAGTGGTTGTTGAAATAGCAAGATTTCAGATTATAGCAAGATTACCGAATTCAGAAATTGTAATATTAACAGCCATTAGAATTAATTTTGTTAAGATGTTTACATATGTTTACTTGCTTTTATAAAATTTTGTGACCTGATTATTATGATGACATATAAAAGCAGTTACAGCACTCTGCATATTCTGGAAAATCAGTTTCATATTCCGGTGCTTCAATTTTTATTGTGTAAAGCATTATTTCACCTAATCGATTTTTTAATTCACTTTGAAACTTTTTATAATGTCATTTAATTTGCACTTGTTAACCTATTATGCATAAAGAGCAGAATTAATTAACTTTTAATAATTTTTTGAACCGGATTTTTTTACTAAAATTTGGAAATAAACCTTATTTCTCTGAAAAATATTTAGTAATGCTTGAATATATTCCGCGTATTAGTAATTATAATTTCTTTATTATTTCTCGGTGAATCATATGATACAGGATGAATAGTCAAAAAATTTTTGCTTCATGCTTTTGATTTTTGATTTCTATGTTATGAAATTTTATTTGCAAATCGCTTCCTCAGCTAAGAGAAAATTTTGTATTGCAGATAGTCTCCTCAATTAAACTTGAAAATAACTTATTCTTCTTAAAGAATTTCTAGTTACAAAGCCTTCAGTTCAAAATTACGAGCTAATATTTATGGATTAAAAATTGCTTTATAAAGGTGGAACAAGATGAAAGACGGCATAAAAGTGCGTCGTTATTAGTTTTCAATATCATAATTAGAATATTCAATAATTTAATTTTTTTAAATATTAAGCATTTCAAATGAAACTTACTTAATTAAACACAAGCATTATAGAATTATTTATTACTCTTAAAAATATAATGCATAAAACAATCGTTTTATTATTCGTGCGAGACGAGGGTAAATTTCTTTTATGATTACCAATTATCAATAAATCTACATCAAAAGCAAACTTCCTTAGTTAAACGCTAGTTATAAATTGAATTTTATATAATTCTAATTTTTTTTATTCTTCATTTCAGCTTGCTAGGCAAAGATGCTGCGAGCTATTGTGTTGGTCTCTGTAGTTGTACTTCACTTGGCGGCAGGATGGCCCACGGGAGCCCCAAGCAAAGCATGCGAATCTATGCTTCCCAAACATGGCAGTAACCGACCCCAGGCAGCTCACTCTTCTCCCTATTCATTTGTACAATCTACAGATTCTTACAGGCCTGGAGACCAGGTTATTGGTAAGCTTGTTTGCCATGTGCAAAAAATGTTTTACCGTATCTGAGGGTAATACAGAAGTTTTTATTTCAGATTAAAACTATGATGTTTACTAAAGCGTATAAAATGAAAACACGTAATTGTAAATGACATCTATCCTCTTTTTCTTTTCTTTTTTTAAGGAATTTTGTTTTCATTTTTTATGTTCTCTTTCAAATTTAAATTTTCGCAGGGCAATTATTTTTTCAAGTGACGAGATAAATGAAGCTATTTCGATTATTGACCTTGTTTTCTCAATTAACGTATTTCTATTGTTACTGTAATCAAGCAAGAAAGACGATTGTAAAAATATGCAACTTCACTATTATGGATAAATTACTTATCTGAAAGGATTCGAATTAAATTACATATGTATAATAAAAAGCTTTCCGAAATGCTCTCAAATCAAAAAGTTTAAAGCAATCCCTCAAAACACATGATATGGTAGAATAGAACTTGAATTCTGAAGGAATAGTGGATGCTGGTACTAAAGTCATTAGTTCTTTTATTTTTTCACAGTTAGGTATAAAATATTTAGTGTTTCATATTTTGGGAAAAATCCTTGCATAATTTTAGCAGTCATTTCAAGTTTAGTAATAAATATCTTCAACTTAAATTGGCTTTTTTTTTCATTTTCTTATTAAGAGATGAATAAAACGCAATCTCTGTGAAAGGCAAGGTAGAGAAGATTGGTGGTGGCCCCATTATGATGCTAGCTGATCTTACAGGAATTGATCGGGTTCGTTGGACCAAATGAACCGATGATCGTCTGGAAATGGTTATGTTCAGCTACTTGGAGACCATTTACAACCATTATTGGCTTCATGTACCCAGGCCTGACTAAGGCAGGGGCATACTTGGCAGTTGCTCCGGGCCGCCAGACAAGGGAGAGGGTCCCCAAATCGAATAGAAATTTTATTTTACGTTTCCTTTTTTAATGAACGCTCTTCATTACTAAAGTAGTGAAGTAGAGGAGGCCCCAACTAGGCTAAGTCGGGCCCTACATGTACCAAAACAAAGAGGGAATTTTTATAGATGACGATGTGACATGTCACCGGACCACAAAAATTCACGACTGGTTTGAAGAACATTCTGAACAATTCCAGGGAATGATTTAGACACCTAGATTTCCTGCATAAATCCCATCCTACATTTATGGGACATAATGGAGAGATTAGTTCGTGCACAAAATCCTAAGCCAACATCTTCTCAATATCATTTGTCAATATTTCTGCAGAAGTCTTCCAACTACTTGCTTAATCTATGCTAAGTCGAGTTGCTGCTACATTACCAAGCAAAAGGTGGTCCGACACGTTTTTAGGAAGTTTCCCATTACTTTTGTCCCCCTCAGTATATTCAGTTGCATATACTTAATCTAATATTTATTGAGGGGATTTTTTTTCTATTTGGATTTTGAAAACCAAGCGTGATCTTCCCGATAAAATTTTTAATTTTATTACGAATTTTAGTTTTAAATACTTGCTTCTATTATATTTATTTGCAATAAAAATTATTTATGGAATATCAATCATAATATAATTGACTACAATGAAAAAAAATGCATTAGTCCGCTACGTATTATTCTGTAGAATTTTTATGAAAATAGCAATAACTAAGTTGGTTCTAATCGACAATTTTGTCAATGACGAATCAACTAATTAAATTATTTAATTCATTACTAATGATTTCAAAATATGTTCTTTTTTTACCTTTTACAGTCTATGTCCAAGCCCCAACAGGTACACCATTTAAAGGTATGATGGTACAAGCTTATGATCCCCGAACAAACAATACTATTGGAGATTTTTTGGAAGGAGTAGGTTTGAAAAAAATTCCTGAATGTGCTAGCATGTCTCACAGTGACAACCGAGATAAGAAATCAGCTACTTTAGTGTGGGTTGCTCCTCAAGATTCAGGAAACGTTAGATTCAGGTATGAAATGTCTGGATTTTGGGATATTATGCATATGTTGCGTAATTCTAAATTTTTTGTAACGTAACACGTCGTCGCTGCTATATTAAAAAGTCACATATCAAAACTACACTTAACAAAATAAGCAAAATTTCCATGTAACTGCTGTAACCAATAATTTCATATTGCATTTCGTGACAGCATACCTCATACACTGAATACAATAATTTTAGGGCAAATGTAGCAAATCCATGCAAGTGTTTTGCATCAATAAAAGTTTTGAAAAATTTGGCCTGCGTCATTTTGATACAACAAGAATTATGTTCTTTGAAGAGGAAAAAGGCCATTTCATGTCTTAGTGTGACTTTATCTGGAGCTTATTGTAATGGCTTTAATTAAACCCAATCTTAAATTCTTAAAGCTTTGATTATATTATATGAGTTTGTTATATGTACGAATTTAAAGCAGTTTGTTCTTAATAGATAGGTACAAAATTTTATTGTCCTCTTAAGCGCAAATAGAACAAATAAATAAAAAAAAGATTAACAGGATTAATAAAGAATACAATACGTTAATTGTATTTACCTTAATGCTCTATCTCATCTGCGTATAAATCTTTATATATACAGTTTTGAGGTATTAAAATTCTAAATAACAAAGACAAGAAATCAAATTTATGGTGAAAAGATTATTTTTAAAAAATTGGGAGAAAAGTACATTTTATAAAGTTTACGATTCTAGAATTACAGAAATAAAAGTTCTTATCATAACAATCAATCTAAGAAAATTATCTTGAAATTTTTTAACTGAACTATATCAGCTGAACTAAAAAAATAAGAAATTTTCAGTTGTGAATGACTCGCTGACAAATATATTAGACACAATTTCGTTTTGAAATGATTTATCAGCACTTTTATTTTTGTTTGTTCTGATAATTTTTAAATAAAACTATTATTTTTTACAAAGGTAATTATGTGACTAAACCGATTCCAGCATAAGCGCATTTTACACTTCTTTGAAGCTGAAATCTAAAATATGCATAAATTAATTTCCTAATTTTATTTCGTACCAAAGTTTCTACAAATAATAATTCGAAGTTTGAGATTTAGGAAAGCGACTTTCAGGCTCATTAGATCAACATCACTTCAAAAATAGAATTAAATATTTTTTCTAATTTGTATTAAATTATATTATGTAATCCATTTTTGAGTGTACTAAATTTTGTATCAAATTAATCTTTCTTCTTTTTCAGAGGTACAATTGTTCAGCAGTTTAACACTTTCTACCATGGTCTTTCGGCTACAGTACAGAAAGTTTGAAAAGAGATGAGATTCTTTGTTGTTCAAGTATAAAACTTAACCATTATCTACAGGAGTCCATTAGAAGAATCTAACTATTCGTATTTAAAATACATTCAAAGATAAATGAATTTACCACTTTAATCATTCCAAATGTTCTCCAAAAAGAGCTGAATTTATGATGATTGACTGCTAACTTCTAAAAATTAGATAAAATTAATGGAACGATTGCTTAAATTTTTATAAAATTTATTCAAAATATTTAGAAACACATAGCTGTAATCTTTTTAAATTAAAAAATATATTTAACATTTTAATATACATTCATTCTAAAAGATTAAAAACTGTATTAATGAAGTTCTACTTTTGAAATTAAATAAGAATTTTCATATAAAATTTGTACTTGTGTATACTATTCAATAATAAGATTGTTTCCACTTATATCAAACGCACTGAAATGCGACACAGAATCAGATTTCTCAAATAATAATTATCTTATTGAATCGAGTTCCAATTACATTTTTTAATATTTTGGATTGAAAAATTCTATTTTGTAAAAAATTATACATGAATAATTAATAGTCTATCAGTATTTGTAATATATAGCAGATTGTACAAATTATGTAGCAATATTCTTCAATTCATTTTGTCACCCACCATATAAATACATTGAAGTTTATACTTGTTTACTCTTTTTTTTATTGTTGATTTTAGTTACTGTAAAATTGCTTACCTGCTTTTAACTTTTAATAAAAGTTTTTTTAATTACCTTGTTTAATTATTCCTTTTTGTTTGATTTATTTGTTAATATATCTGTAACAAATTCTGGTTCTCTTAATTTCATCATAAATCCTTTTTTTTTAATAAATTTCTTTCTGATAACTATACACGACAGATTTCTTATTTCGTTTTGTTAAGAAATACCCATTGAAACAAACTTATCAGAATCAGAATTATTAAGCTGTATTGAGAACTCCATCAAACAGACACTATGTAATTCGTTTGAACTATAATTTTTTTCTTCCTCCATAAAGTATAAAAATATAGTTGTTTATCAACATATTTGTCTGTAATAAATAATTTTTACTAAAATATTCCTTTCATTAACAAACTAGATTTTCTTGTTTATTTTCTGACATATCTTTTATTTTTATCATTAATTTAAAAGCGTATTAAATATTGAAATCGCAGATACAAAATAGCAGAAACTGTCTACCTTATATTCCTATCTGTACATTCTGTGATTTAATAGAGAGCTCTCTGAAGCAGGTTTATTGAGCCGTAAACCGATGAATGCATTTGCTGAGAGGAAGAAAAGTATGAAATGGTGAGTAGATCGCAAAGAAATAGTAAAATAACAAATACAATTAGGAGTTTAGCTCATTTTTTAAAAAATTTCTGATTATTGATATACGTTTCAATCGCGAATTATGAATCAGCCAAATCGAGCAGACTTAATAAGCCTAATGACAGAATATCCCCAATACACTTTCATTCCTGACTTTCTTCTTACTTACAAATATTTATTCGCCTTATATCTTTTATAAGATTCTTCAAAGTGCCTGAAATAAACAAGAATAATTTTTATTCATCTTAAATGGAAACATTTCAGAAAAATTTGGATTAATCATATCTTTTATCTGCGTCTTAACGCGTATCACGCACTTTATTCAGGCAACATTATCTTCAATGGTTATGCAATTATTATTTTTCATCAATTACTGGAATACGGTCATGAACATAGAAAATGTCTGCTTTATAAAATGTGAAACTGATTAGACATGAAGTTCCAATAAAAAGTCGAATCTCAATGTCGAACACTTTATTATCAAAATCCAAAAGTCTTACAAGTTAACTAGTAAAGACGGAAAATTAACGATATAAGAAAAGAACATTATTATTATTATTAACAAATTGTTTAAATGAACAGTAAACAGAATTTTACAAAGATCTTCAAGTAAATTTCGCTTTCAAATGTTTCATTATTATAGTTTGTTATAAAAACAAATATCGTGGTTTTCCCTTTTTAATATTCAGCAGGGAATATATTTTGAGGATATATAACAAAATTAGTTTAGTATAAAAACAAAAGGTAATTATATTACTTGATAATACAGATTTTTTTCAATATTGAGGATATATATTCAAACCATTCTTCATTTACTCCATTTCCATAGTGGTGTGTTTTTATACCTTTCCACAGAACCCCTTGTTCCGAGAAAATAAATTTTATTTATAAAAAAAGTTACTGTATTTAAAAGAGTTCATCTTTATTACTTTAGATAAACTATATTTGTAGAGAATATATATCGATATTTTTTACTTAGTAAAGAAACAATGTAGAAACTATTAAATATGAATTAAACATATGTTTCAGTTCAGGTCATGATATTTAATAATGAATATAGGCTGCAACAAAGATCTATAAGATATTTTAATCAATTGTCATAAATATACTATATAAATGCAATTATATATAATTGCATTTTATATAGTAGATATCTTTGCAGTATACAGCTTTTAGCAATAGTTACATTTTTGATTGTCCATATACATATTTTTCAGAAAATTAGTTTTAAAGTTAATTTAATAAATTTTATACATTACGGGTGATTTTTCCAACTCACTCACAAAAGAGCGGGATTATTTTTCTGCTTTCTTTATTCGGAGTTCAGTATAATATATATTTTAAATTAATATTAAACTTGAATAAATCCCTATAGGATTCTGAAATAATAGAGTATGCGTTTAAAAATATTGGAATGTTAAATTTTGAATTACATGTATATTAATACTTTATTTAATCTTAAAATAGCTCTGAATTTAAGTAAATTGTTCGAAAAATTCATTTTAATGGTTTTTGAAACAGTTTCTAAATTCAGTCAATATGTAAGAAAAACAAGCACAAAATATTGATATTTACCTACAACCAACCTCTACGTTGAGATAAGTTAATACAGATTCTAACTTCTAAACACATATTTATACTACGTGTTTCCCTTAACAAAGCGAAATACTTGACAAAATACACCAAGTAAAATCAAATATTTTGAAATGAGATTGTAAATCTGACACATATATATCATTACAAAAAAATTTCCAAGAATTTCCTGAATATCTATACAAAGTTAATACATTAATATATGTCATACTTATTTTATTAAAAGGGATTTCACACTGAAATTTCTATTTGAACACCAAAAAATCTCACTAAAATACATATAAAGAAACTTCTCATGCAAGATCTTGTATTTGTATTATATTAGTTACAATGAACAACACTCAGCACATGAATTAAAATAGTTCACACGCATTAAAGCAAATATATATTTTCAGTGTTTATATCCCTTCAAAACGAAAGGATGCGAATTAATTGAAAATATATATATCAAATATACAATTGGCAGTCAGTTTTATAAGACACTTCGCATTCTTCCTCCATTAAAACATCTTTAAACACTTCCATTAAAATTTCCTTCTTTATCAGAAAAAAATTAATATTAAAAATTAGTATGTACAGATTGTTGCAGTAAAGTTAAAGTAAGCAAATTAATCTATTATGTTAAGTATTAGAAGTTACCTCATGTTTAATTCACTCTGTTCGTTTTATTTAAAACATTTAATGTTTTGCTAAATTCACAATTAAAATCTATAACAGATATGAAGCATTTATTTCAAACTAAGATAAAAATTATTTTTCATTTGTTGAAACAAAAAAATAAATTGAATATTTAAACTTTATGAAATAAAAAATATCAAAATGAAGCCAAAGATTTTTCTAAATTATAAAAATGGCAGAAATTGCTATTATTTTTTATGTTTATATGAATATGAATGCTAACAAAAATATTTTGAATCGCTTTAAAATAATGAGATCTAGTTTCACAAAATGAAATTTATTTTTTATAAATCAATCAAAGAAAGCATTTTTGTAATAAATAAAATTAAGACTGTATTATCACGTCTGGATTTTAACTTTATACTAGTGTCATATACAAGATTCTCTTAAGTTACATTACTGTAGGGAACTGGGAGCATCTGTACCTTCAAAAAATATGTTTTTAAATTTTAATCAATTAAAATAAGGTGCATTTCTCTTATTACAATAATGTATGTTTTGTAAAGTTATGAAAAGTGGAAAGCACAAATCATCTTTTAATAATATATCTACAGGAACTCCGATGGTAAAAAAAAGTTTTTTTATTTTCCTCGAAACACTTCTCTCTCTCTCTTTTCTTTCTTTTTTTTCACATTTTGTTATGCATAGAACCCATTTCCTACATTACAATTCTGTGAAACCTTATAATAATATAGCAATAGTGTAGCGCAATAGTATTAATCTCTAGAGATCATTTATCATGCAAAACATTATGTAATTCTTAGATTTTAAAGTACACACCATTCATTATTCTTTTGAAATTTTGATATAAGCCAATTTAAAACAAAATAAATTTACTATAATTATTAAAACTACGCTCTTACTTTATGGTAGTTTTGTAATAATTTTTCTAAAAATTATTCTTTCTGAGCGTATCGATTTAGGGCTATGAACTTGAAAATTATCGCATCACAGCATATATTCGATTTTCCATTCAAGGTAAATATTTTCTTCTGTTTCCTAATTAATTAATTTGTTTGTTTCTATATGTCCTAAATTTTCTACCAAATATAAAATTTACTTACAAAAAATTGCCCTTTATTTACAGCTAAAACTTTGTCAATTTTTGTTGCAGAGAATGTCCCAGTTCTCTGAAATTATTAGAAAGTCCATTCAAAAATTAACACAAAGAGTAACTTTAGAGTACAAGGTGATACAGCAGTCATATTGGTATTAGAAAACTTCTGACTTACGGCAATGTAAATTCTTGACATAAAACTAATCCGTCTGATATTTTATACGATGTAATTCAATACTTCTATAATAGCTGAACTTTAGCTTTTAGTGAACATTAAATTTATTAATTAAATTAATTCTAATTTTGTGACTTAAAAAACCGCCGAATTTTCATTCTATAATCTCTGTGCAAATAATGTCTATTTTTTCCCAAATAAGTCATTAAATTTTTCCTGACTTCTGGATCACCCTGTAAATAAAATTTTTGCAATATCAAATGTTAATAATAATAACGGACTCTTTATATTTCCTCAAGCTAATCTTTCTAATAAAACCATATTATCAATTATAAATAAAAGTTTATATGTTTATCAAATAATCATCATCAAATAAAAGTTTTATTCATATAAATATCAAATAAAAGTTTGGATAAAATCTAAGTTCTCATAAACCAACAATTTTTTCGAGAATCATAATATATTTTCCTTACTTCACTAAAAAACTTACTTCGAATCTGAATCTTTCAGTCAATACACGATAGAAAATCTCTTTCTGGCTTATTTCAAGTTAAAAAATATTCGTATCTCGTTCACATAGTTCAGAACAATTTGCAATATGTTAATATATTTTTCACTGTGTCTGTGTGATTATCTCTGTGTCTATATGTTTACTTAAGAAGTGAGCTTATTTTTAAAGACTCTTTTCAAAATGATAATGGGTTTTTTTCTCATATACAGTGGAGAGTATTTAATTTGAAAGACATATCTTACACTACGATTTTTTTAAATAAATGGAAGAAATTTCGATAGCAGAGCATTTAGTAGCTTCAACTAAGAAATATCGTCCAATGAAAAATAAATATTGAGTTTCAGAAATATTTAAAAGTCAAAATAAAAGATGTTTTGTTTATTGACATTCATAAGCTTTTTTTGTTTATTTTGAATGCAGGCTTTCAGGGTATAATTTAAAAGCACTTAATATAAAATGAGTATTGTATCAAGTCGTGATATGTTTTTCAGAATAAATATGGCAGAAAATTTGAACCTTTCAATTGCCAAACAGATTTTTGTCTTAGCTCAAATTACGTAGATAATAATTTGTAGGTATTATTTAGTAGTAAAATTATTTAAATCTTTGTCAAATTACCATGTCTATAAAAATAATACTCTGCATGATTTCTGTTGGTTTTCTTGCAGCAAGTACTCAACAGCTTTGAAGACAACAATAATTTTTACAGGACAAACCTGAAATATAATGACGAAATACTGAAATGTGTTTATATTCGTTATTATACAGATTGCTCTAATATATGTTATCATTCTATATTCATCCCGCAGATATGATACATTATCTTCAGTTTCGTTTGACCATTTTATTCCTACAAGAGATATATCATAGCGAAAAGTCTTTTATGTGAATACATACTTCCTCAGATGTTAATTTCGCTCTTGAGATAATTAAAATAAAAGGAAACATTCACTATCTAATGTATGTTTTACACCTATGGTAAATTTTTTAGTAAGAAGTATGCATTGAGAGAAGTAAGAAAGACATTTATCTATTTATTTACTATTACCATGCCACTTTTTCAAAAAAAATTAAACTTTTAATTAATTAATGCCTTCTATTGGATACAAAATCGCGATTGATCTCTTGCTTTAACAGTTTGCAGAGGAAAATTCAGCTTTAACCCAAAGTTATTTTTCTAATAATTTTGATAGTTTTTCACCTGAAAATATTCTTTCAAGTATTTTCTACACTGTATGTATGTCCTGCTAAATTTCATGAATAAATATTGCATAAAAACTACTGAATAAAAAAATTTGTAACTTTGTGATTTTATGAGAAGTATTCAGCAATCCTTTGCCCACTAATTTTGTTTCCAACCCTTGTAATTTTACACTTGCGCTTTTCCCCCGTCATAGTTGGGAGTAATTTTGTAGATATATATATTCACATTTCTTATAATTCAGTGAAAATAAAATATTTTCTCTATACATTTTACTATTCATCATTTGCTGAAATGGTGATCGATTTTAAACACCAAGTTATCTATTCCTAACAGCAATTCGTTCGTTCAATACACTGAGAGGCAAACAACTGCGGTATCCCTTTTTTACTTCTTCAGATGTCTGAAAACATTCCAAAGGATTTATTTCGACTTAGAGGGCAACTGATGGTTCAGTATCGCGCCAATAAATAATGACTCTTGCGCCTTGGAAGACTAGAATATTTCATTGTAGCCATTGGCCCCTTTTATGGATCTTCGACATGGTCTTCGAATGACAGAGGCCGAATTTTCATTTCTGAGGATTTCAGAGAGTAATCGCCCCTCCATCTCTCCCATATAATTCCCAGAAAATAACCATTTTCGGTCGGGTCTGTATGGTAAGGTCCATTCAAGTTAGCTTCAAAGCATCTGCAAAAGAAAATTTAAAAAAAAGGAATGTAAAATTCATGCAAATATACATATAATGCATTTGTGTAATGTAGACATTTTTAAAGAATCGGTATTTGTTAATTATCATTGTTAATTTTATTTAAAAACTTCACTGGTTACGTGAAATAAATTGTTTATTTTAAGCCCTTAGATGGTAATTTGGGTTATAAAAATCATAACGGATTTTAATGAAGCCCTGTGTGCATCTTCGACAGTGAATAGAAATCATGGTAAGAAACATTTTGCATCTAAGTCTAGCCTTTTATTAATTGAGAAGGTAGGTCTCATTTGAAAAGTGAAACTAAAGAATTGCTTGATCAGCACTTTAAATAAAGCTCTCGAAATTAGAGAGTACCAAAAAATCAATCTAAGGCAGAGTTACAGCTCCAAGACCTTGAGAAATGCAGAAAAAAAAAAGGATTTTATTTCTAAAGCGCGGATAAATCGAATTACATTCTAACATCTATTAATTTTTAAATTTCACTTTGATTTTATTGAAAATGTTAACTATAATATTTTCATTTGTCAAAGGTCTCCACAAGTCGAAGCGCCTGTAGTTTTTTTTTAAGATAAATAAAATGTTGAAGTTCGAAAATATTTAAATAATTCTGAAGACATAAATAAAATCTTAAATGTCAAACTATTTCTGAATAAAAACGAAATAAAAATATTTAAAGCATCTTTATTTCCTAAAGTAAAATATTACATTATGGGAAAATAATGGTATTTTTTAAGAGCCGTCAACGTAATCTGACTATGGCCGGCCAACATTTTTTTTAAGTTCTTGTAGTTTATTATTCCGATTTTTCGCTTCTATTTCAAGATTTTCTTAATGCCAATTTTACTTCTCTAACATTAAAGGTATTTAGATTCTTTTTTCTAAATAGAAAATAAAATTATATCTTTAAAATGATACCCTTCATACATTTGGGTTAACTTACAACAGAAAATTAAAAAGCCAATTTCCAACAAAAAAAAATCTTAAAATCTATGATATTCCTAGCCAAAATGTTCATGTAGACTATCATGGATGTTTTTCTCAATTTATGGCATAAATGAATCTTCTTTTTGCGAAATAAAATATTTATGGGCAATTTTCCTAACTGTAGAGACATCTGTGCATTTAGCAATATTGTTCAGATTGATCATTTTAACAAGCAAAATTGTTTTAAATTTGAAATTTTTGAGTTATTTTTCTCATTTCAAATCATCTTCTCTTTCTCAATGAACTTATGCATGTCCAGTATGTATAATTAATAACAAAAAACGCAGCATACTTCAAAAGGCATTAAACTTCAAATATAGTTGAGCCATATAAAAACAAGTTCTTTTTACAACAGAATATGTTGTTGGAAACAAAAAGACTAGTCGTTTCAGGGGTTCTGTAGTAAACCCTTAAATGAGGGAACAAGATAAATCAGATTTAATATAATTTAAATCCTTAAAACACAACAAAAAATTACATAAATAGTAAAATACGAAACGAATATAGCTATTTATGGTAAGAACGTCTCTTAATCAATCTTAATTAAGTAATCATTCAACTGTACATTAAATTTAAAATATCATTTGTATTTACTTATCTTACTGGCAAAAAACTCTCTC
The DNA here is from genome assembly GCA_026289955.1 of Argiope argentata. Classification (NCBI taxonomy): domain Eukaryota; kingdom Metazoa; phylum Arthropoda; class Arachnida; order Araneae; family Araneidae; genus Argiope; species Argiope argentata. The sequence continues at coordinate 325,104 of JAOUZG010036138.1, forward strand.
CAGATATCGTCCTTTGTGCTTGCAATTTATTGCAAAAATAGCTTATTACCTAAAGACTTCTAAATCACAATATATATTCACTGAAAAATAGAACGTTCAAAAATGTGAAAACTGTGAGGTGGTTTTTTTTTTTTTTTTTTTTTTTGAAAAAGATTCAAAAGTGTTCCATACTTTGGAGAATTATCGCATGTGAGCAAAATAATTTCATTTCAAAAAATCCAAGTTATTTATCTAGGGTTCCTTTCCCTTTTTAGCACTGAATGTGTCTTGAACCTAAAGTGACAGTTATTCACATATATCAATTTATTTTTCTTCATCTATGGTATAATTTTTATTGTACTTTTATTATAAAACTGAAATAGTTCTTCATTCACAGATAAAACTGTGCGCAACCATTTCAAGCATCATCTCCTTTCAAAGACGAATTCCTCCTCTGATTGTCAGAACACAAGTGTTTTGACACTCATATTACAGGATAGAAGTTTTACCTTTCAAATTAACTACTCAAAGGAAAAGGCACCCTTACACTTTTTTTATTACTAAAATTTCTTTTTCTTAAGTAGTTATTCTTGATATCAATCTCCAAACGGAACTTAGGCAGACTGAAAAACATTAACTACAAATGAATGCTGTTGTCTAACGATGAATAGGAATAAAGCAGTAATTGATGTGCAAATTCTTCATATCAAGATTGCATATATTTTATCGGTGCAATCTTGCATCTTCAACTAGAGGATACTTGTTTGTTGCTTATAATGCATTCGGTCACAACAATGGAATTACTAGCAAACTTGACCTTGAGTAAGCGATCACATAGCGCTTTTCGGCCGATATAGAGCCACGAAAAAACAATTGCAAAGATGAAGCTCTGTCTGAAGCTTTGTGCTTAATAATTATTTGTTTAGGTATTCATAATAAATTCAAATTGTTTTTCTTTTACAACTGCCATGAATGTGTTCATAGACTTGAAGGATTACCAGAACGTTTCATAAATTTTCCAGGCGATAATCTTTATTCGGCATCATCGTACTACTAGTAAACTGCATCAAGGCATTTTGTTCAAAGCAATAGTTTTTGATATATTCAACGAAAACAAAATTACTAAAATAATTTATGTTGTTTTTAATCGCATTTGCCATGGGCAAGCTCGCTGACGCAGTCATCTATTTTAAGCCGAGGATGCGTCTCTTGTTTTTTAAGTAGCGCCAACTCGTGCTAACAGTACGTTTTAACTACTCACACATCACATTCGCTTGCACAGTCCCGTTTTACAGGGAGGGGAGAACATTCTCACTGATAGAACGGATGAAGAGCAACCCTGCTCGAACCGGGACTCGAACCCAGGACGCGCAGATCACAGGGAAGAACGCTATGCCTGTGGCAGGACGTCGGCAAAAAGATTTTTTAAACGTTTGACAGCAGCCATATTTTGTTTAAAATGTGTATTTGTTTTAAATTCAGAATAAAACTCCGATGAATACTATAACCTTCATAAAATATGTTTTTGGATATCGAAATTATTGATTTAAATTTAGCAACTTAAATTTCATCAAATTTTAACTCGAAAGAAAATGATATCTCAGAAATAATCAAAACTACTCAGCATGTTTAAATGTTCGCGTATTATATAATACATGTTAATGAAAATTAATATATTTTATAATCTTGGGTTTTATTTTTTATTTATTTATTTTTGCTAGTTTTACAATCATACGAGTAATTATCTCTATTATCTATTTCAGGTGGTTTTATATTTTTCATCGACATAAAATACTGACTCCAGAAATATCATAAAAAGGTTGGTACTACTTTTACTTGTTGATATTACTTGAAATATAAAAGTGCAAACATTTTTATACTATAAAGATAAGTAAAGTTTTAATGCTATGAAATTAGACTTTCTCTTCAAATTAGATTCAAATTTTCCCTAAAAATTAGATTCAGATTTTTCCTGCAAACATAATTAAAACCACAAACTGGCTACTCCGATCCACCGAAAGGCACACGAAAAAATCTGAATGACCGCACAGCTGCAATAACAACACTGGCGAGATTTGTGGTTGAGTCCTAAGGGTCATTACTGGCCCCGATACAACCCTTCCCTTGGGAAGAACGTCCCGTCATCGATGGGAGGAGCCAGACCCCCTACCTATTTCGTGTACCCATAAGAGTGATGAGAACCAACTGTTATACCGAAAGCTTCACATCATCAATTTTGAGGTGTCTACCATGGAACTTCCCGTAAACGTAAAAGAAATTAAAAGTAATTCAAATCATTTTAAAGCATTGCGTTAACTTACCTATAATACCACCATCCACCTTTGAAAGTGTCTGCACAATTGCAACATGAAGCAACTTCATCATTATCACGATCATGCGTGGAAAACATTTTCCCATCATGAAGGCTCAAAGAATCAGTAGCGTTTCCATGGTAACCTCCCACAGAAAGTCTGTATTGTTTGCTTTCATCTTCAACTTTAAACCTGTAACATTGAATAACACCCTTTAAATAATAGTTCATAAAGAATTTTTTCCTTAGGGTAGTTTTTATAAGGTAGTTTCTTAAACTTCTTCGACTCGCGTTCGTTTTCTGACAAATTCCGTCAACACAATTTTTTCTTAAAAATTTCATCTCCTCAAAAGCAAAATATATATATAAGGAAATCAAATACTGATTGATGATAATGAAAAAAATCACGAAATTATTTCGTTAACTATTCTTTCTTTCTAATTAAAAAAAAGGAAAGACCAATGAAAGTACCATGACCGGTGTGGAATGGTCATCCATAACTTAAAAAACTACGATTAATAAAATATTGATAACTATACTTATGTATATTATTTTTTACATATGCGAAAAGAAAAATATTAAAAAGAAATAACAGCGATGAAAAATAGCTAAAATATAGCTAGAATGATAAGTATCCTGTTTCCCTCCTTACTCCAAAAATCCATCTTCAAATTAATTTGCCGACCAGTGAATTCAAATAAGTTTACTGGCTAACCGACAACTAGTTGCTCTAACACTCCATTCACTGACTTGTCTAGGAATTTAATATTCGTTTATTAAGTATAATCACATATTCATTCACACGTTGAACAATAATTACATTAGTAGTAATTCTTCAGTATTTGCACCTTTATCATCAGTGTCTTTTTTTTTTGGTGTTCTCTTCTGTATTTCATAATCAACTCTTATTAACCCTCTATTTTCTGTACTTTTCTTAAAAGTACCATTTAAATCTGCCTTATATCTTCGTAATATTAATATTTTTGCTGATGGTATTCTAAATAACACGGAGAATGTAACCGAAATAGCAAGAAGTTAATATAAGCTAAAAGTAGGAATTAAAAATATTTAATCAATAATTAAATTAAGATATTTCTATTAATTATTTTTTTTCTTGGGTTCTCTGGGATTATTCTGCAAGGGAACTTAACTACTGGTGCAAAATTGAAGTTGAAAAATGGATGGGAACATAATTCCTTAAATAAAGGGTTAATCAGACATTTGCAATGGAATGCCAGTATACTACTCAAGATAAATCTAGCATACTTTTAAAAACATACATAACATAGTCAACAAACATAGCAGCATGACAGAGTACTGCTACTCTAACATCCACTACATGGCCTCTGGATGTATAATTTTTTTAAATTTATTACCTGATTTGCATTGTACAATAACAAAAAAGTTAATCTGTTTTACCTTAAACTTAACCAAATTATTTTACTCTGAAACTGAGTCACAATCCTAATAAAGTTCTTAAAGCATCGCCTTATTAAAACCCCTTACATATAAGTGCTAGCAATAAAACTCCTTTATGAAGAAAAGTGGTGCAGGCAATTGATGCCAATTTAAACATTAATTCAAGAAAAAAGGTCAAATACGGCAGAAATGATCAGAATGAATCATATGGGTAGGTAGAGACAATCAAACCCGTATTTTTAATAGACCATACGGCTTCCTTTATACCCGATTTTTGTTGTCTTACATTTAATGCTGGTGAATATAATACAAAACAGATATATCAGTTTGTCCTTAATCTCAGGCAATAATAATATATAACATTTATTTACGTTTATGTCAAGTTTAATCTGAGAAAATATCTCGTAAGGAGTAGTTATAATAAAAGAGAAAAGTACGGTACATTCATTTAATGCCTAAAAAACCGTATTCTAGATTATACTATCAACTTTTTTGCAAATATCTTATTAGAGCAAAAAAAATCAGCTAAGTTAAGGGTAGAAAAATAAATAAAAATGCATAATTAGGAAATTAAAAACAAGTTTTTAACAGTTCTTTTGCTCTTCTTCTGTTTTGCCAATGCATTGAGAGTTTAGGGATTTCACAAACTTATTCAGATTTAAATATCAGTATACACAAAGGGAAAAATGAATTTTATACAGTACAGGACTTAAAGACAATTTGCCGATTTAAACATATATAAATATTTTAAATGCCAAAAATGCATTCATTAATTTTTATTATTCTGCTGTGTGTGTAATTCTTTGGCAAACTTGATTTTTTTCCAATATTTCACAGTTATATTTATCCGCTAGCTATGAGCCGAAAAAGATTTAAAAAAAGATTTTTGTAGTGTTTAGCAGTGTAATTATATATAGTGTGAGTACAATTATACTTAGTGTTTGCATTCGTGTATATAAAGAGCGTTAAAAACTCTGTAATCTTTAAAATTCTGCCATATATTGATATCCAGAGGATGTCACTTAATCACTCGCGTTATAGTATCAAAATCATCTGGAATCAAATAAACATTTTCAAATGTACAAAAAAGTATATGTTTAATGTGATAACTTCAATGTTATCAATTTGAAATAAAGAATTGATCGATCTTTCATTTTCAATTAGTGTTGACGATTAAACCTTTGCATCATTTTGACGTTTTATTTATTTATTTTTCAATTTTGTTTATTGAAAATACCTACAGAATGGTAAAAAGATGGAGAAATTCAATTTTAAACACACACACAAAAATTTGGAGCAAGAAACAAACCCTTGTGTACATTGATTATGCATTGAATTACTTTTCCGTATGCAAAGGGTTAACAATCGTCAAATTTTCTCGCTGCACTTGCAAGAAAACAACTGGGGTTTATTTTTCAATGGTATGGAGTTCATATTCTTTTATCTATATAAGAACTGTTTGGATTAGATTCTAATAGCTCCGCTTTTTTCAAAAGAAAGTTAAGCAGATGTTACAACAGTGCGCTGAACAAAACTAATTAAATGACTTTTCTTGAGGGTGAGGAAATTGCGTTTATTTGCCTTCTTAGGGTCCACTTTTTTTTATCTCGTAAGTTTGCTCCTTTTACATGCAGTAATGGAATTAGAGAAAGTTAATGTACAATTGAACCAATTAGATATGTATAGCTGTTCAGTCATATACGAGAATTGTTTTCAAAGCATTTATAATTCTCGCATGAATCACAAAAAGTATTTTAAAGTTAATTGAAAAGAAATAAGACCAGTAATATCTGTAAAAAATGTATGAAGTTATTCCTTCAAAGTTCAACCTTCTTTGAGCTCTCGTGTGTGTTTTGAGGATGATTTAAAACTTTTTAACAAAATACTTTGGAAAATGTTTGACTCTTGAAGTTCATTTTACTTTAGAATTATTTCAAATATAAAAAATTAAACTCTTTTCATAAAAATATTGAATTTGTCTTCTTTTTTTTGCTTAGTTCTAAGAAAATTTAATAAAAATTTATTTATCGACAAAAATAGTTAAATAACCGAATTAATTTAATTCAGCATAGTAATTTGAAATAGAGGAAATGATCAGCCTGGTATTTACTCGTATATTTTCTAATAAATCTACTTTACCACATTCAATAGTAATAATTGTGAAAAAAATATAAGTATGCAACTTTTGGCAATTAATCGCCGAGATGTGGTTAATAATACACTAGTATCAAAACACCAAAATAATATTTTGAGCAGCATTTTATCGACCTTCAAAAGTTACATATCAAATTTCGTATATTGAAGTCATTGCGTTTTTGAGTGATCGCATTTACATGCGTGTAAAAGTAAAGGCCGACAGACGGTCAAACCCTTGATGAATTTCGCTTTAAATCAGATATGCATATCTGCATCTTATATGGTAAGACCGTGTATCATATTTTATCAATGCCCCGAAGAGTAAATAAATAGCACTAACAACTATATTTTGTTTTTTCATTCTTTTTAACTTTACCTTAACTGCAATATTTTTATTTTAAAATAAGAGAGGCCATTTTAGTCTCAGGCGCCTGACATAAAAATGCCCATAAGTTGTGTCAGCTTGACCTTTGTTATTTAGGCATCCTTTAGAAATCATAACGAAAAGAATTTCTTTTTTTTTAAATAAAATCTTCTTTCCCTTATTTTTTTTTATTTCCTTTAAAAGATAGGCTCTTTATAAATAGATAAACAGAGAGAAAGAGATTTAAGGAATAGAAAAACCTTCTATTATTAAGTCTTTTATTCGCTTATGTTTATTTCTTCAATCCTTTATAGTTATTTGTTTTATCTAGATTTTCTTTACGGAATTGAAACAAATAAATCAATAATAAAATTTGAAACCGAAAAAGCTTGAATTTAGGATATGCATTAATTTTTAATTTTCCTCACTCATCCCACCTTTTAACAAATTAATTTGATTAATTTTTTATCCAATCATTTTGACATTTTTTTTTTATTTTCTTACTTATCTCACACATTTTTCACTTTGAGAAAAGAATTTGATGTAGAAATTTTAAGGAATAAAAAGACAAATAAAATTTTAAATTATTCTGTGCTAAGAAGGCTATTGTTACCTTCTGAATTCTGCTAAATTAACCTCACTTTTCTAACTACTACTGATTAACCTCACTTTTCTAACTACTGCTGATTAACCTCATTAAATGCAAGCATCCACACAACTCATGCATGAATTAGTCACGTCCTGTTGATAAACAGTAGCATGTTTCACTTCCAAACTGTTTAATCTAAAACGGTTTGTTTTCGAGCGAGAAGAGCAGAAATGTTCCATATCTAAATGGAATTTCCTAATCGCTCGCATCTAAATAGGAGCTGGAATCAACAGAAATTAGCCGCTCCGAATCTCTTTCGATAACCGAATCAATATGTAAAAGGTATTCATTTGACAATATATAAAGTATATTAGCTTTTACATAGCTAAAATGTGGTATATTTTATTATTTAAATAAAATTTTGCTTGTTCTTTCATCATCATGCATTAAACTCTCACTGTTTGAATTTATGGCTAGCAGGATCGTATGTGAATTAATGAAACGTGAACAAGTAAAGTTTATGTTCGCCTTGTCCATTGATTTTCTTCCACCATTTAAAATATATTTTATATGTATCAATAATTTCTAATTTATAGTTATGGTGGTAATTTTTAGATTTATTAAATCTTAAACTGTATAATTTTCTCTGCTATGTAATGAGATAATATTTTCTGTTTTGAAAATATGCCGTGTTGATTGGTTTGACTTTCAATTCAGTTCATGGAACATTTCTATATGAATTCCACTGCTCGAATTCTTACGTCTATGAATGATTTACTGTTAACTAATTAATTAGTGTCTAATATTTGATTTACACTCTGGCACTGCAGTTAAGGGGTATAGAATACTTACAACCTAATATGCCTGAAAAAGATATGTCCCTTCCCTCCACATCGGAAGAGAAGTCGAGCTATTTTTCTCCTGTTTTCCCTGGGAAGAGGAGTTGCGCTTCCCTCTACTGTGGTTGTTACTAATGACACTTGCCCTGGACAAGTTGACTGACACATCAGCTAATTTAAGACGAATAAACGTCTCTTGTTTTGAAGTAGAACCAACTAGGACCTAGAGTACAACTTAGCTACTCACTTATTACATTCGCTTACACAGCCCCTTTTTACAAGTGGGCACATTCATACCCTTCACAGACCGCACACAGAAGAACAAGCATGCCGTAACCGGGACTCGAGCCCGGGATGCCCAGATCATCGGGAAGACACGTTACTCCTGTGCCAGTATGCCGGAGCAATTTCCTCTTGATTTATTATTACTGCATCTTGGAGTTGAAATGTTTTCGTATTTTTAAAGTTGAATTCTATTATTTCCATCTTCCTATTGAGCTGTAATGTGAAATGAAATGAATGGACGTCAGAATGCCATTATCTCCGTTTCCTAATCTAAATATTTTCATTATTTGTCGAATTAAAGTTAATTTCAATTCATCTTGGTCAAGAGTGTGAATTGGATAAATAATAAAATGTTATTTTCATTGGTAATTATTCCAAAGAATTCAAAGAAGAAAGATCAAGCTGATTTAACTATCGAGTTTTGTTTCTCAGAAAAATCTTATGAATACATTCTAACAACTAGAACAAAAATTTTATTGTTTATATTCTTGTTCGAAAGAAAATATAATACTAAACAATGTTTTTTAGATGAAATTTATCAAAATAGATAACCATGACAGACTAGATAGCTGGAAATAAGAAAATTTCTGTCAAAATAGTTGCTTAAATCTGTAAATAATGGATTGGCAGATGATATATTATCGAAGAGATGTACTTGTATTTTAAAAAAGCTTTAATTTCAACAAGCAATAGATTTTTTGACGAAAATATTAAAGTAATAAAATATAAAGTTTCTTCGCCTTTTATCCGTCCACTTATTTTGAATAGATATGAGATAAATGATAATCACTTTAAGAACGTATGTTTAGTGTACAGCCGTTTTCCAACTGCCCACAGTTTAGGCAGAGCACGCCCCCCCCCTTGAGCCTCTCTTGCGGTTTCCTGGGTTCTTTGATGACTGTCCAGTTTACTGACAAATTTTCGGTAAAGTAGATAGGCATTAAAGGACTCCAAGAAACTGCTAGAGAGGGAAAACGGGGGAACGTGTTCCCAGCCTGAAGATTCGAGGGAGATTTGAACACGACTTAAAAGTTTCTTTTAATCAACCGTACACTCGTAATTTACGAATTGTGATTTTAAAAAGTATCAGTGCTGGTGTCTATCTTCAGGATCAGAACACGCTGAAAAAAAAATACTCGGTACATATTGACCTTGAACCCACCAGCACGTGTTGACACTTTTAAGGTTGTAGCTCCGGCCAATTCTGGTCAGCAACATTTAACAAATATGTGTTTGCTGTTTTAGTCGCACTTTATATGGCAACAAATTTTAAGCAAAAAGCAACTATTTTGCCAAAAGTTTGGTTATACTTACGGTGGGTTTTACAGGGAAGAAAGTGTATGGGAAAGATTATACGATCTGTATACGTTATAAATTGTCCAAACATTTCCAATATACTTTTGAAAGTATCGAAAATAATCTGGAGCACTGCAAATGTCAAAGCATTCAAAATGTAATCTCTTCGGAATGTAATGAAACTTCCAAGATGTCATCTGAAAAACATCCTCCAAACGAAGATGATGACAAGATGGCAAAAGGAAGGGGAAGAAGGAGAAACAGGCTGGTCCACGTTCAACATAATACCGGCAGTTTCTCTCTACTCGACCAACTGGAATCCTTTTCTTCAGTGGACACGCCCCATTCCCTTCATACTTACACAGATTAGATCAGGCCAACTCTCCTTGCTGTAGCTGTGCAGAGATAAGATTCCCAACTCACTATGCTACTGATTGCTTACTGGCATTTTTATGGTATATGAGAAAGCCAGAAACGATTCCCGAGGGAGAATGGTACAGGAGAGTTGCATATAAACCCTTTCACGCGGCAAGATCTACTCCATAGTAAATCCTAATCATAAATACCAAGACCTCTTTAAGACTGCACAATAGCTGACATCAAAATACCACTTATCAATATCAGCGGAAATTATAATTTCAAAAGTGCTCAAAAACTGCAGTTCTCAAGAAGGAAATCAAAATCTCAGGACCCAGACGGACGTTACAGGTTTATGACCTTGCGATGATTGTTTATATAATTATTCATGTCACACAGACTTTCTCAATATAATTTATCATTTTTTTTCTTTTTCAGTTAGTAATCTCATTTCCCTGTAGTTCAACCCATAGTTACAATTTGCTTAAGTATTCTTGTCTCCTCCATTCAGTTATTACTTCACCCAAAATTGAACACAGTCGTGTAGGATTTGATACCGATGGGAATCTCTCAGGGGATCCCTGGATAGTTTGTCTTCTCTTTATTTCTTTTAACATTTTTTTTTTTCATTTTTGTTTCTTCCTTCTATCTTGTGTTCATTCAACTGATTAGATATCTTAGTATCATAGGCCCCGGGAGCACAGGATGGCGTTATATTATGTACACGGAAATCGTCGAACCCCTCGCAAATCATCGAAAGAGCGTTTCATCCTGTATGGTTTAATTCAGTACATTCTGGCTGAAGATTTTGGTTTGAAATTCACGCCTGCCATACTTGTACTTAAATGGATCTCCACAGATCATGGAGACCTGTTATCAGTTGCGTTCGATTTCCTCGAATGCACTAAAACTTATCGTAATAAATGATAAATATTTGGTATATGCCAATGATTCAAGCTCATATAAACTCTAAAAACTTCAGCATTCAGCTTTATTTTCGCAATCGTAACAAATGCGACAACGTAGTACATACATAATTAAAAAGTCCTGCTTAACAGAATTGGCAGGGTTTTGTAATTTTTGGCTCATGTGTAGGTTGGTTCAAGGTCAATATATAGCAAGCATCTTCAATTGGTGTGTGTTTTTCTTCAGGATATAACACCTGTTTAGTTTTATTCTTCTTCTTCTAAATGCTAAACAGTTGAATAGCAATTTATTTTTTGCTGCTCTCCCGACCATTAACGGAGAAAAAATTAAACGATATAATGTGAATAACTATACTAAAGCTAAATATCCAAAGTTTTCACTCCTTGACTTTGGTTTGTTTCTTTCCACGATATCGCGCATTTTAAATTTAGCTTCACTATACATTCCAAAGAAACTAATATGCATTTTAAGACAGTTCTGCTACCTTTTAGTTTATCTGGTTTGAAATTTCTATGATCTACAATTTTGTTGTGAAAATAAAACGTTAAAATGCATGTATCAAGCTTTTTTCCTTTTTAATTTCTCTAGTTGATATACACACAAATAGGCACACAAAAAATAATAAAACAAAACCAACTAACGAAAAAAATTCGATTCATATCAACAATTTTGGTGATGAAGCCAGTGTCTAACTTCATTGATCCAGCTTGCTTTGCTTTATAGCTATGGTGTTTATATACTATAAGATCAAATTACTGACCTTCAGGACTGATAACGTTCACAATTTGATAAAGATATATACTATCTAGTAAAGATCACATACAAATTTTCATAAATCTAGCTTGTTCTATTTTTAGTTACCAATCCCGCAGACAAGCAAATGTACCTCCAACCAGGAGGATTGGTCTCCATGGAACTTTCTGGTATATTCTCTAATAAACATAATTGTGTATTATTAACTTCATACATGCCATTGACGAATTATATTAGGAAAGATCCTAACAGCATGCGATCTTTGGTAACTAATAGGGGGGATGGAGATAATACACAGAAATACTACGAAACTAAACATGCATTTTGGACGTCGTTTTTTTTTCGATTAAAATTAAAATTTGCTGCAGAACTTCAAGCGAAGTCACAAGATCAGATGTCGAATTTCATATATTTGAATCATTGAATTTTTAGTTATCGCTTCTATATGCTCCTGAAACTACAAACCAACACTGTCAACTCATTGACAACTGATATATTAAAGCAACTGATATATATCTAAATTTTAAACATTAAATATGAGTACCAAATTTCATTCATCTAATTCTTTTTTTTTATGTTTTTGTATTCACTTGGACAAGGACAATAAAACCGACAACTTTCTCCTAACAGATTTTGTTCAAAATTTGATATAAATCTCCAAATTTAAAGTTGAGACCATGTACCAAATTTCTTCTTTTCAGTTCCAAGTGCTTTTGAGTAATTCTAAGCCCTTGCATAGACAGACTAACAGATCGATTGACATACAGACATTATTCTAGAAAAGTTTTTCAATCCTTGTGCTTTCTAAAGTGCGGAATGTCATTAAAATCTCGAATGGATTTTTAATGATTACAATACTTTTTCTATATTTCGTACTCGAGAAAATTAAAGGTCTTTTCTGTGATAATGAACTTTAAAAATTTTCTCTGAGACCTTAGCACTATTTTTTTTTTCATTTTTAGATATTTTAATTCGAGCGGCTGAAGTTTTTGAAAATTTGAAATGAAAAAGAGTGCTAAGAATTAATGCAAAAGTTCTTACCTTGAATATTCAGCATAAGCAGTATTTTCATCGAAATCTTGCAATTCTACTCTCAATTTTAAATCGTCTTGAGAAGACAGTAAATGAATTTTTTCGTTTCCAATCCAAAATTCCCGCTGGGGATCGCCAAATCCTCGTTTGTACATTTCCCAGTTTTGAGTGAAATTTTGGCGGAATTCGTCACCGAAATCTCCTCTTCTTTGGAGTACCTGTAAGAATAAAAAAAATATTCAAATAATCACACATTTTGGAGACATTTAATATAGATTAATTATGATTAATAAGTTAGAGTCCAGTTGCACAGCAGTATCATTTTCAATTCTCGAATTCATTTTATTATTTCCTTTTATTTCAAAAATTGTGTTTATAAATGACAGAAAGTCCCCAAAATGTACATACTTGGATCAATTATCCAATAAATAATTGAAAACACTCACAAAAGCATCAAAACATATTTATTCAAATAAATGTGGAATTTTGTAAGATACCCGAAATATTTGAATTCATGAATGTCATTCTGCTGCTGATACTAATAAAACCAGATCAATGAAATTTGAATCAGTCCTTAGAGGTTCAAATAGTTTTTATCTTTTATTCCAACGGGTGCTCTAAAGTCATTGATTATAGTTGAAATTAAGCAATAAATATTGTTAAATGCATCTTCGCAGGAAGAAATCCACCAGATTGAAACTTCATGAGTGAAAAAGTAATATTTTAATGTGAAAATTTTAATTGCGAAAAAGGAAAAAAACAAGCCACTAACTAGTTAGAAACATTATACTTCCTTTTGTAATCATGACTCTTTATTCGTGATTACTTATTAGAATTACAAAATCTTAATACATGATTTGATAAAATTTTTATGCAGTCGTTATTAAAGAAAAGTATACATTTTTGTGACACAATAATGTATTACTAATTTCCTTGCTAAAACATGGTGCATTCCCTGTTTTGAATTAAAGTAAGTCTTGTTGAATTTTGTTTAAAATAGTATTATGGTATGATTAAGGAAATTAGATGGATGATCAGTAAAATCGTACATATTAGAAAAGGGGAAAAGGTAATGGAATGGTGTGGGTCTTTGGATGGGAAAAAAGGCTCTAGAATCATCACTCTTTTTATTGAATTTCTTTTTTTAATTTAATTTAATTTTGTTTTTATTTCATTTATTTATTTATTTTTGAGTCTGCAAAAATTTATCAAATTTTACGAGGGTAATATATCGATTGATTCTGTATTATATAGTGGCAATATATTCTATTTTTAAAATATTGAACATTGTATGGTACTTATTTTAGCTAGAAAAAGTGGTCTTCCGAAATTTTCTGAAGTGTTATCCAATAAAGTCTTAACTCTCTTCCTATGCATATACAGACGTTGACACGGCCGTAAATGCTTCTCATGACAATAGTGATCAACAATTAAGAAATATAGATATTTGGAGAGAATCTAACATTTTTATTAGATCTATGTATTGTTGTTCTTACTAATGGCATTTGGCATGGACAGGCGCATTGAGAGCCGTCAGTGATTTTAAGCCGAATGAGCGTCTCCTGTTTTTGAAGTAGCGGCAACTACGGCCAAGAATACGACTTAGTTACACACTTCGCTTGAACAGCCCCTTTTCACAGGGGGGGGGCACATTCACACACCTCACAGATAGTGCACAGAAAAAAAACCATGCCCTAACCGGGACTTGAACCCAGAACATCCAGATCACAAGGAAGACAAGCTACCTCTGTGCCAGAATGTCGGCAGATTTATGTATTTGTGCGAATATGTATCTTGGACATTTTATTACCAATCTAATAAAACCAAAATTTAACAAGATATTACAGCTGTAATCCCAATATAAAATACCAAATTTAATACATTTAAGCTATTGCTTTTACATTCATGTGAAAGTACAGACCGAAAGACGGTCAGTTATTTGGTAGATTTAATGCATAATTCGGTAAGCCTTTATATTTTCCCTGCTAAACCAAATACTTAACCATATAAAATATTTGGTTTATATGGTAAAATATAAACCAAATGGCATTTATATATTCCATTGAGAGAAGTATAGTATCTCACTACCTAGTCAGTTGGTGCGCCCATTATCATTTAAATTTTATTACTTTGAATAACTGCATTTTTTATAAGAAATAATTAATTCATAAAATTTAGAAAGCAAAATAAAAAAATAGAAATTTTTTCTGTTTTAGTCCCTCAGAAATTTTTTCTTTTTAAAATAGTCCTTCCTTAAGCAATTAAAGTTAATTTCCCATTGAGACTAAATAGGATTTCGAAAAGAACAATGTACTTAAACCAACAACTATATACCTGCCTCTATCGCAGACATTTTTTATTGTCATTTTTTGCCATTGTTTCATTAATAAGCAAGAAACTCTCAAAGTGAACTCGCATTTATTTGACGTTTATAGTTAAAATAACAATTGGAAATATATTTACAATTAAGTGTGCACTTCAGTTTTTAAATCCATAACAAAAAATGTAACACCATGCAAGCTTTTTTATATTTTTTTATCCTTTTTGTACAAAATTGCAGGTGGAAATTTTAGAAATAAATTGATAAGATAGTTCCAATATCCGGTTCCATTTATTTATATATACAAAATTAGTCAAAATTTAATGCGAAAAAGGTTTAAAAATATTATTTTTGAAGAAATGCCCTTTTCAACATCAAACTTTTATTTTCTTTGAATTTCCATAAAACATTTTAGTACTTTTTCCCAATACATAAAAATAAGAAAAAACTTTAATAACTGAAAAAGTAAAATATTAACTAATTAACATGTTAAATAATTTCTCTTGAAATAACAATAAATAACGTGTTTTCGAAGTTCAGTAATAGTGCAAATATATAGTTTTTTAAAAAAAACAGTTACCTATTTGCCATTTTCAATCAGATTTTATAATATGGAACAAAATTATGTTGTTATTACTAATGGCACTTTCCATGGACAAGCCCGCTGATGTATCAGCGAATTTCAGCCGAAATAAGCGTCTCTTGTTTGAAGTAGCCCCAACTAAGGCCAAGAGTACGACATAATCTACACACTCATCATAATAGCTTGCACGGACCCTTTTTACAAGGGGTACATCCACACGCCTTACAGATAGAACACAGAAGGACAACCGTTCCCTAACCGGGAGTGCTATCTCGGCAGCATAAAAGTATTCTAATGGGTCTAGCAACCCTTTTTGAAAAATTCCATATACTAAAAACCTTTATGACATTTTTTTAAAGTAAAATGTTATTTTATTTCTCACTGCCTCAACTCTAAGCCATTTGGTTTTAAACTCATTCTTCCTTATAGAATTCTATAAAAATGCTTTTAAGTACGAAAAATAACAATCATAATATTGAACGTTTCCTCCTGGTACATTTACAAAATACCGAAACAACATATCTTATGTTAACCAAGAATATCCTAGACTATCAACAGAACTACCAGGTTCTTCGTGCTATTTAATGTATTTAAAGCAATAAATTCAGAAATTAGCAGTTTTTTCGGCTTTTATTGTTTTTACCATATTCCTAAATAAGATGCAAGATATTAGTTTTAAAAGAATGCTATAAAAATTCTACGCTAGTGTTAAATATTTTACAAGTCTTTCAGATTTAACTCTCTTCTAGTGCTTACTTCGCATTTAAAAGATAATAAAAAAGTGTATTAAAAAGCAATATTTTACATCATTGTTATCATTGTTTACTTTCTCAATGCTGATCCATTCAAAATTTGATATAAATCGCATCACAACTGAATTACTAAAAAATGCTATAAAATTGCTTTACAAGCACTCATTACTTTATACACTCCTCAGATCCAAGGATTTACTTCATATTTATAAGTATAGGGCACTATAAAAATTTATAATCCGATAAAAAATAGTGAAACTGAAAATCTGAGTTAAATATAGATAAAAATAATTATATTATATATATATATATATATATATATATATAATTGTTAATTTTTCTTGGTATTGCAATCCATCAGATATTTTATCACGTGAATTGCCCTCTGTCCTAATGTTTGTTAAGTATTTTATGTTTCATTTTAAAACGTGTTCTAATATTTGTAAGCAAATATATACATGACTTTTCTCTGGTTATCAAAGTATGAATTAAAGTAATAATAACAACCATGCATACCGATTTTTATCGAAAACGAACTCGGAAAAATTCTCTGTTTTTTGACTCTGAGTTGAATAATTCCTTCGGCATTTGGGACCACATTATATACTATTGAATTTTTCAAGTCAAATACTTTTTAATAATAAGCACATCATCAATAAATATGGTATAAACCTTACTTTCATACGATTTAGTAATGCTTTAATTGTTTTATCTGGAAGTAACTTGAAATTTGATGATGAAATATAAAATTTTAAAGAGACGACAAGACATTTTTTATTGATTTCGGATAATGCATACATGTATTCATTTCTGAATCCTTAAACATGTGAGATTTAAAAAAATTTCATGGACCCATGGTGTTTTATCTCTAAATACCTTAAGCTATACAGAGGTTACAATCTTTCTTTTGTTTGTATGTGTAGCTCGGGAAAAATCTTACAAAAAGAGTAACTTGCTAAATTTCTTTAAAACCTGAAGAAACTCGATTTTTAATTAGGATTTTACTTATTAATGTTTATAAAATAGTAACGTATAAATTCCTCTTTTATTTTTAAGATTAACCCTCTATGGGCCCATATAACTTTCAGGTCACATTATCGGCATTTTACAAGATAATTATAGCTTTTTTTCATGAAATGGCCATAAATCTTAACTCTATGACATGCAAACACAACCAATACTAGTATTCATGACCATTGCTAGGCTCATCAACCCGAAATAGCAAAATAATTGCCGTACAAACAGTTGGCAGTAAAACTACGCAAAACTATTTGATGCCATTGAAATTATTTGTGCTCTTCTCAGTGATTACCAAACTATGTTTATGGATTCATTACATTTACGCCTTACACCAAATGTAAATTGTTTTTCACAAATGAACTATTATACTCAGAAGTGTAAATTTTATAGGCCGGTGTGATTTGATAGTCACATGATGATTATAACGCAATAAAATTGTTTAGACATAAAAATTTGTTTTTATTTGCATATATAGATTTATACTTTCTAATTTTTCGTTCCCACATCTTTTTAGTTAAAACAAAAATTCGGCTCATAGAATGTTATGACCACTATTTTTAATATTAAGACCAATTTTATTTTTAAGATTCTTTCAAAATACCTTAAATGAAAAGCTAATAACAATTCAAAAATAAATAATGTTTTATCTTGCATCAAAAATTTTGATGAAAAATGTTTTGATTTATGGCAGACTGAAACATCTCAGACATATTACGGGCAATTAATTCATTGACTGAAAGCTTAGTTTGAAAAATTTCAGCATACTAACCAGACTTTTTCAATTTACTCGGTTGAATTTTCAAGCATTTTTACTGAAATATTAAATTAATTATGTAATTATCCACAAAACAAAGAATTATTTAAAACCATCCCTACTTCATTAAAAGCCTATTTTCAGAGATTAGAAATGTTACTTATCATCATTTACAAGTGCTATTCATTAATACCACAAATTTTCTTATTTTTCTTTTAAATTAACGGTTTACAAACATTCCCTTTTCCTTAACGTTTTAGGAGGATAAGTTAATAACTTCCCAATATATGGGACAGAAACATTGACTAAAACTTTCAAATTTGACAACATAGGTTCTATAAAATGGTTCTTACATAATACAGACAATTTTATTTAAGATAAATTCAAAATTTAGTAATACTCTGTAACTACTCAGAATTTAGCAAGTTCTACTGTTCCATAGATATTGTTAGAATTTTTCCACCTTTATTAGAATTTAATATATGATTTTTAAAAAAATTATATCAAGTTCAAGTCAAGTTCTATCAAGTATTCATTTTTTAAAAACTTTTTGAAGTTGGGAATTCCAAGATAAAAAGACAAGAATCTGAAATACTGTCGAAAAAATACATATCCTCATAAAAACAATTAAATGACATGAAAAACTAGAATTATATGTATACATAAGATTATCGAAGTTAGTATTGATTCCCTTATGACTTCATTAATTTGTTGGTATACATACCAAAGACGATTTTTGAAAATTATGGATTAATATTTTGGATCCAAAATGAAAACTAAAGCAGTTGTCTTAGTTGGATAAATTCCAAGAAAGTGTCCAAATGTTACCAACAATATATGGAGAGCCGGCATTCTTCAGAATGACTAGGCAAAATATAAATTTAACAATTTTATATTATATATATATATATATAATAGGAAAAGCAAAACCATAATAAAATCTTTATTAAAACATAAATACTTTAAGAAAATTCAGACCTTTTTAAAAAAAAAAATTAGAATCTATGTATTATACATTTGTTAGTCAGAAATGTGTATGTTTTAATAAAAGAATGCTACTCAAAACCTTTTATTCAAAATCTATATAAGAAATTGAAAGTAATATCAAACAGAATTTATCGTATCTTAGTAAAGAAAGCAAAATAAAAATCGAACCTTCTTATCACATAGAAATGGGAAACAATTTTATTTTAAATTTTATTTAATCTTTTTCTCATTGACAGTAAGCCAGTGTTATACACATACTCTGAAATTTGTCATTTTGCAATGAATAGAATGCTTAGAAAATGTGTGAACTGTTAATTATTATAAACCACTCTATAGAATTCTTAGTCATTCCCCAGAATATCGGATTTTAAACTTTTCCGGTAACCTAGATACAAAGAAACTTTGATCAAAAGGACTGTCTAAAACAGATATCGATTTCGTTGTAGGTAATTATGTAGAAATTTAGCGGTTTAAATTCAGTAGATACTATTAAATGATCGGGATAGTTTTATAATGTTTTCCGAAGCCATAATAATTGTTATATAGAATTATATTTTGCTGGAATATTTAATCCACATATTTACATAAATCACTTATGTATTGAATTATCATCTTTTTAATATTAAAATAAATCATTTGTATATCATATAATTTAAAATTGAGTGGAATCCATAAATACTCCACATGTTTCGTTGATTATAAGATGAATTAAAATGTTTGCACATTCTCAAAACAGAAAATATCATCGGATTAGTTAATTCAAAAACTAAAATATCAGAATCTAGTGGTGAAACTAGCAATACTCAAAATTTAGATATCTATCTCTATGCTAAGGTCGGTTTTACCATTAATTTGTTTAAAAATTTGTTGTACTGAAATGGAATAAGTGACTATCATTCTTAAACCAAGAGTTAGCACAATTTTAATTTTCTTAAAAGCTAAAAGTAATAAAAAGTAAAAATGCTAAACTTGATGCAGAAGAAATAATTAGAAAGAATATTCAGATTATACTAAATGATATATCATAAAAGGCTGGGAAATGTCAAAGGAAATGTTTCATAAATATTTAAAAAGAATTTTTTAAAAAGAAAATATCATATAAATACTTCCTTAATATCAAAATATTTAATAGTGATTTCTCAAATTCTCCAGTGACTCAAAAATAAGCTTAAAGACGCTGAATAAATAACTGAATTCAATGTTTACATGTTACATTTTTATTAATGTCAGCAATGAAAAATTATTTTCCATATTCTAAATAATATTCTATACATGAGGGCTGAAATTAGAACTTTAAAGACTTAATATTTCTTATCAGCAGTCGAACAATTTAATATCTTTATAAACTATTTTTCATTGCCAATTTCAACCAATTGTTGGGATAACAGTACTTATTTTTTTATTGTTACCGTTCCGTTGCCTTTCGATTAACTGTTTCATTTATTTTTTTCTCTCTAAACAGAAATCTTTAGACCTTGTCAAAAGCTTAAAATTGCATTTATTGACTGCCTTTTGTTAAAAACACTCAGTTAAAAAAAACTAAAAAAGATAAATATTCTCAAATCACCATTATCCATCATTTTTGAAAGAATATTAATCAAAATTTAACCAAATTATAAAATTCAGTATTCAGTTTTTTTTTCAGTATTACTAGATTTTTAATACCTTTATTAATAAAGGTATCATTGCGATACGTATGAATTAAGAAATTCGTTTTAAAAATCATGCAAAATTTTACTGATTTCTGTATAATTACTTTGTCCCTTTTAAGCGAAATGGATTTATTTTGAAAGTTTTATCAATCAAATCAATCCCAAATTCAACAAATTTTATGTTAATGGATTTGTTTGAAATTTTTAGTAATATTAAATAATCTAAAAGTTATGTTATTGTACATATTGTTAGAATATTCAACTTCCCTAAGTAGAGCCTTTTGTAGCAAAAATTTCATGTAACTCATTTTTATGCTTCTTAAAAAATATCTTTCTTATTTATTTTTTATGTTCTTGAGAAATGGGCAATCCACATATGAAGTTGAGAGACTTCCGGAATGGTTATTGATTCTGAATGTTAGCGATATGGCGGAAATTCAAGATGTGAAAATAATGTGCTTCCTTCATTTAGTTTTGTGAACTCTGCTCTGTGACTTGGGCAATATAAGTTTTTGAACTTGGTTTATCGAACGCAAATACCCAAAGTAAAATCAAATCCAATTATATCGTATCGCATCTACCACCAGAAGCAGCATCTATTGTCCGTGAAGTAATCACAAATCCTGATTTAATGGATCCCTATAAACGCATAAAATTAGAACTAATTAAAAGGTAAGAAGAATCATGATAGCCAGTAACAAGGGAACATATTGGTGGCGAAGAACAAATAAGCTAGTGAAACAACTATTAATTAATTATGATTGTTTTATAAAACATTTCTCCTAGCCAAAGCCGGAAAATAAAGAAGAAAAATTACCTAATCCTGCCGACACTGAAAGAATTTAAAAAACAAATTCCAATGAAGTGATATCTTCGTATTAATTCCATCTTAGAAATATCAATTATATTACATTAAAATTAACTGCTAATATGAAGGATAATTCATATGCTTACCGTCCATCCTCCTCCCTCGGTTTCGAGATCACAATAAGCCAGAAACGGTTCTGTAGCATCTTTGGGCTTAATTGTGTATATTCCCGTCTTAGCTGTTCCTTGAGCTTGGAGATCAGCACAACTTGTTGCCAAATATCCTTCACCCGGTCCCTCATGGTATGCCTCTGTTACTCCAGGTACAAAAGCGGAATTTCCTACTCTCAATGTAGTTTTCACGCGTTCTACTTCATTCAAAATCTTAGTACAAACATTCTGAACTGCCAGTTGTCGAGATTCCATATGACCTAGCCTCTGAGCAGTTTCTTTAGTTGAATTATGAATTGCTTGGATCTGAGCAGTACATGATTCGGCTCCTTTGCCTTTGCCTGTCCATTCCCGAAGCTTCTTTAAAGTTTCATTGTGATATTTCTGATGCGTCACCTCTAGAGAATGAGACAATGCTTCCATTTTTTCTCCCACTTTATTTATAGGCTCCGTCATTCTCCTCCACAATTTTCGAAAGATTCTCCCAGGGGTTTCACGTTGAGGGCTGCCATCCTCCCCTTTACCAGCTGTCTTAAGTTCCTGTGCGGTATCATGAGAATAAGCAATATCGTGAGCATTTAATTTAGAGGTCTTTTCATAAGCGCAGTTGGTGCTTTGGATCGAATCCTCAAGTTTGCTGCTAAATCCTTCAAGTTTGAAGTGAAGAACGGATTGGAGTGAATCCATCATGTCCTTCCATTTAGATTCCAATATTCGTCCTATAGTTCTTTCAAGATCACTAGGATTACATTTCTTGGCAACATTGTCCAAGGGGTGTTGAACGAAAGAGTGCAAAACGTCTTTCAATGACTCCCTATCACACTCAAGACACTCCGAAAGCAACGCTGTCGATGCAGTCAATGAATCAATTTTCTTTGTTATGAAAAATTTCAAATCACTAGTAGGGCAGGCATTTGGCATCCTTTCTATTCTTGTTTGTAAATCATCCAGTTTTCTATTCATTCCACCAAATATTTGGAACAAAGCCTGTACGTTTTCTGATAATTTGTCTAATCGATCTATTTCGACTTCGTTTTTCTTTTCTATTGATGTCATTTGCTTGCGACCAATCTCTTCTAAGCTTCGAGATATCCTTTGCAAAATCTCCTTTCTGGCATCATTGTCTTGATGAATTTCGCTTAATAATTGACTTTTTCGATTAATGTCCACAACTTTACTTAGTAAAGAATTTAATGTAGCTTCGATTCTATGCGATTTTCTTCCTGAATCTGAATCTAGAATTGCATCCAGTTTCCCTGCAAAAAATAATTTTAAAAAACATTAATGAAGTTATATTCATTATGATATAATCATCTCATTTTCTTTGTGAATTTAATCTCATCTTATGTTCATAGATCTTTATTAAATTGAGGTACGACTTGTATACAAAACCATGTTGGCCTTTAATGTAATACCAATAATCTTCCTGTACCAATAAAAGTAGATAACTTTAAATTCCTATATTTCTGTGAAATGGAAGAGCCTAAATTTTTTTCTGTATCAATTTCTGATAGAAAAAATCTTTTATATACCCTCGTGCCCAAGTGTTCACTGTAAAATAAGAACCCAAGCATTTTCTTTGGGTGTTAGAATTCCAAGAATGATTCATCTAGTTTTTCTGAAGAAATTGGGAAAAAATGATTTATTCGAAAATATCGTAATACTTCTAATCATATTGTGTCTATTTCAAAGCAACATCAACAATGGTTAATAAGCAACAGTCAAAAAGTATCAAAGCAATTCTCGTTCGCAATCTATATATGTTAAAATCAAGCAAAAATATATCATTTGATTAAACAATGGGTATATTTTTAATGCACATTAAAAAATAATAAATTAAGTTAGAGGTTATATTTATTTTTATAATATTTTCAAGATTTTTAGTGCTTTTAGAAGATTCTACATGTTGTGAACCCTCTGAAATTTTAAGAAAATCGCAACAAAAAAACAAGATGCACCAGAAAAAAAATTATTTAGGACTATTTCAATGTATACAGATATAAATATAGTAAATAAGTCATTCTTGTAACTTTTCTTTGTTTTTTGCATTTTATTAATTGATTTGATAATTTAATACTAGACATTTTAGCCATCTTCAAAAAAAAGATACTCAAAATCATTTATCAAAATATAAATCTAAAACTACATATTTTCTTATTCATTTATGAAAATGCAATATCAAAAAAATATTTTTATTAGCAATTCTTTAGCATTAAGTAAACCTTAGATATACTGATCTGAAAATTGCTCTTTAACTGTTTATATATAAAACCTGTTTAACAAAAACTTATGATTTGATAACTTAATTTCTCGTGATGTATATTTAAAAAATAATCGTCATATAGCTAATGATAAATAAAGAAATATTTTATGAGAATTTTCTTAGAACTGTTTTATTATTTTAGGTGGGTGCTTTGAAAAATTCCGTTACCAATGAGATACAATTTTCTTGCTAAAGATTTCATGAAACCGAAGTTATAATCCATTGCAAAAAAATTTGAAGTAGCATTTATATGAAATTTTTGCATATAATGGAATATACATTTCATTTCATTTTTTAAAATTGATACTATATCAGAATATAAAGTCAGGTTTATTCACTAATATTTTTAATTATACTTTTATGACTACATTAATTTATATTTCAGTAAACTAATCTTTTAAAACAAAACAGTTCAATTATTTATTTTATAAATCAAAGATTTCTGTGAACTTTCTAATATTTTAATCAGTTCCATGCTTTTTTATACCCTTAAGATTAAAAAAACTTCGTTTTGCATGCTGATTAAATCGAATATATCTGCTGAATAAATTGTCCATTTTTTTCTGGTTTTTTTAACTATCATCATTTTCAGAGAAAATGCTATATTATTATCAAGATATTAATTTAAAGTAATCCAAGTAATCTAGTTATCAAGCAGAGCAATCAAGTAGTTATTAAGTAAATTAAATTTAAATATCAACATTAATATATTTTTCATTTTAATGATTATTTTTCCAAAATAATCCATATGTTAAATTACGACGAATAGTTAAATGAGTGAAACTATTCATATAGCAGTTATTGGTCTTCGATTGGCATGAAAATTCTTAAAATACAAATTTAATAATTAAATTGTAGAATGTAACTTTGAATATAAATCAAGAAAAAGTTTTTATTTTTGTGTTATGGAGTAGTTTAATAGAAAAAAAGGTTATTTGACTGGATTTATTATATTTAGAGAGAATATCTTCTTTTGACGTCAAAAATTTCAACTGTTTATAATTTGTCATCTATTTTTTATAAATAACAAAATATTCTTTGTCATCGAGCTCATTTGGACATCAAAAATATGAATTTGCTTTCCAAATTAGGTTTTTTTTATTTACAAAATTTGAATTAGTACATACTCGAATACGAAATTGAAACCTCTCATGAACTGAAATTACTTACACTTTAAAATTTTACTTTTCTACGACTGCAGAAAGCTTTAATTTTGACATTGACAACCAGAATTTAGTTCAAAATAAAATATTTAGTTTGAAAAATATATACGTTTCTAAGAAGGAAAGCTATAAAAAAGACAATTATTTGTTATTTTTATTTATATTCTGATAATTTTATCAGAATAAACACCTTTCTTTGCTCATTATGATTCATTAAGACGTTTTAGTTGTTCTTTCAATCAACATAAACAGACAGCAGTTCTTTAAAAATTTCTTTACATAAAAATCTACTTCACTCATTAAAAAAATATGAATTATGTAATCTATGACATCTACATTGAGGACTAAATTAACAGACTTTAAAACTTTTTGTAATTTTTGAATTTAATATGCTTTAATCTACTGAATATAAATCTTTTTTGAGCAAAGACTCGAATTAAGGCTTTTCTAGCCAAAGCACTATAGAGAGGTTATAGAGGTTTACATTTTCTTACAAATATTTTTGAAGCATTGCTGCAAATAGATTATAAAGGCTATAACAGTAAGTTGTAGATTTTTAAAAAACTTTCTGCCAATTTTTTTTAATAAGATAGGCCAAGGTAGTCTAAATCAACGTCAGTGAGTAGCAGCTGTTCATTTGAGCTCAACTTATTTGATATCGGCCTTAAGATTCCCTATGCTGATGACGGAGAAGTCTTTTGAATCAAGCGGCGGTTCAGATGTCATTCTCGTCACCTAATTATGGGTGAAAGTTTCGAGCTAAATAGAAATTTACTGTTGTTTAGCAGTCAGTTCATTTTTTCTATGAATGAAGCTATGAAACTGTTTTTTCAACGTAAAAAGTAACATTTTTAAAGATATATTTTTCTTTATTTACGAGCTTTAACCCCTTATCTTCCGACGAAAAATTACAAGATGCTCTGCCCAGTGCCACCGTTTTTCATACGAGCGCGCGTACTTATGCGGTGTGAAAAAAAGAGGTGCGTTTTGCGATATAAAACATTTTTTATTTCACAGTAAATAAAAAAAGAAAAAAATCAAAATTTAAAGTATAGAATAACAGTGTAATAAAACAGATATTAGAACTTATGTGTTGTGTGGTATTTCCTAAAACAAGGTTTAACACATAAGCTAACATCACATTCATTGCATTGATAGCGGGTTTCACGATGAACTTTTGTTTTTGAGCAAACAATACATTTTCTCGGTGCATAGGCGCCATAGGTTAATTTTTTATATCCAGTCGTACCCAACGTCGGGCGTCTTTCAGAGAATAGTCGCAATCAGAATCCTCTTCATCTGATGTAATATCATATTTCGACGTATCTGACCCTGAAGATGATGGAAAATAGTCATCTAAATCACTCTCAGACATTTTCGTAAAAAGATCTACTTCGCACAATGTGCGAATACGGAAACAAATGAAGAATAAAAAAGCACAATCTACTCTAACAGAAACATAAGCAAAAACTGTACTGTTATGACTTTCGTCCTTTCAAAAACATCCCCTTTACCAATACCCTATCTCTCTTCTCTGATATTAGATAATCAATTTCAAACATTGTCAAGGTCATTTTATGGCATTCCAAAGCCGTGGGAGAAGTTTTCTTTATAGCAACGCAATGCAAAGGATCGTACTTCAAAAAGACGTATATATACGCCGGCGGCAGTGAACGCATCGGTTGAGTGAGGTGTATATATACGCTGGTAGCAGTTAAGGGGTTAAGTGTTGTTTGAGGATTTCCACTACTTTCCACTTTATGCAGAGTAATTTGATAAATAATCTATATGTTGAAAATTCGAAAATAGTTTGTAAAGATTACCATGTATTCGAACTCTAAACTGCTCTTCATATATCATGGATCACAAGCACAACCCGTTTCATAGATCACTAATACGGGATATATACTGTTAATTAAAATAAATCTTTTGTATATTATCAAAGAAGCCAATACGAGGAAAAAACTCGAAAATATTAATCGTAAAAGAATTAAAAAATACAGTGTAAGAAAAAGGAAATTTCCAATAAAAATTTGTGTTGAGAATTAAAACTTAAATATGCAACATTGGTTCGGTATCTGGCAACTTTCAAAAAATCTGGGAAAAAGAAATTCAAATATGGTGTTTGGCACAACGTTACAAATAAATGGCAAAGATGAAGTGTGGATTGATGAATAAAGGAGTTAGCAGTCTGAATTATAAATTTAAAGTAGTCACATATAAAATTCGATCTTTTGAGTAGAAAGAAGAAAAATAAAAGCTGACGACGAATAGTAGAAAAAATTCGTGATAATGCACACTGCAAAATTACACAACAGAAAGCAAAAGACAAGTTTGTCAAGGACAACAGCTGTCAACCTTCCTAATTTTTAAACCTTCTTTAAAAACTTCACAAATGTACAGTTGAAATTAAGTTTTTTTCTCCCCTCTCATCACATCTGGAATCAGGCCGAAACATGATGAACAATAATGCAAATAACTGTAAAATCTAAGGTAGAAGAAAATGCGTTACAAGGTACCAGATCATTTTGTGCAATGGATCACTTTTTATATAATTGCAATTTTTTAATTAACCTTCTTTATCAAATGTTTATAAGAATTGAAAGCTGAAATCGAATAGATTTTGCATAAAGTAAAAAGGCAATAATAAAAAAATAGAAAATATTTGTTTTGATGTGTATCTAGTGTGAAAGTTATCTAAGAAATAAAAGTCCCGCCTACTTTACACTCTAACAATACTTTACATTACTTTTCTTTAAATACGTTAAGTTTCTGAGGAAAGTATTTATTTTTTCTCACAAATTATTGTTGTAAAATAAAAAAAAATGCATAAAAAATTAAAAAATAATCTTTTTAAAAATTGAAAATAAATTTTTAAAAATTTAGTTGATGATTCAAGGATTATCCGGAAAGTATTCAATAAATAAAAGGCTAATGATTTTTAAGATTAAAAAATGAGGCGATGCATTGTATAACATTGTTCTCTTTAAAAGCTTCAGATAATGAGACGTCTAATAAGACTTTTCGCCGAACCTATTACTTCTAAAGAAAATTTCGAATGTGGATCGCTATTTTCTATTTTCACACGAGATACATCTCTATCTGTACTCATAATAACCCATGACTTTGTCGAGAATGAGACTGAATGAGTGTAACTTAACGTTGTTAAATAAATTTTCTCTTTCTTTAATAACACTTATTTGAACTCTAGTTTATGTTTTTATTAGCTTTTTTTATCTACCATTTGTAATTTAAAAGACAGCAAAAATATTCTGTGGATTTTTTAAAAATAAAAACTTTGAAGCAGGAATCATACCTCACATGGAATCTATTTTAAAAAATTTAAAGATGGCAAAGTTCTTCAGCAAATATGTTGTATAAAAATAATAAAGTCTTAATATACTGCCTAAACATTATGTTTAAGCACAATGAACATTTGTCAGAACTTAGAAACGTAAACTTCCGATGATCGACCGGTGTTTTGGTAATGATGGAGGAAATTTAAACAAAATAATTATGAGATTTACTGTTTCCTTCAAAATGTATTAAGATCTATTGTTCTCTTTGAATTTTATAAGAAAACTTAATAATTCAAATATTCTTCAATATTTCATTACTCTAAATAATTTAAACTATAAAATGACAATTAAATCATATATTAATAAATAAGGATTATTTTATATAAATCAGACTAATCATATAAATTAAAATCACGAAGCCATCCGACGGTGAAAAATATTTTTATATAATCAAATAGAAGCTTATGTTTAAATGCATTATTTATAAAATCCTTATTAACCATACGTCACAAACTTAAATGGATTAACATAAAATGAAAAATTTTAACTTAAAGAGCATTCTTTCCATTTAATTAAGAAGATTTTTGTGTCGCCAAAACATTAGACCTAAAGAATCTTGACACCTTAAGTACATACTAATAAAAGACAGTCAAAAATAATTTTATTATATTTTCATGGATTTTGTTCATCCTATTATTATTATTGCTTAATATAATACAAATAATCCACCGTTCCAATAGTTATTTCAATGTGCATTTTTAGTGGCATATTATATATATATATATCGGAGCAATCACTTGAAAATGGCATAGTATGTATACGTACATAAAAGGCCTGATTAAGTAGGGGTGAGGATTAAATATATCACTAAGAGTTTTAAAGCAATTAATTATGAGAAATTATTCAAATAATATAACATAACATTACTAATTCTTATAAAGCAGCAAAAATACAATAAAAATTATAAATCTTGCTCAATTTTAAGAAAGTCTTTTTACTGACAAAATTGTCTGATTTCATTTCATAAAAATTGAAATGTTCAACTGAATTTTGAAATCCATTTATCAAATGGCCAAAAAAGTAATTTATGGGAACTCCTTCCTATGTATTTATACCGAAAACATTAATTAGAATGCTTAAAGGTATGTTTTGAAGCATTTCTTTTTTTAATGTCATAACGTAATGACTTCATTATAGTTAAAATCCCATTTAAAGATAAAAAGTTTTTTCCATTAATACTTTTATTCAAAAATTTAAAATTAATCGAACGAATAAATAAATATATATATATATATATATTCACAAAGCTATTCAAATACTGAAAATAATGCTAAATAAATTCTAAGCAGCTAGAAAATTTTAAAATCCAATTTCATGTTTTTGAATCTCAGCAATAGAAACCTAAATAAATTTCTCCTCAGATTCAAATAGAAAAGGTTTATGAATCGTTTCATCCATTTCTAAAGTTTTTTTAGTCCTCGACAGACTACATTGGGTTGATTTTTCAAAATAAGAAAATTTCATTCTTAAGATAAAAATGAAAATTTCAAACTAAAACTTCCATCCAATTCAGAAAAGAGAAGTATGAGAATGATTCATTCGTGCTTTGCAAAAAAAAAATGAAAAAAAAGTATTTATTCGAAACTTTTATTTATTGACAAGTAGTATCGGATAAATTCTTCACCGTTAGAAAATTTTAAAGCCCAATTTCGGCAGAGCTCTAGAGGATTGCTAAGCTCGATTCGAGACGTCTGTTCCATTTGGCACTGACAGAATACTAGGAAGGACACTCCTGGGATTATATAGCAATCCGCCCAATTCCCACAACATAAAGCTTGTTCCGCGTGGTATAACAGGATACTCCCATCTTCTAGATATCATTGCTAAGTGCAGGAACAAAATAATAAAAAAGGACATCGGGAAAGTGAAAGCTTTCTTCCGTACTCCATTTAGTAGAGGGCCGGCTTGACCTGATAAATCTGACATCATTTGTCAGTTATTCTGGATGTTCCCTGTCTTCAACATTCCAGCCCGATCGACCAATCCGATTTCGGGACTTGATTTTTCTCTCTCTTCCCTTTCTTCTTATTTCTCTTCCTTTTATCTTACTTTGCCGAGATGGTACAATTGTTTTGTCGAAATTATGTTTTTTTTATTTGCTTTCTTACGTTTATTTATTTATTTTACTTTCATTTTCTAGTATTGTTCGTTTCTTCCATCCGAGAGCCTATTTAGCTGCAGAGATTAAGGAATCGTCTCTTTAAGCTTTTAACTTTTGTTACTTTCAGCAGTTTTATCCGGTTTTAGAGATAACGATATTTTTGATAGATTCCCACTTTAGTTGAAAGGAACTAAGCACAGAAAATCAATCAAAACATTTTTTTTGTACATTTTATATCAAAGTCCTTGTTAATTGGTATTGTTTTCTGAAACTATAACAAATGTTTTGTTACAAATTTCTAGGGATATCATCCAACCATTAAAAAGCTTTGTTTCATATATTATTTTTTTTCTGCATCAAAGTTGAGATTCTAAATAAAAAAAATGTTAATAAGTTTCGTCATGAGGTTTAATAATACTTTAAATAAATTTTAGATATAAGACTTAAAATTTAATACAGTTCCTACATTTTAGAAATATGATAAAATAAATCTAATCAGCGTTTATAAAAGAAATTCTGAACACCTTATATAGTCATTATCACTCGAATATCACCAGTCTGTTATTTTGGGGGCATCTTCTCAGAAAATTTAGTTTTTGTTTTATATAGTTTGAAAATACTTTTATCATACTGAATATTTTTTATAATTAAATATTGTAGGGCTATTTTATATCATTCAGTTGCCAGTCAGGTGCCAAAATAGATCTTTATTTTCTTTGTAAAAGTGCAAGGAAAATATTTTGTACAGTGTAAAATTATAGAGAAAAAAATTGTGAATTCTAGTTACCTCAGTTATGAAAATAAAGGAAAGTCGAAATTTTTTGAAAGAAAACTTTTTCAGCTATGCTTTAGACCCCAAATATATTACAGTGTTATGTAATCGATAAGTATTATCTTAAATTTTCTGTTATAACCATACATTAAAAAAATTTGAAAGCACTACCCATCTTAGGTTAAATATTCTTAAAGAATTCAAAACGTGCATAATATATTTTTTAATTGTTTATTTCTTTAAAATTATTATGAAAAAAGATTGAACAATACTTTTAAAATGAAAAGAAGCATGAATTTTTTAATTACTATGATTTCTTTAAGAATTTACAACAGCTTCTGCATAAACAATTTATTTTAAAATGCTTTTTTTGTTTAAAGTATATGAAAAATCTAATTAAGAAGCAGATGATTTATGGCTTTATTTCAGAAGTTCAAATTCTTCAAGTATTCAGAAACGAAATATTGAAAAAAAGAAATCGAATATTTAAATATATTGACGACCGTCAAATGAAGATCTATATTTTATAAATCTCAAACATTATTTTAAGTTATTAATTTACAGACCGTTAAAATGTCTTTATCTAAGCAATGTAAAGCCCGTCTAAGAAAATAAATCATAAATAAGGTAAAATGTTTTTTAAATAAAATTAAAAAAAAAGATTATTCCGTAAGAAAGCTAAGTAAAAATGGATTAGAATTCTTCAATTCCAGGACAAAGTTTAATCAAATGGTTTCTCAAGAGATAATTTACTTTGAAATACATTTAAATGTTTTAGGTCTTTTGATATTTTTAAGATCAAAATATTAAATTATTAATATTTTTGGAATATATATATATATATATATATATATATATATATATATATATATATATATATATATATATATATATTCCTTTGACTACGAATATGTAAATTGCGGTATTCTGGTTAAATTTTAACGATCCAATTATTAAAAAATCCATCAAAAATATTAATATTTCAGAAGATAATTATTAGTTCTTCCTGATATTAATTGCCGTAGAAAGTTATGAATAATTGTATGTAATAAAAGGTTAGATTTTTTCAATGCTTAATTTAAGTACAAAGCTCCATCTTAACGACCATTAATTAAAGCATTCGAGAAATTGTAAGTCATGCAGTTATGCAGACTTAATGATATAGAGTTCAAGCAGTTATCTAAAAAGAATTTCTAGCATAAATATAAACATAGATGGAATCTCAAATGATGCAAGCGTAGATCTAGTTTAAAATCAGTCTTTATGAGAAACACTGCTTTTGCCTTTTTCCTCCATCTGAAACAAATCCTGGCAAACGATATGGGTATAATACAAAAAAAAGGTCTCTGGTTATTTGAATGAATCAAGAGTGATCATGCATAAAGTTTTGAAGCAAGTAAAAAGAAACTGAATTGCCAGCAATTTAATTATATGAATTGTTTCATATCTTTGAAATAGATTAGTGAATTATCATTCTACTTGGAACACTACAGTTATTGAAAATAGAATTTTCAACAGATTCAAACAGATCTCCAAATTTTCAAGTATTTGTGAGGTTCTGGAAGGCATTTGTGGTTTCATCTTCACTCTCTATCTAGTATATTACATTAGTATAAGATCTAAGGGGGCATGACAGGCGTTTGGTGAAATGAGAGCTTAAAATTAAGTTCTTCCAAACCTACATTCTATGATCTACTTTCGGACTTAGGAAATCTACCTTCAGGTCATCTAAGTCTTAATGGCTTTACTGAATTACGCAGAAGATAACAAATACTGAAAATTTATGAGTAATCCTGTCACAAATCATATTGCTTATTTATTTCATTCGTATAAATTATAGTTTTGTGCTTGCTGGCTAAAATATCACACTACTCATTTTTAAGTCAAAAATCCATCAAAATAGACCACAGAATCATGATGGGGATTTATGTTTAATTTTTTTTAATTCTAAGGCGTATTACTGAATGTTTGTATTATAATTCTAATGTATATACATTTTTAGGGACACATGCAGTCTAAAATAGAATTATTTTTGGTGAGAAGATTTTTATAAGATTAAATTTTAAATGGATATTCAAAATTAATGTAAAACTATATCTCTTCGGTAAATATGTAAAAAATGCATGTATAAATATTTATTATGTGTTAAAAAAATTTTGAAATTTTAGAAATAGTGTCGTAAAGCACTAAAGCAAGAAAACAATTTCTTACTTTCAACTCCAGCTACCATCTCCTTGACTGAGGCTAACTCTCTACGTAGTTCATGATGTCCAGTTCTTGCAGTAGGAACAATGCCGAACATCAAGACGCTGGTGAAACATAGGAGATAAAAGTCCATCATTGTTTTCCTACTTGATGTATCTAGATGATCACAAGCTATTTATATAAATTTGTTCGTAGATTTCTCCACCATGATTTGAATCACCTATCACAATCTTGAAAAAGGAACTAAAAATTAAAGAAAGGTTTCCATTATTAAATATAATATATGCCAAAATGTAATATATTTTTATAATTAATACATACTTTTTATTGAAAATCTCATAATTTTATGCACAATTATAGGTTTTTTTTGTGTGTGTGCGTGTTTGTCACGCAAGATTCTACTTTTAACAGAAAATTTCAAGAGAAAGTTGGAGCTTTATTTTAATTCCAAAAAGAAAATGCTGGCAAATATTTTTCTATTACCTATTGTTGGGTCAGGCAACATTAATTAAATTCCATTATTACTTGTGTGGTAAAAAGTCATTTTTCGAAGGAACGATGTAAATTTATG
Source organism: Argiope argentata (assembly GCA_026289955.1). Lineage (NCBI taxonomy): Eukaryota > Metazoa > Arthropoda > Arachnida > Araneae > Araneidae > Argiope > Argiope argentata. The sequence continues at coordinate 358,871 of JAOUZG010036138.1, forward strand.
CTCACGTGATTCTCATCAAATATGTTGGGCTACCTTAAATTTTAAATCTATTGTGCATACAGGAAATAAAAAGACAAGATTCACAGCACACTGAAAACAGGAGCGTATTTAGAGGACATTTACAATTCCTCTTTGTGACAGGAGCCGCATGAGAACACAAATTTTCATCATTGCTTGGTAGAATTGGATGGTTTTTGAAAATCTTTTTAATTAAAAACATACTTAATTCTAACAAATTATAACAAAAAGAAGAGGCTAATTTATTTTATGGATTTTTTTTATTATTATTACTGATTTGATAGTATTTTTGCATAGTATTGTATTTTGGATCTTTTTAAAAAAAGTAAAGATATAAATTTTATTTTTATAATAATTCTACCTTCAACATTTTGAGATAAGTAAAATGAAGACCTTCAATCAATTCAAGAATGTTCATTCAGAGAAAATGTAAAACTAGTTGTAAGATAATATAGATTAATTTGGAAAGAAATTTTTCCTTTTTTAAGCTTAATATTTTCTATTTCTGAACGTCATTGAAATCTGAATTCTTTTGATGTTTGATTATTTAATTACAACTGCGTAAAAGAGCCATTAATCAATACATTATAAAGCATATAGTCAAAAGATTTACACGAGTAGCATTATCACATATTTAATTGCACGACTTCTCCAAATTATCCAAAATTATACAATGTTTGAGCATTTTTATGTTAGTAATATGATGTGTGTTGCAGGTAAGCTACGTCAGTTACTAACGAAATAATTACATCCTACACAATGTATACTCAATTAAACAACTAACATTCACTAACGTTACACAAGTTCATTTATTATCCATAATCTAAATATATTTTTAGTAACTTCTTTAAAATATAAAGAATATATGTTTTGAACAGCATATGAAATTGTCAAATTTTTATTTTCAGACTTTAAAAAACAGTAAGACTGTTTGGATTGAGATGAGATAGACGTAACTCATATTCACCAAATAATTTCTACAATATTTCTCATAATTTTTCATTTTTTGAGGACTTGAGCCAGTAGTTTATGGCCCTCAGCAATGATTGTCATCATAACCACAAATGCTTTCGGGGAGTTTTCTTTTTCCAGGAAGCAGTTTTCCAAAAGTCACATGTTCTCGTTTTTCTCAGTACGGCATGAATGTCTTGGTTTTTCATTGTTGCTGTTTTTGTTTTGTTTTAGACTGTTTTATTTTTCCTCCTCCCTGGGTAGTTGCCCAGCAGAAACGAGGACAGGTCAGGGTGTTTAATTCTTGTTAATCCCGGTCATAGAATGGATCACTAAAGCAGACCTACAGTGGGTTGAAATGATAGACCGATCCTCAGTAAAGGAAGGCTTATTGCCTCTAATGGAACTCATTAACAATGAACTCATTTAACAATAAATTGTTAATCAGTGGATCTGCATGCAGTTAGTTCTTGTAATTTATCCCTCCTAGTTTAATAAGAGACTACAATAATCATTCTGATATGTTACTCATTTTGACTATTGTATATTCAAAATAATAGATTCTTGAGCCTTCCCAGGTTATATTCACCCATTTTACAAGAAACAAAGAACTAGAACAAAAAAAGTTGAGTTTCAGGATTTTTGTAAATACATACAATTATAATTTTGTTACAAAGAGAAACATTTCTGATGAGGATATTTTCAACATATGCATTGCATATTAGCATTGACTATGTAATGTTTATATTTCGTTTTCATTGCTAAGGAATAAACAGCAGACATTTTCTTTTTGATAATTAATTTTCATTCTCTTATCTTTCTTCAGAACTAAGTTGTTTGTCGTATATTTCGGGGGGGGGGGATTGATTTTTTTAGATTGCTAATTTTTACCTGGAGATCTTAATAAATACTATCATTCATACTGTAAACCCTAATCCCGGTTCAATAGCTAATTTTTCGACCGTTAGAAATAGACATATACTTCCTGTTGGAAAAACGTTCTTGACGATATAAAAAATTATTTTTTTCATGTTGCTTGAATCAATCATTTATTTTTGAAAAAAAAATCTATGTCTAAAAGGGGTCTTATTAATCTCATTCATTTAAAATATTATTGGAATAATAAAGTTTTAAGTGGAAAAAATTACACTCTTCCGCAATTAAAATTAATTGAGTAATTAAACTTTGGGTATAACTGTATTGGACGATTTTAGACCTTTTCAATGGCTACATCTAGGAAGATTTGCCAATTAGGGCACGGTATATTATCCGGGCGCAGATGATTTTGAAATAATGAAGCTTTAAAGATTCATATCTAAGCTAATTTTAATCGCAGATCTTTTTGTTTTGCTTCAATTAGTAGAAATACTAGAAAATTTTATTTAACAAAACTAACAGGATTCGTGACAAAATAAAAATATGGGTACAGTAATTTTTTAAAACATTATTGATTGCAAAAACACAAAAATAATTTCTTTCGCCATTTAAAGCATTTTTCCGGATGAAATTATAAATATATATATTTCTAATTGTTAAGAAATAAGCTAATGGGCTTATTTATAAGCAATATACTACACCCCGTATGTATGTAAAACTCGTGTTCTTTTTAAACCTGAAGGCTTTTTCTAATAAATGCGGAAATGCTAATAATTCTTTACTGAGGAAATGTTCCAATTATTTCGATTAGTCTAGGTCTTTCTCCACATTTTTTCACAATAACGAAATTACTTCTGTAGTCTTAGTAATTTAGCAATCATTTCCGATACAATATACTTACTAGGATGAAAGTTTTCGGATGAAGAGCCTTCTGTTTTTAAAAGCTCTTGTTCCCATATTTTTAGCTGTCTAGTTAGAAAATTCTTAAATCTTAAGTCGTGTTATTGTAGTATCGTTACATCGTCAAAAAAAAAACTAATTCTTAAACTGTGTTCTAAAATATTATGTTTTTCAGGAGATGTTCCTTGTTGTCAAAATATATTTCAAAGAAATTATGTTATAGAAGTACTATTCTATACAGAGAACATCTATACTCGATTGTTGAATTCAAAACCTTATTTTTTTTTTATTTAAATAACTCAAAACTCCTCGCGTACCACAAAGTATGCCACTAGGCTTACAAAATCTGATTAAATCTGCTATATTTTGATGCTTTATCTCTTCGACAGAACTGGTTGAGTATCTGAAATAAAAATGCTAAACGACACTTTCTGTAATCTTCTAATTGGAATAATAATCATTATTTCTTAACTAAAGAATCTATAAAATTTTTGATCACTCTTAGTTAAAAATAAGTTGTTGAAACTCCTTTCCTAACAGATTACAGAAAATTGAATAATTATAAATGACTTGGCTTGTTTCCTTTCAAAAAAGAGATAAATTATAAAGCAATAAGTTGTAGTTTTAAAATTTCTTCCTTCTCTTAACAAGTAATTACAAACAAATACTTTTAATTTATCATTTATCATTCTTTACTAAAATTATTCTTGTTTGCTCAAATTTTTATCGATACATCTTTCAAATATATTTTGTTTATATTTTGAAAATTCTTTTACGGCTAAATAAAAAAATATATTATTAGAAACAACAAGCAAATGCAATAACAAAACAATACAGCATTCAAGAACCAAAAAAAAAGGTTCAAAACAACTGAGGGAAAAGGTAACAGCGCAATCATCTGTTTATCAATGCTGCTTCATCTGACGCGACTGGCCGTTTGACCGATTAATACACGCAAACACCTTCCTGTAACATCCTTCATCATTGAAATAAACGTCAATATCGCTCGTTTTGGGCTTTAATCTCTCGCGCTGCTATTTTGCGGCTACTTTTATCTCATTTTCGATCAGTTTGTTAAGCGTTTTCAGCACCTAATAGTTCGATCGATGAAGAGGTGACTTTCTCGTCACATTTATTAACTCTTTCATTTCTACATTTTAACACTGACCTAGATTATTTTTTATTAGGAAGTAAGTTTGAAAAAACAACACCCATACCCGGTTTTGAAATATTATAACAGTTATTATCCATTAATCATATTCAGCTTTCAGATTTTCTAAAAATGTCTGTTTACACATTTATATAACCATTTGTAAGTATTTCGCACTCCTATTAAAAATGCAAGGACATGGAAAAAAATATTTCCTCTTATTTCCTAAAAAAATTCATCCTCATCAATCTTCTTTTTTTTCAATGCATGCCATTCTTTTCTATTCTTGCTAATGAAGAAACTAGTTTCTTTAGGGAAAATTCTACAAATAATTTATAATATTCTTTTTAGCAATATAAAATATGTGAAGCAATATAATTATTGAATATAAATTTCCTTGGAATTTGCGTTTCTTCAAATTTCAGAAAGATCTTATTTTTGTTGATACATAAAGGATGAATTCAAAAGTATTGGAGAATCAGGTGAAAAATACGTTTTTTTTGACAGCGTAACTTTCTTAACTACTTTAATAGCATTTTATATATTATAAAAGTAATTGTATACATTTGAAATATCATTCGTAAATATTTTTATCCCTTTCGCTAACTCAGAGATGAAAAATGACCTTCTTATTTTTCATAAAATTATTTTTTCACACCCACATCAATTTTCTTTTTTAATGTATCCCATTCCTTCCTGTCCTAATTCGAAAAAATGCCATTTTTTTCTTGACATTTATAAGTAATCCTTGATTTAATGATTAAAAACGTATTTAACATTGTAAAGAGATTGAAGCAAGGGAATGGTCATTTGATAGCTGTTTTTCCGCATTTGTGTTTCTTCAAATTTTAGCTAGAACTGCTATTCATTAGTAAAGAAAGAATGAACTTGGAAATTTTAGATGGTTTCATTAAAAAAAAGACAATAAGTGACGGAATAACTCTTACAGATTAAGTGTGATAAATATTCTCTCGCCACAATGTAAAAGAAATTTGTATTCGTAGTTGTTTTAAACTACAAAAAAAATTGGAAAATATGAATTTTAAATATAATTTGCTCAAAATTTATTTTTGAAGAAATTTTTATTCCATACACGGAAAAATTTGTTAATTGGCATCGGTATTAAATAAGATAATTCTTAAATCTTTATATATATATATATATATATATATATATATATATATATATAT
>JAOUZG010036138.1:364055-428472 GCA_026289955.1 Argiope argentata
ATATATAGTTCCCGCTTTAAAAGTAGCTTAACAGTTGATTTTTTTCAATATATTTATATCTCTATTTCAAAGATGCTTCAGAAATTAGGTTGTAAAGAGCTTCAAGATTTTACTGGCATTTCTATAGCATTTACTTTTGAATTTTATTCTAAAATAATAATTTTAAACTCCAGGTAGCCTTTGTATAGCAAATTTGTTATGCTTCTAAAAATCACTGGAATACACAAATAATAAAAAAATAGCATACTTTTACAAAATTATAATCAAGAAAAATAGCTTCAGTCAAAGTATTTCAAAGAGACATATAACTCAGGCTATATTAGAAGCCGTACATCATTCTGTTCATTGTGATATGCATTTCCCTAATTTTTGGTCTACAACTTTAAACTTCCAATTATTTACTCCAAAAGGGTAATACTGCTTTAAAAAAGATTACACTTTCAAAAATGTGTACCATTCTTGGATTCTGAAGACAAATCTTAATAATAAATACAGCGAATTTTCGAAAATTTTATTAGAAGCATACTTTTTACACCAATCTGCTTAATATAGAAAAATAAATCAAATCTTCGCCCTTGACAACGGAAAAAAATCAGGATGAAATATTAGTATCAACAATGGAAGAGATTCGAGTTTCACTTTTAGGAGTTATATATATTGTTGTAAAATTATCAATTTTTTTAGTGAACCAAAGATAGAAAGAATATATGCAATTTATGTTACCCGAAAGAGGCAGAAAAATTGTTTAAAAACGAATTTTTTGAATCTTGAAATGACGTAAAAACCATTTCTGTGATGTAATATTTTTATAAGTTACGACAAAATTTGGCTTAAATTCTAATTAGTAAAAATTTCAAAAAATCATTTCTAATTTTGCATTTATACCCTCCAAAGAATATATGTGCTAAGTTTGGTAGTTTTAGGTCGAACGATCTGGAATATAAAGAGTCAGTATAAAAACATTTATCTATATTATCAATAAATATATTTTAAATAATTTTTTCTTCATTATCATTACTAAACTTCATTAACAAACCAAGATGGGTTTTTTGACATGTTCTTAACTCTTTTGCAGTATTCGATTCAGCACTTTTCAGTAAAATTTCACAAATTCCTTACTCTAACTTTAGAGATTTCTATGATTTTTTTCGTGATTATCACATGGTATCTGGGTTTTTTTCTAATTATCAAATTTCGTTAGAGCAATGCTATATTTTAGGATGCTATGCTCTTAGAATTTTCCCAAATTGTTAGATCTTGTTTCGTGAAATAATGCGAGATGAGATTTACATTCACCATTATTATATTACACATCCGTTTGTAAATTCTGTTAAATCATTTTGTTATGCTTAGAAATATTTTATGAGATTTGATAAATTTTAATCATAAGATATGAACTATTTTTTAGGATAAGAATGGTAATTTTTTTTATTCAACCTAAATATCAAGTTCTAACATAAGCATCATCAGTCGATTTAGTATGTTTGGGGAAAAAATCTGTTAACTACGGAATTATATTTCTTGCCATTGAAGACGATAAAACTATGGGATAGATATAGCCTGTAAATACATACTATGATATATATAATAAATAAGTTTTAAACTTAAAAAATATTACAATATTCAGTTTCTATTCAGTAAAATTTGGTTTCGATTGACATTAAAATAAAAATTTGAATAGCATCAAAATGCTCAAAAACGTCGAACAATGATTTGATTCTTCTTAAGATAAGAAATAAATGGTTTGCAAGATTTTTTTTAAATCCACAGTTAGCCTTTTATTTTTCTTCCTTGGAATAAAATCAAATTGTAGAAGCATAAAAATTCAAAGAATCGAAGCCTGTTATTATTTTTACACATCAACAGCTTCGCTTTCAAAAAGACTTATGATTTTCGGAAGTATGTTGCAATGGTAGATCTTAATCCATAATGCATGTTCTTTAAAAATTTATAGGAAAAATTGCTTTTCTGGTGTTTTCTTCTTTTTTAAACTGTAGAAACCTTTTGGGTTTCCGAATAGCAAAGGAAATTGAAATTTATCAAATACACAAAAATGTTAATTCGAATGCAAATATTAGAATATAATCAATAAAATTTTTTGTTTTTATCATAATCTTTTTTCTCTTGACGCTGAATTTGTATAAAATTTTCCATATATTAATCCTATTTCACAATTTAAATTATTATTTTTATCCTGAATTCTAAAAAAAATTCTAAATATTCTTTAAAAAATTCAATTAAATAACCACTATGTAAGTTCCATAAATTCTATCTCAAACTTCAGGTTAGGAATTTTTTTTAAAAAAAAAATTCTTTTTGTTACTATTAATTCTCATTTAATAACTTTTGGACAGTGTTTTTGACTTTCAGTTTCTGGCTATGTATAAAATATATTAATAAAAACGTTAAAAAAGCTGTTCTGTTTTTACATATTCATTTCCGTAAGCCATAAATGCATATTTGGTGAATAGATTTATTAATTTTAAAATATATATATATAAACATTCCAAAAACAATAATAGACTCAAAATGACATCAATATGTAATTTTTTAAAGAATACTGAGGATTCTTCCTTGTTTCCATAGCCAAATAAAGGCATTCAGAAGAATAAGCCGAGTCCTAGTTACTATCTCCAATATTTTTATGACTTAAAGCAATTCCACTATCAGATCACTTCTATGCAGTAATTTCTCAATCAATATTTCATGATTTTATCTAAGTTCTTGCCACTTCAATCTGGATTTATTCTCCATTCTAAGCTTATAAGCTGCAAACATCTAGAACGAAAGTTAAAATAGTGGAGGCGTATTTTCGTCAACACTAATAGAAGAACACCTTCAGACAAATGTGGGTTTTTCACAATCGCTTGCACCTACACATAGTGATCTCTGTAGTTCAATATTCTATATAACTAGTTACTTCGTCAATGGGTCAGTTAAAATGAATTGTTTTTTCGCCTAAGGAAACACAAGTGGATATATTTTCTGAGCAAAAAACCATGTAACAAAGAAGAATTTTTTAAAACAGAGATTAAAAAAACAGTTCCTGAAATGACTGAAATAGCTTTAATTTTTTTTTTTGCTTAGTCACATTCAATTTGCTAAAAAATATGTATGATTACATATGCTACTCGAGTCATCAAAATTGTTTTAAGAATACCAAAATTGTTCTTCAGTTTTAAATAAAATATACTTTTAGCATATAGGAAAAGATTATTTGCAATGTTATATTTTTATTTTAAAATTTCTTCCTTTCTTACTCATAATTTAATGTCAAACATCCAGAAAATTAGATAATAATTTATAGTATAACTTATCTTGTCTGTGGATGCAAATTATAACTCCCAAAAAAAGATCTGGAAATATTTTTTATTCGAATACAAGTGATTCCCTTACATCATTGGTATTTAAAGGCAGATCGAATTTTTTTAAATGATGCTTAGCAATATTATCCAACAAAGTATGAAGTTAATATAAAAAATAGTATGATGTAATTGTAACCATCACCATGAAAATGAAATTCTTGTTGCCCTTAATTTCAGAAAATTCCATAAATTATAATACCTTAATATAAGCTACAATTTAACTTTTTCAATTTAGTGGAACGTAGTATTTGCTGGTATACTCAGGTTGCTGGTAAAATTTATGTACCACCATTCTCATCCAAGGAATTTCAATCTGTTATATTGGTCTGAGGATTAAAACTCGTAATTTAGCAATTACAAATGGTGAGCTACCTATTTCTTACAGCAACAATTTTTTCTTGTAGGAATTATAATAATATCAATTAATATTCGATGCTGAGTATAATTATATCTATTCATCGTTCATCAGTTTGCTTATTTTATATTTAAAAGATAGTGTGACAGATAATAGCCGAGTTCTAAAAAAAGCAATACCTTTGTTTTAAGCTGTGAAAAGTTAAGCTCAGAAAAAGTTTATAAATACAACTCAGAGCAAATATTATTATATGAAAAAGGGAAACAACTTTTGTTTTAACAGAAAAATAAAGATAAATTTACATTCATTTTGAATTAAAAATGAATGTAAATAATTATGAAATAAAGTATTTACTCTATGTTTTTGACTTTTAAACATAGAGTAAATACTTTATTTCATAATTTGAAAAGAAATAAAGATAATTATTTTCTAAGTTCTCGTGTACACAAATATCTAATTTCTAAATTATTATTAAAGCTAAATTCTTAATTTACAATGGAAAATATCAAATATATATGTATGAGTACCTTTCTTTTTATAAATATTTTTCTATAAGTGATTTATTGGATGGAACTTGTTATTAACAAAAAAAAACATGATGATATATTTTTGTAAGAAAATTCTGAAGAGATAGAATATCTCTATTTTTTAGTTGTGAACGGTTTCAAATGCCCTAGATGACTGAAATAAACAGACAAACATTCCTATAGAAGTTCGAAATAAATTAATTTTTTACCAATTGATCACAAAAAATTGAAAAGTGCTCCAAGGTTTTAAAAATTAAATTTTGGTAAAAAAATTTAATTTTGGTGATAATTTAAGATAAATATTTTGGTTCATCAGTCTTTTTTTTTGTACAAGCTCCAGGATTGAATCCTTGAAATTCCTCTAACGTTATCTTCTCATAAATGTACAAAAAAAAACAATAGTTTTGCTATTATTTTTAATCAGCTTTTCAAAGTTGTTCGGAAAGGAAATTTTAGATCTAGGTATTTGGATGATCTTCATATTATTTGAATAAGATTTTTTTAAAAATGTAATTAAGTTAATGTGTATAAAAAATCAATAGATATATTAAAAATAAAACCACCTTCAACTTTCCATGCATTTATAGCAACTACTTTATAGCAAGAACGAAAATGAGCTTTAATAGATATTAAAGCAACTAAAAGCTCTTTTTATTTGCTTTTTTGCATAAAAAAATAAAATATTTTTGGAAGAAACCTCATGTAAATTAAATTAATTGAAATGATCCAAATAAAATGTCCGAGATAAATTTTTATTGGTTTTTAGTTCCTTTTTTAATTTAAAATATGCTTAATGAATTTTAAGAATGATTAATACATAAAATTTTACTCTTATTTTAGAATCTTAGATACTTTTGTGGCCTTAAATCTTCGTAATGGAAACAGGAAATTGACTTAAATATAAAATATTTAGTATAATGTTCAGTTGTAATTTAAAAGGATAAAAAAATTTAGCTGATGCAAATTCTAGTAAATGATAAATAGTACTAGATTAAATACTGAAAATATTCAGATGAAAACTCAAATTCCCATGAATTTTCTTATATGTTTTTATTTTAAAATGTAACTTGAGTATTATTATATCACTATCACATGCGTTTTATTATCATGAAATAAGTGAATTTAAAATGTATAATAAATATCCTAAATGCAACTTTTATCAATCTAACTGGAATTATTTATAATGGTAACTTGCAACTACAAAAATTACAATTATGCATAGAAATGCATACTTTATAAAGGAATATTCAAGGTTTTATTTCTAAAAAAACACACAATAGAAATAAGCGAAATAAACATTTGGATAAAAGTATCAAATATTCAAAAAATTAGCGTTAATATATGTTATTTTAAAATATATTAAATTATTTCATTAAAATATATTCCTCCTTTATATAAAATATATAAACTGTTCCTATAGCTTCATATTATTCTGAGCTCTCATTAATTTAGCAAACAATTAAAGCCTGTATAGCCAAAAAAGAGATAGTAGGTCCCAAAATTAAATTGCCCAATTTCTTCTAACCGAAGAAAAGACATAACTGAAGCAAACCCAATCGTCCAAATGATCTTTGTCAGATTTCCCCAGCTATCACCTTACCTAATAAATCAAGTGGAAGTCTACTCTTCCACAAAAAAGGATGTAAAAAATTCAAGCAATAACTTACTTCTATTCTCCGTTCATTTGACAAGCTTTGGTTTCGGATCGCAGCAACTTGTGAGAGCGCATGCAACGAAATAGTTGAAAATTTGAAGTGAAATGCGCTGCTCCATGGACGCAGCGCATGCTCTGTGGAAGACGTTTCTCCTTTCTTTTTTTTTAGTGGTTATGATGGATGAAGAGTTTTCCTTTTCCTCCCACTGCTCCTCGCGAACTTATTTAACCCCTCACTCTCACACCCCACATATAAACTTTTATGAGTCTCTCCTTTTGAAATGCAATCTATGATTTCCATCGTCAACCGCAATTTAACAACCACAATTTAGAGTAATTATTTCCATTCAGTGGAAATTAACCACGTCTCTTAAACAATGGAGTGTGTTCTATTATCAGGGAGGAATTAATGGAATTTGAAACGGAAAATGGCTTTATATCCGGAATAGAAAGGGAAAACAGAAAACAAAGAGATATATATCTGAACAGAGGAGAATTTAAAAAAAAAAGACTAAGACTTCACAAGCTTAGACCAATTATATTAAACCATTCAACATTTGGGCGCCAATCCTTCATATCTGTTTTACTCCAACGCCCTTTGCAGTCATAAATGTGAATTCTGACATCAACCATCTCTTCTGATGAATTTTGAAATTTTAAATAATTTATATTACATTTTTTATTCACCTATTTTCAGTTTTTAAAGATATATTTTTGTTAATTTTGTATTACAAACGCATTTTCTTTTTGCTTAAGATAAGTGGGGGGTTTTCCAGAGGGGGGAATAATTTATTTTTACCATATATCTGTGATTCTCTTGAGCTATTTGTACCGCTCTAAGGGGTAACATCTATAATTAGAAAATTAGAAATAAGTTCAAAATTCTATAAACAAGAGCTCATCATGCATTCAAACTCAGTTTTTATTATACATTTCGCCAAATGTAACTATGGTTCAAAGAAAAATCCATTTGTCAATGACCAGTAATTCGACTTTTATTATTGTGTAGAGATTTTAATCCGTATTTATATCTAAATTTTCTTATCTCTTGTTTGTAAACATGGGAATTTGCAATCAATTCCTTACTCACTGCCTGATTCCCTTGAATTCTGAAATCCTGTATAAATGTTTATTCCTTATGACAACATATATTTTTTAATTTCACGAATTACCAAATGACTGCTTGATTTTATTTAGTTTAGAATTCGTCTAAAAAGCGTCCTCTTACAGCATAGTAAAAAAAATAACTCCCAGGATTTCATTGTAATTATAATAACGAATTATGGCTCTTTTATTAAACACTAGTAGACTTTTGTGAATGGCTGGTTCATAAGGAAAATTTGTTATATTTAATTTCACTGAAATCTTTTATATATATATAACATCTCTATGCTTCCGTCAAATGATAACACTAAAGCCATGTTATTTCATCTTAAATATGCTCTACACATTGTGTATATGAACCCTTCTAATACTCCCAAGCCATCATACTACCATTAAAAACGTAAATATTCTATTCATTTGTCTTCTGATGTTTGTGATATTGTAACCCCCCCCCCCTTTTTTTTTTTCGTCTCACAAACTGCATAGATATTAAATAGAACCTTTCTTATTACGTTCTCAACATTTAAAAAAAATCACGAGATTAAATATTAAATGAAACAATGAAAACAGCTTGAATTTCAAAACAAAAAACAAATCTATTGCTGAAAATTACTCAAAAAGTTGTTTTTAAAAATTGCAAAAATATGTAGAAATATTAAATTAATATAATTTAAAAGGTATATTATTATCGATTTTTAAGACAAAAATCCTTTTAGCAGTAATATTTTTGAAGGTTATGGTTGTAAAATGTCACAATTTCATTGAACTTTGAATTAATTAAAATTTCAAAAAAAAATCACAAAAGTGCACATTCCTACTCTAAAAAGTACAAACACACCAAGTTTGCAAGTTCTAGGTCAAACAGTGCGGCTGCTGAGGGCCAATACACACTCGCACACATTCATTTTTATTCTTTTAAAGATTTAAAAAGATTAAAGTGATAATGATTTTAAAATTTTAAAAAGCACATTTCTAATAGTACTATAAACTATATTAAATAACGCTTCTCCTTACATTGGTAGTCAAGTTTTAGTTTTGTTATAATAACGTCCCGTTTGAAAGTAACTCTACGGCTATTTCGGGACAGACCTCATAAATTTGAACCGCAGCTAGATGACGAGGACGACACCAGAGCTGGCACACCCGTCTCCACTCCTCATCACACTACACCACACGGAGGCGTTTTGCCCAGAAACCTGGAGGAATTGGGTCACGCATCTGAAACCCTCCGGTTCCAAAGGCGAGACCTTAACAACAAGGTGCCGTGGCCCTCAGTTATGTTATTATGCCTCTATTATGTTTAAAAGGTGTAAAATTGCGCTCCAAACACATTTTTCCTGATTTATATATGATTAAATAATTCACTATTCCCTTATTAATCCTGTCGAACTACAGGGTTACCGAAATGATGAAAGTGCTGGACAAAAAGATTTATTAGCTTAATAAAAAAAAAAAGAAGATTAAAACGAAATCTGCTATGCATATTTCAATGTATCATGTCAGAACATAATTTCTTGAACGGCCGAGCATCACGTGCTCGTGCAAGTTAAATAATATTTTTATTCATTTTAATTGTTTCATTGAATAAGTCACTTCAGTATTGTAAACGATCAAAAAAACTTTGTCTCGCATTGATTGTTTAAAAAAATATTACACTTCCTATTTATTTCATTTCATATAATCACGTGCTCAAAATTACTTTTTTTTTTGGGGGGGGGGGGGGGTTTGTTTTTGTAATTGACTTTTTTTAAAAAAATCAGAGCTTTAGTAAAGGCAATGGTAATACGTTATTAAAAGCTGATTTTTTTTTAATGCTCGTGCAGATAAAATTTTTATTTTTCGCCTATAGATTTTTGTTGACGCCACAAACCTCATATGCAAAACATCATGCTCTGACGTGATAAAAAGAGTTTTAATAGTGAAATCTATAATATATTTATAGCACAAAACAGACAAAATTATACTAAGGGAAATATTTTTTTAAAAAAAATGTGTCACCAAATCTTTTTACTACTCTGTTGTTTAAATCGCGGCAAAATCCCACGCACTGACATGCAGTTACTTGCTTTATCTTTAATGCTCCTATTCACTCTTCAGAAAACTCCTGGTTACGGAAGAGGTTGATTGGTGTAATGTCAGATACAATAGTGAGGAATATTTTATAGTCATCTTATAATCAAATCACGAAGCATGAAACATCTGAAAAGAAACTAATAAATATTTGAAAAAGTTTTTGAAAAGTTGTAATATTTTCTATAATTTAACAAAAATAAAATATTTCAGAGATCTAACGCTAAGTCAAAAATATATATGTTTTGCTTTAAATTTACAGGAAGAATTAGAATAGCCATTTCTGAAAAATAAAATTTATTTATTTCATTTTTGTTATAAGTCGGTAAAAGCTTTTTTTTTAAATTTCCATGATTTTTTAATCTTATAAGGAATTTATGATTATAGGTACTATTTAAAAAATTCAATAATTTTACGATTTGAAGAGCACCTTTAGCTTCAAAAAAAAGAAGATTTCAGTTGGGTATTTTTTACTGATACGGAAAGAGATCAAAATAGTATTTTCTTTCATATTTCAATTATATTTAATATCAAATACATATTCTGAATTTATATTTATCATATTTAAATTTAAAATATATTACAAAATTTTCAATGCATTTTTATATCTTATCATTAAAAGTGTGAAGTTTAAAAGTTCGTTCAAACATAAATAATAATGAATAAAATTAAAAAGTTATGCAAATATAAATTTACAGTTACTTAAATTGTTAATTAAAATAATTATGAAATCATCTAATATGAAAATGCATTTGTAGAGTACATAAATGTGTTTTTGTTACTTCAATTCATTACAATTTCAAAATGCGCAGCAAAAATAATTTCTTCGAATTTTTAAATTATATTAGAAACTCAAAATTAAAGAACAATTATTTTATTAATGATTTTTTTGTTTACATCATTCAAAAAATCGCATACTTGGCTGCCATTGAGTAGAGATATTTCCAGAAATTTTGAGCTTGTAAGATATTCATTTTCTTTTTCCTGGTGTTGAAAAGTGATAAATAAGCTCAAAAGCATTTCTCAAAAAGGCAAAACGAATTTTCGATCAATCTTGTCAGCGCATCAGACGTTTTACGACTGGAGGGATAAAAAGAATTCTTATCACACGTGTCCATAACCTCAAGCATAAAAGTTTTGAATAGATATTTGTTCAGAAACATTTCAACTGTCTTCATCATCTAGGAAATTTGATAGAAAAAATTCCAAGCTTTTTCTTATGCAAAAGTTTTGTCGCACATAAAAACAATTCTGAAAATTATCCCAAACTTTGACAGGGGTGTTTTCAATAAGTACTGAATTTGCCTCCGGCCAGACAAAAGTGTGGGAGGATTCAGACTTGAAGTTCCCATATAAAAAAAGCATTAAAAAATTCACACAAAAAAGTTCTTATCTAAAAGTAGATGGTGGAGTTTATATTACTTTAAATTTAAGCACCGAGTTTATTAAAATCTGTCAATCAGAGCCATTTCCCTGAAAGATTTTCGACATTACTTGAAATTCAAACTCCCTAAAAAAATGCGACGTTTTAAAATGAAAAATCTGACAAGTATTTTTAATCTCGGACTGCGCCTCGGGCTTATTTCTGTCCACAAATCAGAAAAGGAAAAGTGAGAAGAGCTGGTTCTGAGATTTTCTTGGATTTTAAGCAGACTTGTGAATAAATAAAAAGAGAAATAAATACCCGTAATGAAAATTTAAGTTAAACTGAAGTGAATGAATTGATGAATAAGTAGGTAAATAAATAAGTTGAATGAAATAAATTTCGAATAAATTAGATGAAAATTTGCAGTTAATTATATATTACATTTAAGAGAACATAGTAGTTAGAAAGAAATTATGATAATTACAATCTCCTAATTCTTATGTTCAATATAATATAGTAAAATTTTTATCATTTACTACGCTATAAATTTTAATCCTTTTCATTCTTAATAATAATAGCTAGCAAATAATCACATCTAAATGAGAAAACAAATTTGTGGATTTGTTTTTATGAAGATTTAACAATTTCACATGACTTATATTATTTATGGCTTATTATAATATAGTCAAACTTTCAAGAAATAAGAGAACTATTTTGCTATGAACACTGGGATTTTGAGCCGTGATCAGATAGATAAGATCGATTACAAGGACTTGGACTCCAATCAGTAACACCACACCATAAGCAGGTTGTTATTTTAAAAAACGAAGATACGACAATGGGTAAACGTAATTTCAAATATATAATTTTCGGATTTAAGGAAACTTGAAACATGGAGATTCATCAAAATCTCGAGTTTTAATTTTTTGGCGATTACAATAATTTCTCTTTGTAATCTTCATATGTAAAAAGGAAATGATAAACAATGGATATTTTTCAATTAAATTTGGTTGAGACTTAACAATGCCTCTAGTATAGAATTCAACAATATAAAAGGTTATAATTCTCCGTGTTAGCAAGTATCTTTACAAACGTTAGTAAACTTCAGTTCTTTTAAACAAATCAGATATTTATCCATGAACAAAATGGACAAGAGAGAAAAAAATGATTCAAAATATGAAGCAACATAGAAGCATGTGTCCAAGTTTACTCCATTAAGACACTTGTTTTACTAAGCATATATGTATTTTTCCTGCTCGTGTTTATGCGTACTGTGTTCTGTGGAGTGAAAAGCATAGAACACTTTGTCTCTTTCTCGTCAGAAGAATAAACAAAACGAATCTCTTTCTGTTACTTTCAAATGATAATTCATGTCTTTTTTGTTTTATTTTTTTCTTTTTGTAATTCTATAAAACAAAACAATTTTTATCAAAATCTATCCACTCTCATAATGATAAAACAAAAAATTATTTTACTGTTACCTTCGGAAGTCTTATCAAGTACACCAAGTAAAATTGGTATTGCATTTTTTTAATCTTAGTCTCATACAACATCTTAAAATCTCTCTGGAATTTAATTTCCAGAAGTGTACAGTTTTTAAAATTTAAATTGCTTACAATGTGACTAAATTTCAAAAAAAATCAAATTTACTTATTCTATCATATAGACTGGAAGCAAGATAACTTTTGAAACAATGAATAAAATCTGTTTCTCACGATATTTTAAAAAATAAATTAGAGCAATATACACTCATGCCCATAAATTAAGGATAATGCAAGTTCAAGAAAAGAAATTGCCAGAAGCAAAACAAATGTGACTTATTTGCAAAGCTTATTCATTAAACAAAAGGTAAAGAGCAAAATAAAGATGTACATGTTTGATATAATCAATAAAAATTGCTATTTTTTGCTGCCTGGAGCAAATTACAAAAAAACTATTTACTAAAACCAATTTACATGGTTGGTGTGATGATTAATAATTAGTATGTCTCCCAGACGATGCAATAGAGTTCGTACAACGCTTAGACATGCTGAGCATCAAATTCTTGATTTGATCATGTGAAATATTAAGCCAATCATCAAGTAATGCTCTCTTAAGTTTTGTTAGACATGTAGGAGGTGGTTGACGGGCTGCATCTCATCTGCCAAACCAATCCCACATTCTCTACTGGATTCAAGTCCGTTGAGAAGGCTGGCCAGTACATACTTGTGATATCCTTCGATCGAAGGCATTCGTTTACGATGTTTGAATGGTGAGAATGAGCGTTTTCATCCATAAACACAAATCCTGTTCGAATGACACCCCGAAACAAATGCATATGTTCTTCCAGAATAACGTCTCGATAGAATTTGCTTGTCATGGTTCCAATTTGAACATGCAGGTCAGTTTTGGAACCCAGAAGCAAACTAAATCTGTTGTCAGAACTCGTCGGAAAACATCACACAAGCTCCTTGTTGCGGTTCCACAATGCATGCTTCTTCAGACTAACTGCAGGCGACATTGATATGCAGTAAGTGGAACACATCTTACGGGTCTACGAGCATATAAATAAATCTGACCTAAGCATCTGTACACGGTCTGCCTTGAAACTGTCGTACCTGTGACTGAAGAGAACTGACGAGACAAATCTGTTTTTGTGTTCCGTCTGTTTCCTTTAGCAGTAACTGCCAAATACCGGTCCTCATAAGGCTTTTTAACTAGGGGGTGGCCTGTGCTGCAACGTCTACTCACTTCACCATCATCTTAGAATTGTTTCCAAAGACTGGAGATGGCACTATGGGGGATTTCTAGTTCCTTGAATACTTTCACAGTTAGCTACACCCACATTCCATATGGTCGATAATTCTACTTCGTAATAAATCATCCAAATGCGTCCTTTGCGTGATAACTATGCGTTTATTGTACTTAAAGGTTTATAAAGCGCTTGCGAACAATTTTACTTCTTTG
The DNA here is from genome assembly GCA_026289955.1 of Argiope argentata. Taxonomy (NCBI): domain Eukaryota; kingdom Metazoa; phylum Arthropoda; class Arachnida; order Araneae; family Araneidae; genus Argiope; species Argiope argentata. The sequence goes on from JAOUZG010036138.1 coordinate 377,443, forward strand.
CTTGTATTCCTTATACATCACTCTCTTACACCCTCGTCATTGTGATTTACTATCAGTGTCATCTGGAGGATTTATGTGTATTTGCATATGATTTTTAGAAGATGTATGTTTATTTTATGGGTAATTTATGTATTCTAGAGCTCGATGACTCCTTAATTTAAAGACATGATAATAAATATAACTTTCAGGTAAGAGAAATTTCAAGCATTACTTTATTAAGTTATAATATTTGTTAAATCTGCATAAAAATATAAAGCAATCCTGCGAATAGAATTACTCCTCTGTGTTTTAAGTACTGCAAGAAGCGATTCGTTATTTCTTGAAAATGTTTTTGAATTCTTGATGGTTTTACTAATTATTTACAATTTAAAACGAATATATTGGTCTGAAGGAACCAAAGAAACAAAATGAGTGCGTGCGTCTTACCATGAGGAATCAGAGTGAATGAGCACGAAATTTGTTCCCAATGTTAGATATCCTGCACTTGGATCCAGTGGGGGTCATCTTCCAGAAACTTTCGAGCATGAAATTTTTAACTCTGGGTAAGGTCGTGAATGCCTTACATGGCATTGGGAAACAATAGTTAAGAAATATAAATATTTGGCATGAATCTTGCCTTTTTCCTGAATCTCTAGTGTGAATATTTATCTTGGGTTTTTTTTTTCTTCCCCAGCTCAATCTGAAAACAAAATTTCACATGGAACTACAATTGTAACCGAAAAGCTGTAACTATATTGAATCGTAAACCTGCAGATGTAACCATATTGAACTTCATTCTCATTTCTTTTATATACCTGCAAAAATACAGACCGATAGATGGTCAATCTTTTGACAGATTTGGCTCAAAATTTTATAAAAATTTACCTTTTAGATGCTAAATCTATATACCTAATTGTCTTGGTAGCATTTTACGTTTTGTAATTATCGAGTTCACTTGAACTCAAACAGCCAAAGTCTTCCTCTGAATGAATTTTCTACAAAAATTGATAAAAATAAGTTCGGTGTAAAGCTTATTTACCAAATTGTATCCCTCTATCTCAAAGCGTTTGAGTTATTGTACTCCCAGACAGGTGGGTATAATTCTAAAAATTTGATTTTCGGATTCAGGGGTATCGGAGATGAGGAGATTCTTCAACATCTTGAGTTCGAATTTTTTGATAATTACAAGGCTTTCTCTATGCTTCATAAATGAGAAAGTAAAAAGGAAAATTTCTGTGAAATCTAAAATACAATGAAAAGAACTAATTAACAATTAATATCTCGGAATGGCAGGAGATCCATAAAACAAATCAAACCACCATAATGCGTGATGATAACTTTAAAACTTTGACTGTCAGGAGGCCACTCCTTCTTCAGCCTTCTTTGTTTGTTTGTTTTTTGATGTTGTTGTTTTTTGAACAAGTATACGCATTTCTCTCATGTCTCGCTAATACATTTTGAGTCACGTGATAGCTTTTAAAAATTAGACACATTAAAAAAATAATTTTATTTCCACTTTCAATTTTATTTCAGTCATGTGTACATATTCAAACAGCCGAATGGATCTGGTATGGGAGCTGCAGTTTTCCAATTCTGTTGTACAAGCTCTTAGTAAATTGCAATCCCTAAATAAAGTGAAGCTTATAAGAATTGATAATATTGAGACTAAATGCCACATCTGACCCCCGTTTTGTATAAGCATATAGTCAGTAAATAATTTGTAATATGTAACTAACATTATCGTTTACTGTGGTTTGAATATAATGAAATGATGTTAAGTAATATTAAAAATTAGGTAACAATTAGGTAAAATTAACTAAATTAAAAATTAGCTAAAAAGCAATAAGTTATAAGAAAATATTTGTTACTGTAATAAGTATACAATTTCGTTATAGTTAAAAAAAATTGCTTAGTTAAAATTTATAAATATATCTTCTCTTTTAATCATATTATGGCTTAGAATAGGTACACATCATACATCAATAGGCCAGGCTATACAATGCCAAACAAGCTAAATTGATTGCATATAATAAAGTGTTTCACATTCAAGACATTAGTAATTTCGTGGTATAATCTTTATGTAGATTAAAAGTATCTAATGATTTAAAAGTAGTTTTCAAGTCAACTGATATAAGAAGTATGCCTATGAATAGTTTTCTTCAAAAGATCCAAACGTAAATATCTTTAATGGGCATTAATTCAGCATGTGATATGTTCAATGGGTTTAATTTTCCATTTTGAAACTGTACCAGAGTTTTTGAAAAAAGTTGTACAACATTGAACCATTGTTATATGAAGAGAAATATATTTCTGCAATCATCTATGCTGTCTCCAAATTTTCATATTACATTCAGAAGATGTTGTTTGATCCCGGTTTACTTTAAGGATCTAAAGACCCGCGAAAACTGCGGTCCTTTAGAAAGGAGAGGGCCTAAGACTTCATAATCCTCTGATTCTGAAATCAAGATTTTGCCTCAAGCAAATCGTAGTTTTACATATTTAAAAGCAAAAACTATAATTACGCATATAAATGTAATTTTATAATAATTATTTACCATCAGATAACAAATCTTTTTCAATGAAAAGTTTTAAATTATTTTATTCAGGGAAGAATAAAATTAAGGCATGCTTGGGGCACTTTTATAAAATTGGTTGAGATTTTGAGTTTGGCCACCTACCATATTCATAAAAATGATTCAAAACTAATTCCAATATAAACTTCAATTAAGAATCCTGATTTTAACATCAAGGGACTCTAATGAATGAAAAACCCCAAATTGTAAGATATTCTCCAAATATAATTTAGGAATAACAAAAAAGGTTGTCCCAAATTTTTAAAAATATTTCTAAAATGACATCAAATTTTTTAAAAAAAAATTCTTGCATTTATAGTCTGATAATCAAGAATCAATATACAATACTTCATACATTCTTACATTAGTTCTTTAGTTAAGATTGATTTAAAGAGCAACTTTTTGTTTTTTTTTTCTTGCTTGCTTCGTATTTAAAAAGGCATGCATATAATTGCCAAAATTAAAACAGAGGATTATAATTCGTATATAGAACATCTAAATCTTATTTTTTAAAAATCCGAGAGTACTTGAAAAATTATTTATATATAAGAGAGGTGGTGTTTCTACAGTTTTAGATACGACTGTTTCAGTTTCAAAAAAAATACGGTACATTCACATTTTTTAAGTTTTTTTCATTGATCTTTGATTCATTACTTCTGAATGCTATATCAACTTTAGATAAATTTTTATATTTTAATAATTTGGTTACAATAATTTCTATTGAGGCTGTTTTGATTCTTCGACTCCTACGACACAAAATACCAAAATTCATTTCGCTCATATAATTTTTTTCATTAGAAATATTTATAGTTTCCTTAGTTATTTTGTCCACAATATTTTTCTGCTTAATGCACGATTCTAACCACATCAAGAGATACATTCAAAAGTGAAAAAAAAAGATTTCCGTAACTTTTTCCTGAAAAGAGCTTGTATTTAGTAATTTTCTTGATCATTTAAGACATTATCAAAAAATTCTTTAAAAACAATGATATTAACTAATCATAGAACAATAAATGTAGAGAAAATTATGCGCATTCCCCTAAACGAAGTACATTACAAAGGTAGTAATTTAAACTTCTGAAGAAAAACAGAAATTCTAAGGAAAGTGGTTGCTAAAAAAATCATAGTTTGGTGACTCTGACGTTAAGAAATTCAGCAATAATTTCACAGCTTTTAAATTATATTTAAAAAAAACCTACAAGCTTATAGCTATCATTAGTAATCAGCGGAATTGCGTCAAAAAGGGTATTAAATAAATCAATTGAACTCGTACGCATACCTCTTGAGGGACATAGATGCTGAGTTAGGAGCCGATTTGAGGAGAGTGTTACGGAGTTCTTGAACCCTAGGCTCTTAAACTCCTTACAGAACAGGTGATTAGGATAATAGCAGTGCATTGGGATTACTTAGTAACTGATTGCGCTTTGATAAATAAAAATATTGCAGAGGAAAGTAACAGATAATTTATATACAAGTTACGAGCACCTGAAAGAAAAGCTGGTATTAGCGGAAAATCCAAAATACAAGGAGTTAAAATGAGAAATAAAAATGTTATAGAATTTTATTTCCCCAAGTTCAAAAAAATTGAAAGTTATGGAAGTCTGAAGGTCAATTCGGTAAAAGTGAGAAAAAAGTATCAATAACTCAGTATTGAAGCAGTAAAATATTTAATGCGTTTCACAAGAACAGAGCTTGTGAAAAGAACATACGCTTCGTACGCATATAAAGATCGGTACTTTAAGCTATTCAAATTATATTTGTCTTAACTTTATGAAATGACACTCCGTAAAGCAAATTTAAAGATTTCATTGAAACTGTCTTTTATATGAATGGCTGATTATAACAATGGGTAATTATTGGCTTTCATCAAGTAAATGGAAAATTATTTCAAAGTTGTTTCCATGCGTTAAGATGTGAAACTATTATAGTAATAAGCCAGTGGGATTTTTCTCCCGAAGCATTCGCTTAAAAAGCATTCGCTCCTCCCATTCGCTTAAAAATTTTGAATTTTGTGCAAGATCGAATGTCAAGAGTGCCGATATTTTTATTTACAGAACATAGTACATGATCTTATTGTGTTTCGTTGTATAGGAAAGAAAACGAGTATGCATTTTGAAGCCTGTTTATATACATGCCAAAACTTAAAATTGACACAAAATTGTAATTTTAGGGAAAGATCAAAAAATACTAAATTTCATGTATCGAGTTCGTTGCGTTTTTGAGTTATCCCATTAACATGCGAACGAAAGTAAAAATCAATTGACAGTTAAACTTTCAACGTATTTTATTCAAAATTTGACAAAAAACTATTTTTTTAAGTAACAAGATTATATATCGAATTTTATTCAGTTTTCAGTTATCAAGTTTACGTGCATGAGAATGTACAAACCTACCGACAATCGACTCTGATGGAGTTTATTCAAATTTTATATAAATCTACATTTTAAATTATAAAACTGCATGCCATATTTTATTCAGCTCGCTCTTTTTGCTTTATAATTGCCATGCTCACTTGCAAAGGGACAGACGGACAAGCATAGATTTCGATGTTTATTACAAATCTATAAATTCAATATTAAGCCCACATATTAAATTTCACTCATCTAGCTCAAAACATTTTTCAACAACTAGCTCAAAACAAACGAATAATTATCACCTTTTTTTTAATTATGGAGTCCAAAATATAAAAATCCACCAAAACCTTGAGTCGAATTTTCTGGCGATTACAGTTCTTTCTCTTTCTATAACAAGAAAGAAGAAATACACGAGAAAATAAAAACTGGTTAAAGATGTGAAACCAAAAATAAAAATATACTAATGAAATTAAATTTGATTCAAGTCGCTTAATGTTTGAACTAGTTCTCAAAAATACTAGTAAAAATTCTTTGCAAAATCGAATGGTTGTCGACGAGGGAATGTGACAGTAAAGGGTGTCCAAAATAAGGACTATACAAATGCATGAGAGGAAATAAAAATTGGAAACCGATGTTTTAATAAACAAATGTTAGTAAAACATTATTTTAAGAGCTGTCAAAGCAACCAAGTGGAAGAAATAAGGACATTTTATTAGCACAAATGTTAATATTTAAAATCGGAAGTCTTAGCTTATACCTTGTTTTAAGTAAACAGTGATATTGGAGACTTAGAACTAGAATACGAAACGTTCACTAAACTTCAACTGAAAGGTAAATATTGGGCATAAAAATGCAAAAAAATATGCTTTGATATTTAACAATCCATATTTCATCTTTTAGTAAAGCACGTATCGCTAAAAGTGAAAACAGATTAACCTTTAAATACATTGCATGAGTTTCAGAGGTTCATTTGCTTTACAAAGAGCTCAACACAAATATTTCCAAACGGTTTCATCGATTAGAAATAATAATAAAAAAATTTTTATCCCAAGCGTAATAAAAATGAAATTTATTCTTAAAAGAATCTTAACAATAAGTGTTGACCTATGTGGCATTATCAAATTAATTTTACATAACAAATAAACACTTACAATATAGTACAAAACACAACGTGAAAAATCACTTAACACTAATATTTAAAATTTGAAAGTTTTGAAAACAAAATAGATTCCCCAAAATGTGAAAAAGGAATAAGTACCTTTTTTGGTTATTTTAAAATTCTATTATTAAAGCTATTTTTAAATACATTTAAAAAATCCTAAACATTTCTTTAAATTTCAGCAAGTTAGTTTTATTGAAAAGCAAAAACTTAAAAACGATGAAATTTGGTTTTCATCTAAATCTATTTAATTTTTTTAAAGTCTATAGCACAGAAATTAGTTTCAGTTGTAGTTAATACATGAAAATGTGTATTTTATATTGTTGTGACACTGATTCATAGATTAATTAAAGAGTAAATAATACGTTTCTTGCTTCTAAATGCAGCTGCGCGTTTTTTTTTTTTTTTAATACTTAGCATTTCTACTTGACAGGTTACTGATTGACAGGTTTTCTGATTGGCAGATCACTTCATCCAAATTAGCAGGATTAAGTTTTGCATTGGGAAATTTAGAAAAATTTCAAAACAACACAATTTGCACCATTCAGATAAGGGCTTCGAACTACATAAACTTTTTACTTAAGCTCTTCAAATGGAATTAGCATTTCTATTCCTAATTGGTAACTCAGTACTGTGTCCAGGAATCATATATCAATCAAGAATTATGAGGGAATTAAATAAACAAATGTTGATTTTGAAGCTATATTATTGACAAGTAACATTGTTCTCTTACAATGAGTATATTATATAAATCGAATTTGCAACTTTCCTATAACCTGAAATAGTAATATAGAAAAATAATAAAATTATTGTGCTTGAATATTAAAGCTAAATAGTCTGCCTTAAATATTTTTTTTTATAAAATTGGAAATTTTTCTAATCCTTTTTTTTATCTGAACATTTCCTGATCTGATTATTTTTCCTCATCCAGCATTAAAAAAACCATTAGAAATTGTTGATTTTTATCATCAATAACATTAAACATTTTAAAAATAAGGTAAAGAATGTATCTTTCATTTAAAAGTTTTTAATCAGACCATTCAAACCAAGAGATACAATTTTATAACATTTATTTAATAAAATTATTTTTAGAATAAGAATTCTTCTAAAAATATTCATAAGTGTCCCGAAGCCTGTACACTGATTTTATGCAAATCATCAGGGATTTAAATAGTCGAAAGGATTTGATAAAAGGAACAAATGTAAAGAATAATATTAGACTTTTTTTCTGAAGAAAAGAAAAATGTTTTAAAAAATCTAACAATAAATAATGGAAACTTGAAGTCTCCTAAAGAAACTTTATCGACGCAATAAACAAAAGAAGTATTTGGAAAACAATAGGCGAAAGTAGAAAGCGCAGTTAAGTTTGCTAGATTATGCAGGATAAAAGCAGTTCTGATAGTAAAACACAAGTTTTCTTCTCAATCAGAAACCACAATCGAATTTCTTTTAAAGATCACTGCTTTTATTAGTTTTACTTTGTCCTAGATAGAATCAATTAATGGAACAATTAGATGAAAATTACATCATCTTCAGAAGGGTCATTAAATTGTCGGTGAACTCTGCTTTTAAATAATCAAAGTAAGCCTTTCATTATATCTTAAAATTTATTTTAATACAAATTTTCTATGTTTAATTAAATCAGTTAGATATTAATTTACATAGGTTTTAGCTAAACTACGTCATTGAAGAAAAAATTATAAAACCGCTCTTTGTTTGCATAATTCTTTTTTTATAAAACTGATTTGAAAATGAGAATAATCAAGTCCAACTGCCGGGATTTGTCGTGCTTTTTTGAGAAATTTTTAAATTAATAAATGAAAATTTTATCATATATTGCACAAAGAATTATTATACATAAATAAGAACAAATTGATAAATTGCTAACAAAATACAAATAATGCCATCAATCTGACAAAAAGAAATTCGAAAAAAAATTAACAGTATTTTTCCCATCAAAAGCCATTTATACATCTCCAAACTTAACAAAATAGTTTCTTTAATTGTCTATATAATATTTATTAAAACAGAAAGAGAAAGAAAATGTTAATGAAAAAAGCGATATTTCTCAGTAGATATCAAAAAAAGTACAAAGTGCTGCTATTATCATTGTCACTGCTTTTGGTTTAAAAAATAAAAAAAAAACCCAACCAACCTTGGCTCACAGATATCTATAGATCCTTTGTTCCTTTTTTTCGCAAATATTTTAAGAGAAAAAGGCGCAAAAATTGTTAACATGCAATTTCATCCTGAAACAAACAAAAAAATGAAGCGAAGAATACTTTTTAAGTTAAAAGGTCTACTTTAAGCATCTAGAAAAATATAAATTTTCAAATTTCAAATTAATATTTAACTAATTTATTATGGTTAAATTTATATTTCATTGAAATCAAAAATAAGTATGTTTTATTTGATAAAGTGAATCGAGAAAACATTCATTGTTCCATAATTTTGTTTACTGTACTAATTAAATCAAAGAAAAGAAGTTAAGAATTTGAAAAAATTTATAACTGCAACTCTAAATGTCAATTTTTTAAATCTTGTTTTCTAAAGTAAGAGAAATGAAAGAATGGAAATTTTAAGACTTCAATTAGTTTATATTATTATTATTTATTCATATTTGCAAGAAATTATTTCATTTGTAAAAAATAGTCTTTATGATATTAAGAAAGTATAGATTAAAATAATGCAACACTAGGAACAATTATCAAAATAAAAACTTTCTGAAATATAACAACAAAAAACATTCCCCTTCAGCTAAAAGGGATAGGTAAATCGGCTTGCTGCTTAGAATAAGATCAATACCAAAGATACAAACGATTTTGTAACTCATATCCGTCTCATAACACCATTTTTAGTTTCGTTATCTTGAAATGCCCATATAATCTTCTTACTTTGATATAAACTATCTTGATTTTTAATTTCGCTCTTATAGAATCATTGGCCTGTTCACTCAGAAGCCTATTTTTAAATGCTACTTATTTGTTATTTTTATAAAAGATTTTTAATACATAGTTGACCGAATATGGAGCATAGCGCGACCTTAGTTAACATCCATAAGTGCTTCTCAAGAAAGCCGCTAGTTCAAGACAAATTGTTATTGTCAAGATCAGGGCCAAACAGTACAAACCTTAGTTCAAAGGAGACTCATGTTACATAAATAAAAGAAAACATATGGTAGTCATCATCTGTTCTCAATTGAGAGAGAATACTTTGCTAAACAGATGGTTAGTTTCTTTTTTATTTTTTTAAGTTCCTTTCTTCATTTTGTAGAAGCCGGTTAACCTTTTTTAAGGATTCGTCTGATATTCATAATCGCTAGAGATATTAATTCTAAGCTCATGGAGGGAAGAGAACGAATTTCTCCATAAAGGGATAATAAAGCGTGTGTGCGTGCGTGCGCACGACTGGGTGTGTTAGCGCTCTGCAGCACAGACTGTTAGATCGAAAGGTCATTACTTTGGCACATGGAGCATTTTGAGCGATTTTTATTAATTTTAATCAATTTCTTAATTTTAAAGAATTAAGCAAAATTCTGTATTTTTTTTCCACGTAGCAGTGAAAATATTACATCACAAAAATAAATGCAATATCATTAAATTTTTTTTAAAAAAATATCTTTTCAATTATTGCCATTTAATTGCTGTAAAGTTTATCTATTTTTAACTACTTTTTTTTAAAAAATTGTAACTTATTTTACAACAATTAATTTCTCAGTCGTAAAGAAACTCAAATTGTTTTCATTAATGCAACAAATAATTCATCCTGGATTTTTCTTCCTTGATTGAAGATAGGTTTATTTATCCATGATGATTAGGTTTCTTTTTAAAATATGCTTTTAATAAACTTATTGAAATTTGTTAATTATACTTGTAATTAAGATTTAAGATGATGAAACATTTTGGAATGCATCATTTTAAAATAATTTCACCAAGAAAATTGGTGTATTAGTTGAAGTCTTATCACTTCGTTTCAAATTTAAGTTCACATTTTAGGTGGGATAGTAAAAAATTAGATTAGGGGGGGGGGAATTTACTAAAAGTCTACAACTTTGGACTAAGTCCTTATGCAAAATTTTATCTCTCTAATTCAAAACTTTTCGAGTTATTGTGCTCACAGACAAACAGACATAATTCCAAAAGTGCGTTTTCAAATTGAGGTATGTCGGATTCGCCAAAATCAGAAGTTCGAATTTTTTGTAGTACTTTCTCTATAATTTGGCGACTAAAGCTAATGAAGTTAAAAAGGAAAGATAGTAAAGATGAAGACAACTTTTAAAATAGTAGGTCAATCGACTAGTAAAGTTTTAAAAAATTTTTACTTCCATTTCTAATTTTTTTCGTTCAAAGCTTCAATATCATCATGTAGATTGATACAACAAATATTTATTACATCCATAGTAATTTTTGAATTGCTATTAAATTTTTACCAAATTGCAACGAAAATGCAGTTTTAACTGTTCTAATTTTAAAATAATCCTAGGAATCCAACTCAGTTGTAATTTTTAAAGAAGCTAATTTAGATAGTAGCAATTATCTACAATAAGATGAGAAAATCAATAAATAAATTCTTATATAAAAATTTGGAAAATATTCATAATATAAATAAAATGAAAATCATTGTTGCTGTTTTGTTTTTATTATGAGTTGAAAATTTTTTCATATTTTTTTGTGTCTTCATTATTTACAATTTGATATAATTCGCTTATTGTAAATGAAAGTTATTAAAGTTTAACCATGGTTTAGTTTATAAATTAGAGCTCGTATCTGTTCTAGAGTAATTATTTACCTGAGGCAAGAAACTCTTTAAAAAAACCAGAGTTACTGCGGAAAAAACTACTTATAAATATTTTTAAACAAAATTGTTTCAGCAAAAGAAAAACTAATTTTAGTCTGCATAAAGATAGGACCTACAATCCATCAACCTCAATGAATAGAAAAAATTCAGTCAATGAATAATTTCGGGACATTTCCTGGATTCCTTAGCATATTTTATGAAACAAATTTTAAAATTTCAGTTGATTATCTACCAAAATTAATAGACATTTTTTAACATTCCAAAGGGGATTTTTTGTATTTCCTTTGTTTCAGTATAGTTTTTATAAACTTTACATAATAGCTCGAGAGTTAAAAGGGATGTAATTAATAATCATTGCATTAATCGATGTATGAGTTTTCACTCCAATTACTAAAATAAGAACTACAGTATCAATTAGAATTTTAAAAAAAAGATCTAAAATGAGAAAAGACATTGAAAACAACTATTAAAGGAAGATTTTTTTCAAATGTCAATATTAGTTTCGTTTGCTTTAGATAAGGACTCGTTTGTCTAAATTCTTATCAATCAACAATTGAATGCCCCACTTCTATCGTTTGAGATTCGGATAAAGTTCAAAATCTTCATATTAAAATATTTTTTATGCGGTGACAATAACTCGATTGACTACGAATAAGAAAGGGTAGAAAGAGATTTTAAATACGTCACACATTTTTAATAAGACAATAAGAAAAGACAAGCGGATCTCCTGTTGAGAGGGAAAAAAAAGTGCAATATTGACAACCAGACAATGCCAAAGGAAGTACATCTTGCTGTAAGTCAAATTTTCTAATCACGCATTTCATATCGCAAAGAATTTTGATAAATTTACAATCAATATTTCATATCGGACATGTAAGAATTAAAAATCAAACATACAAAATAAAAACTTAAGCATGATATTGTACAATAATTCATTGTTTTGAAAGAAAATCCTTAATTGTATGCGAAGTATGGCGACTTAATCTCTTTTTATCACGTGGAGCATTTCAAGTTATCAGTTATGATCAGAAAAATCCAGATATTGAATTGCTTTTCATTTCCCGAGCTTTAAAGTCTTCAGCAAAAATAAATACAGACATAATAACTGTAAGCAAGAAAATAGCAAAGCGAGCAATATGTGTCCTCTTCTGTGTATTTGTCTTTTTTTAGGTTTTCAACACGTTCGTTCATCAACGTTGGAAAGTAATTTGAGCAGTAACGTAACAAGTTTTGGTTATGAGCCTGCTGTAAATCAAGAGCAAGAATATCAACATGCAATTATAGGTAAAAATATTCTTATATATTTTAACTTAAGTTATTATTCTTCAAATTGACTCTCGATATTTTATTTATAGCAAGCTTGTGCTATTTATTTCATCAATTGCACTTATAATACGAATTTGTTTCATTTTTTAGTATGTTAGAAGTGATTTGGTATTAATAATTTCAATGCGTATAAAATTTTACCGATTAATTTAAAATTATAGCAAATTTTCTAAGATTATAATTAAATAAAAGTAAATGATTATGATTAATTAAGCAAATTATTCTTCAATTATTTTTAGAGGCTGACAAATAATTCGACGCAATACATGACCACGAAATTTGTAACATTGGTTATAATTATAAAAATCACCAGATGTTCTTCATAGTGGAATATAAGATAAATATTTTTAAATAATAAAACAAAATGCTGCAGATACATATATTATAACAGCCTTGTAGAAATCTTTTAACGGGAAGGACTGGCCAAATGTAACGACTTGCAATACAAAATTGTTTCCATTTCCACTTTTATCATATTAGCTTACTTAAATAGATTTAAAACCTTTTACTCTGAATCTTATCTTGAAAGATTAAAATTTTTATGAATAAAAATAATAATTTTTTTACAATTTACCACCAAAACAATAAATTGACAAAGCATGGAATTCCTTAACGCTACTTTTGACTTCCAAAAATGTATTTGAATATTGATTTTATGTTGATTGGATATAACACAGGAATCAAGAAACATGAAATATACGACATCGTTAGTACTTTCGACAATTTCAAAAAGAAACGTGTCAAAAAAATGAGAGAAAAAATTGCATTTGTTGAATGAATATGTTGGTACACAGCAAAAGAAAGACTTGCATAGAGAAAATTTTGATTAAGCGACAAATCGGGAAAGTTTAAAAGAATTAAGGAGGAACCAACAAAAATGAAAATCATCAATAATATTAATACTACAGGGCATTTATACTATAGGGATGAAATAAGCTAGATGATTTTAAGTCATCTTTTACCTAGATCAATCACAGGAAATGAACTAAATATAATTTAATTTTAACATTTTTTCGATTACATATGGGCATTAGTGCTTGATACAAGAGTTTTTATTTCAATGTCCAGTTTTAATAAAATTCAGCCGTGTGCGTAAATCCAATCCCATCAACTTTATTTTCTTCCCTCAAATGCGTTGTGGGATTTTGGAGCTCAGATCTCATCTTTTTCGCTTGACCAAGGTTAAAAGTTACAAACTCCGCCCCAAAAACAACCCTTGTACAGCTTAAAAACAGGACATTATAACACTTAACTGAACTATATAAATATGCAAACAAGAAGGTTCTTTATGCTTTTCATGATTATTTTAAGTACATAAATGTCCACCGGTATCCTGGCATAGAGGTAGTGCGTCTTCACCGTGATCCGGGCATCCCATTTCGGGTATGTTTGTTCTTCATCCGTGTTCTATATATAAGGTGAGTGAATGTGCCCTCCTGTGAAAAGGTGTTGTACAAGCGAATGTGAAGAATGAATAGCTAAAACGTACTTTTGGCCCTAGATGGCGCTACTAAAACAAGAGATACTCTCTCGGCTTAAAATCGCTGACTTCGTCAGTAGGCTTGTCTTTGACAAGTGCCATAAGAAACAACAGCAACAGTATAAATGTTCAATTTTCTGAGAAACACAAGAGCTATTTTTGCATAATTTCTTAGCTTTAAACCATGGATACAAACAATCTTGAGCGACCTATGCATTTTTATTCGTATTTTTCAGTGCTTTTCTATAAAGAAAGAAAATATTAACTAACAATTTTTTTAACTCTTTTTAAACACAATAATGTCCAAAGTCCTCATAAGAAAGAAGCTCACATTGTATTTCTGAGGTTAGATCGATCGCAATTGCATTTGGTTTCGCTTTGTCTGACACATTAATATGTATTCCTGAATTTCTAAACAGTTTTCAAATAGCATATATCACCCATAGCCAGATTTTAATGCAAAAATTTTGTTATTTTGAAATTTTTTCCTTTTGATTTATTTTCGAAGTAATGTAAGAAAATCGAAAATAACCTTTATTTTCTTGATGCATTACAATGCTTATAAAAGAGGCTTTTAATGTTTTATATATTTAAAAAATTATGATTTTCTATCTATTTTTCGACTGTTTTCCTTAAAATAATTTTAAAAATTTGATAAATTATTAAAAATTAGCAATTAAATGAAATTTTATTTCACAGTTATCTTATGATGGTATTCTTAATAGAATTTAAAAGAGCTTTATTTAAATTTAGCCTTTGAATTAATTTGAATTCCAATGGGAATTAAATGAAATATTTGGTAATAATTCCAGGAAATTTTTCCTTACTACTTACCATACATTATTAATTATATTGCGGTACTAAACGCTAATGGTCGAAATACCCGATAATTAACCAGCAAATAGCATTTTTTAAATTCAATGTTTTACAATTATCAAAGGAAAATTTTAGTCAAGAAATTTCACATTCTTTTTAACTAGTATTTGGTAAAGGGAACTAAATACCCAGAAATAATCTCTGTAAAATTGGCAGGTGAGGATGAATCCTTAGAAATACGAAATGTATTAATATTTACTTTACCTATAAAACAGATCGTATTGAAATCATACATTTAATAAGGAAATATTTATAAGAAAAAAAAGTTTTTAACCATTCCCACTCTTATTTTCTAGATTGTACTTTAGATAATGACAATTTTTATAGGCGATATTTACAGTTTTAAAAAAACTGATTTTTCTTCGGCTTTGATGATATTTGAATGAAACTATACTTCTTTTACAAAGAAGTGCGGGTTACTTCTAAGATGAATTTTTAAAAAATACCATGGGAAACAAATAAATGCAGAAGGCGTTCAAAGTAATAGAGAAGCTTTCCAGAGAAAAAATAATGAGTTTTATCACTGACCACCATCACCTTTCTTGAGAGCAATTTTTTGTTTCTTTGTCCGCCAACCTAACATTTTATATTCGCTAATTACAGACAAGAGGTTTAAACCAAAACTTCGTTTGCCATGAAAAGGCAAATCTTGAGCCTTGAGGAAGCATATAAAATTTAAACACAGCGTGAAAAAATAAACTAGATGTTATTTTATGTGGGCCGCAAAAAAAAAAAAAAAAGAAATATATATTTCTGAGCTACAAAATTAAAAAAAACAGTAAAGTTAACGTGTTTTTTTTCTGTCATTTGATATTCCTTCTCTTCTACAATCTTTCTTGCTCCGATGAATATCTTGTTCACAAAGATTCTTTTAAAAAGTTACTCCAGTTGAATGTCAATAATTCCAGATCTGACAAAAAAACACACTTTCCTTTCACAATAGTGAATAGTTTCTCACATCGATAACTTATCCCAAAATTGATTGTTGTTAATAATTTAGCTTAAATACAAACCTAAGACTAAGCTATAAATATGCATTAAAAAAATGTTACATTTGTGCTTGCTGGATAGCAAAGATATTTCTTGTGGACAACGAGTTTAACATGTTTGTCTTAAAGCTATATTCATGCATGATATACAGAACACAACATTACTCTGGTGGCTGAGTCTCCAGTTTGAGATCATGAGTACACGAGCCTTATTGAAACTAAATCCATCGGAATTAAATGTTCTTCTGCTATGCAAGTTTGTAGATGGAGAGTCGATCAAGAAGTATCTATCGTCATTTGACCCCGGCTCAAACTGAACAAACTCTGTCCCCAAATAACCCTTGTTTCATTCTTTGGGAGTTTTTTTAGGCAAAGGCGTTTAAATTTTCTTTAATTACCTTCTGCGTCAGTTTTACTGATTTACCTAGAATATCGTCAAATAAATTCCTTTATGTTCCTCCAATTTAATTACATAGTCTTAAAATATTCGCAATAAATCCTTTTAGAAATAACAAAGCTTACCCTTTTTACTGAGAAGTAAAATCATCCTTCATCTCTGATGTACACTTTGGCCTATTTCAATATTAATAAATTTAATAATTATAATTTTTGAATACAGGTATATACCTTCAATATATAACTTAGTTTTAGATACTTTAGGTTTCTTTAGGTATAATTTCCTTTAGATTTTCACAATGATAAACTAACTAATTTTAGGAAAATATTTAATTCTCCAACACTGGACTTTTTAAAATTGGTATTTAGATGCAATGACTTCAATTAGAACCAATTTTTTAAACAATGCGAATCGACATTTATATGCAACGCTATAACACTAAAATATAATTCATCACTATAATAGTAAGAGATAAATAGACACCCACCCCCCTCAAAAGTAAAGGGATGGAAATAGAGTCACTTCCAACAGCTGCTGAAGGCTTAATAAATTTTAAATATTTTGATAGGCTACTTTGTTAAGTAAAATAATAGTATTGTTTAGTCAAATAATATTTTTACTATTTAATTTTAATTTGTTTTTATTTCATTATTACTTGTTGAATTGTTTATTACCACTGTACAATTCTACGTATGTATGTTACTATACATTTTTGCATGCTTAGGTTCAAAAACATGCATGAGAGATCTTGGATGCTTCGAAATCACAAAGGACTTTTTTCATCCAGTGTATCGACCAGTCAATTTCCTGCCGCACGATCGAGCAACTATCAATACGAAGTTTTTACTCTACACAAAGGAACATCCGAAAGAATATGATGAGATTCATCCGAACGATCCAGAAGATATAAAAGATTCAGATCTAAATCCGAATCATCGAACAGTATTCATAGTCCATGGATTCATTGACAGCCGATTTTATGGGAAATGGATGGAGGTATATTTTTAAAAATTGTATTAGAAATATTCAATTTTTCAATCTCTTCCAAGCCCGTTTTATCATAATAAAAATAAATCTGCAAGAAACAAAGAAACAAGAATTTAGTAAATTTATTAAACCGCTAACTTTAGCCTACACTTGGCGTCATGAGATTAGGCAAATCATGACTGAGGAACATGAATCATATATAGAACTTTAGGTTCTTGAATCGCTGACTGCGCTCTTAGCCATCGTTATTCAAAAATTGGCAGACCTATATTTCATTTAACAATGAATTCATCGCTATGGTTGGATTGAATACTGGAGATTTTCCCAATTTTTTTCCAAACAAAACTTAATAAAGATCAATTTCCCCTAAATCATTTTCGAGAAGGTAATCTATTCTCATTATCGGAGCTGTTGGGGATTTCTAAGTTCTCCAAAATAGATTTAACCAATTATAACACATTTTATTGAAGTCTGACTCAGCGATTAGACATGAAAAAAAGGATTAGATATCCTTTTCAATATGTGTACAACAAAAATTGGATTCTCTTTTAGAAGTTGAACCTAGAGCATTCTAGATCATTCCTTTTAACTTCATGTAACAATATATAGAATCTCGTTTTAAGAATAATATGCCATGAAACAAATAAACTAATTGTATCACAAATGTAGTTTTACACTTTCTAAGGCCATGAGAAGTATGCCTCCCACCAAATTCATCAATATTTATATGAAGTTATATAACTTGGGATAATATTCTGACAGATTTTTTTTTAAAAGACAAACTAAGATGCTTCAATTCCTTATCTCCCACAAATAGTGATTCCTGGTTTGGTACTTAATTATTAATTATTTAAATTAATTAGTTATTCAAACTAAATTTATCTAATAAGCTAAAATAATCCCTTCTCAAACCAATTTCAAAACAAAAGATTTTTTAATACACCATGAATAGAAAAAAAACCTTTTAAAGGGTAAAATATTCAGTAATTATTGTTAAAAGTTAATTTTTAACTAAAATATATCTTAGTAATTTCATTAATTTTAAAAGTCGGACTAAAATTATTATATAATGAAAAATAGTTTACACAAACATTTCAACCATAAATTTAAAAAAAAGTAGTCAAATACGTTCTTCCTTTTTAGATTTTTCTTCATTTTTCCCCTTTCATAACAAAATTTGCAGTTTTTTATGTAAATAAACAGTATGAAGTAGAATACGATTAATAAAAATTTCACTTATTAGATCAACAACGTGAATTGGATGCTAATATAATTTTATTTGTTTATACTACGATAAAGATAAAACCGATGCATTATTTCTTATCGTAGCATAATAATGAAACAAAAAAAATTCGTGTGAATTTCAAAAAGCAGCTCAGTGCAGTTATCACCATTCAGGTGATTATAGAATCTGCTATCCTAAATATCGATTTTCAACTCATGGATTTTTAATCTTTTCCCAATTGTGGGGCGTTTAGTGAGGGAAAAATTTTATAACTCCCTCATCATCCTGAATAATTTGGTTACGTCTTCAAAAAGGAAAAAAAGTAGTAAGAAAAAGAAAATAAAAAAAATCTCAAAAAGAAATTCCTTCTATATTAGTTTCCAAAAAAAAATTTTGAAGAATTGTTTTTAGAGAGTATTGTTTTTATCCACCATTTTTGCTCATAGATACCGTTAAATATTTAAGAGCAAATCTCTGTGAAAGTTTTTGTGATTACAAAATATTTTTACAACTCAATACCACTCGGAATAACAAACCACAGTTTAAGAAAGAAGTCCTAATCAAACAATATTGGACTTAAGTTGATTTTTTACCCCAAATCCTTAATTACTGTATTAAATGTGGCTAATCGATGGAAGACTAGAAACAACAAATCATACAAACAACTTTCTTTTTTATTATAAGTTTCTTCAGAAATACTTTTATTTAATCAAATGTTAACTTTTTAAAAAAAAACTTATTCGTGTAATACCATTGCTTTTTTATGTTTTAATTTTTAAATTAATGAAGATTGTACGTATTGTAAAAATTATAAAATACAGCTTATTAAATAAAAAATCTTAGCAAAATTTCTTTAAACTTGCATTTAAATTATTAAAAATCATATTCGTTTTGTTTTAAAAGAGAAGCATATAACTAATGTAGATATTTAAGAATTGTGCGAAAAGTTCAGGCTAATGAAAGAAAATTCTAATATAAGGCCTTTTTATTTTGAATCAAATAGTATAAAAATTTAAATAAGAATTTTTTTTTCATTTTAAAGCTTCTGTTTTAAAAACTTTACGCAGATAATATTTAATGAAAATATATAGTTAAAAGAATTTAAAAGAATGTATTTTTTATGACGTTTCAGAGATTCTTATGTTGTTCGTTCTTTCCTCCCTATACCTCATTCTCTTGTATATTTAATTCAATTTTAAAATTTGACTCTTAGGTTTCAACTGTTCAAACCATTGTTTCATAAGTATATAATTTTAGCCATTTAATAAATCATTCAACAAAATCAATGACTTTAATAATTTTCTGCATCACTGCTCTAAAAAGATTTCTGTAATGACAAATATCCTTCAAAAATTATAATTTAATATTTTCTAACTCGTAAGTTTAGTTAAGTTTAGTTATTTTAACATCCTGTTTGACGTTTCATGCAGTAATTATATTAGTTAACAATCCTGTAGTTATTACAGTTAAAACAATTGTTTTTAAGCCTGTAATTTAAGCCACATCAAAAGGTCACGGTGACTATATGGCAGAATCTTGAATCAACTTTGTTAGATTGCTAATTCGAAATCCGTAGCCTGCTGTATGTTAATTCTGAGTGTTGAAGTCGAGGGTCAAACGTCCTGGTGTTAACGTGATTAAAATCTAAGAAAGTGACGCGATCACTCTTCTTATATGGCTCTTATGCAGTCATTTATATGACTAAGTGTTATAGTACGAGAATGGTAGCCAATATTCCAAATGTAACTTCAAAAAAAGGGTTTCAATCTAATTTAAAATTCTATCAAAAACACACGAGAAACTTGCAATCACTTGAGTTCTGTTTCTGAAATTGCTTAAAAATTATTGTTGTATAATACCATAACTCATTAAAATGTTCTTTGATTTAAAATAGAATATTGAATGATACTTTTGACAATTGGAGTAACATTCAAAATAATAAAATTTTCGCAGAAATAATGAGTGTTAAACTTCTTGAACTGATTCCTAACTTTAGAAATCCATATCATTAACCCTTTTTAAATTTTTTTTTGTCACGAATCTGCATGAATAATCTGCTGTATTCTAGTATTGGTGCTTTTTATTAAATAATTTTTAAAGTTAAAATTATCTTCTTTTTTTTTAATGTCAATGAAAACCAGAAAATTTTTGTATAAAGGGAAAGACTGAGCATAACATGTAAAGGAATTTCTCTTACATAATTAGGTTTTTCTTAGAAATGAGTATCTTTAAAGCATTCATATATAGGGAAAGAAATAATATTACATAAGCAAAAAGAGCATATACAACAAAAATCAAATATTACAGCAGGCAAAGTTTTAAGAAGTTTCCCATTTTAAACTATTCTTACTGTAATGATGCTCAGATAATTCTCTTTATTTCGACCTTTCATTAAAAAATAAAAGTAAAGATTATTTAGCTCGTACCTACTCCTTTACAAGTATAATGCCACAAAAAAATCAACTTAACGATCACTTAACCCTCAAATTTTGTGAAAGAAGTCATTCTTCGACGAATGATTATTCTTTCCTTCCATGGAGACTTATATGCATTGCACTGAATAACGACAATTTTTCCATGAATTTCCTGTCGATACCAATCTGTCTGGAGTTCACAAAAACTTTTAAGTGAACAGAGCTGTGGTTTACAAGTGTTGTTTACATTTGTATTTCTTGTAATTATGCGGCAACAGACGCAATACATATTGCAAAAACCATACAATTAGTTAAAGAAAATCTTTTAAAGAATCGTTTTGAAAAAAAAGAGAAATGAATGTTGGATGTTACATTAAATATACTAGCACCTATAAATGTTTTTACTTTAATATTTTTACAAGAATTAAAGTACCGTAGCAAATAAAGTGGTTTTGTTTGATTTTATGTTGTTTTATATTTATATTCGTTAATTGATTAAAGATAACTTACTTGGATGATACTTGTGTACAACCAACCCCCCCCCCCCAGCACTGAACGTAGCAGTATCGACAGGTTTTGTTGTGGCCGAAACTTGGATGATGCTATATATATCGGGACTCAAAGAAAAATTAATTCATAAAATTTTATCAATCTACCTTATTGATTAATTTAATCTGTAATTATGCTTACAAATTTCAATTAAAGTACTTATTTGTGAAAAGACTGCAAATGAACTTGCTAAAAAATATTTCGAACAGATATTCGAAACCAATTCGTAATAACTACGATAAAAAGACGAATTATGACTAAAGATTAGTTATAAATTATTGAAATTTAACTTTATTTATAATGTAAAATATGTCAAAAGTAGTTTTATTGCGAAAAATAAACATTCCGTGACTAAAACAAACCATGCCTTGAACTCCTATACAGAACTTCAATGTGCGGTTGCCACGCATTTCATCCACCACCACCCCTCTTTTTTTTAAATATGGTTCTTTGCAATTACACATATTTGATTTTATATGATTTTAGTTGATCAAACACATAACAAATCCTATCCGATTACTTTTTATCTAAGTGCACAAGGTGGGTCCCTTCTCCTAAAGCGATACAAAATGTCATCATTGCTACGTCAGGTAAATACAATAAATGCCCTACCGTGTCTTATTTAATCGTTGCAAGGAAAAATTTTAAAAGATGTTTATCATGCATTTAAATTTCAGTCTTAAGTAGTTGCATCATAAGAAAATTTAGAACAACTTTCAGTAAATAGTAGTACAGTTCGGGCGTGCCAATTACTACTTTAGAGAATAAAAAAACAATTTAAACCTAGTGAAATTATGTATTCATTAAAAATTATTAACAAATTTTAGTTCGTAGCCAGAAAGTGTTAATCGTTATTTAAAAGGACGTGAAAAAATATTAACACGTTTAAAATTATTCATTCACTGAAAATAATTTTCAAATATATTTGTTTTCTTTCAACTGCAGCAGTTTGAATGATTTTTCGAATGTAATTGGAGTCAAAATTCTTCAGCAAAATGAGAGGGAGAAGAGAATAAAGAAATAAAAAAAACATGTCAGTATTTCTTTAAAAAAACTACTTTATTTGGAATTTATATATGAAGTTTTAGTTAAAATAGGAAAAAAGTTGAAAAAATTTCACATTCTTCGAAAAAAATTTATGGCTGAAATATTCAAAGAATAAAAAGGAAGCCGCGACTGTAAACTACGAAAAATGCGTAATTTTTGAATGACTGGCCACCATGTATCGCAAAAACAGGTTATGTGCTTTCTTATAATGTTCTGTTAGGAAATACTGCATGTTGAAAGTTTTCCAATAATGGGCTATGACCCTTCATTATGGAAATAACAGCAAAATTGTCCTCCAAATATATCACCATCGAGTGAATATCCGGGTTACTTAAACGCTGACTTCTAATTTCCGTACTTGAAATGGCTCCTTGGGACAGATTACTAATCAAGCTTTTCAAGATTCGTAAAAAAAAAAAAGGAGGGGGCAATATTCACACCTTATCTTAAGGTAGTAAATCACTTTTCGATCCAACTTTTTGATTTTTTATTAAGTGCATGAAGTAAAATTAGGTTTGCTGTTCTGAAAAATAATTATATAAAATATCTTCAACGATGTGCAACACAATTTATTTATTCGTCTATTTACCTTTCCTACAATGTAATAAACTTAATTATGAATTTGTTAACTCATCTGTAAAAATAAGGGCTGTTAATCAATTTGAATCTTACGAAATGTGATCTATAAGACATTTCTTTAACATAGCTATTAAAAGCTTTAATTGCTTATCCGTAAAGTTAGCATATAATACTTTTATTAAATCATGTCAGTCAACAAAAATGACATGAGATAGTTAATTCAGAAAATATTTAATTCATAATTAATTTTTCAATTAATTAATTATTTACAATTTTAAGCTGTTTTTAAGGTTGAAAAAATTTGTCAGTGAGAAATTAATTTATGAAATTTTCGCTTAGGGATCAAGTACATTTCAATTTTTTTAAGTGAAATTTTGATCAGAGTTTCTTTCGGCAGTTTTAAATAAGGACTCCTAAAATTGTGGATAGGGTCCAAACAGAATTTCATAAGTGGATATTATGAATATTGTAACTTGCAAAACTTTCACAGCGTCTTCCTTTAAATAATTCAATATTTGTACAAAAAAATTGGTTAGAATAATTGTTGAGACCTCTAATATTTGTTGAGAAAACTGCTGAATAATTATTTTTAAGGGATTTTTTAATTATTAGCAATTTAATCGAAGATTTTAAGTTCCTTTTCCAGCTTTGAGACTAACAAAATTGTCAATTAAAAAATTATTTTCGAATCCTCTTTCTTTCCCCAAAAAACTCGAGATTGAAAAAGTTAAAGAAACTGGGATTTCATTTTTTACTTACAGCATGAATTCAGAAAAAATGTCAAATAATTTTAAAAATTTATGAAATAATTTAATATTTTTTAGATAGTAAAAGATAATCTTTTACTTCATAACAATTATAATGTCATAATTGTTGACTGGAGTGGAGGCAATGGTGCTCCATACACTCAAGCTACAGCTAATACTCGGGTGGTTGGAGCTGAGATTGCTCTATTAATCCGAAAATTACAAGTAAGTTATATTTTGCTAAAAAGGATAATCAGTTACTAATTTTATTATGAAGCTAATAGCGAATTATAATATAGAAAATATTTATAACATATAATTATTCGTAATGTAGTTTAAAAAACATTGCATCTTATTGGTTTTTTTAATACTTTTAGTTTTAGTTTTACATCTCTCAGTGCAATATTTATGAAATTCGAAACGGTTATCCAAAGAAATTCATGGTAAAAGCTTATAAAACAGATTAAATTAGCATTAAAGAAATTTAAAGTAATTTGTTAGTGTTTCTGTAATAAGAGTATTCACCTAATGCTGTGAGAAATTCAAAGTTGTTACAACACAAGAAGGAAACAATTTCAAGAGGAATATGGAGCTTTCAAATAATGTAAATAGAATAAAATAGTGTCTTCAGAGTCTGAAATCATACTTATCTGACAAAAAGTGCAATAAAAACTGAAAAAAAATTGAAATCATATTTACAAGCCAGATTACGGTGTACAATACAGTTACGAAAACAATTGATGAGAATAATATAAGTTAAATAATCATAGGTATGTTTTAAACTGGATGCCGTGAATAATGCTTAGTTTATAATGATGTAAAAACGATTTCCAAGCGTACTTAAACATATTGCACATGTGCTTTTGACGTTTACTACAATGACAACAACCTGCGCTGTGAAATTATCCTGTGTTTCCACGAGCTTTTTATCGACAAATAATTTCAGGATTTCACAATAATAAGAAATCCCACAGTTTGTAATCTACAGATATGAACATTAAAAAATTTGCACAGAAAACAATCTTATAAGTCTTAAGAATGTGGTAAGGTTTAAGACAATGAAACAATTGTTTAAAAAATCTCAACTACAGGACAATTGTTTCTAAAATCTTCACCGAAAACATTTTTTTAGAAACATCCTTTTCTGCTAAACAACTATTAAATCTGACTTTGATAATATTCAATTAAGTGGTCTTCAGCAATTTCAGTATAAATTATTTATTTCACATTATAAGTTCAAAAACACCTACATGCATACCCGCTATTATATGTCAAAAGTTCTTACATTTTGTAATACGTACCAGAATCTACAGTGTTTCAAACAAAGTATACAGCGTCTAATATTTAAAGATTCGAATAGAAAGCGTCAAGACGAATATTTTCGTGTATAGCATGTGGGTCCCCTAACATAGTGTCGTAGTCTAAATACACAAAGAATGTTATTACGAATCCGACAGTTTGTATTCCAAATTAAGCTGCATGCTATGATTGCACAACATTGAAGCTCCCCTAGGAGACTGCAAATTTGTAGCAGCCAATGGGAAGAAAAGAGCGTTTGCAAGTGAATATGCAAATACACACAGCGGTATATTAGGCTAGAAAACAGGTTTGACGAAAATTAGTCGCGCATTATTCGCTAAGAAATTACTGTGTACTATACGTAATCACTGTGACTCTAAAATAAGCAAATATTCGATTGAGCATCGAGTTTTCATGGTACTGACCTTTCATATGAAATCACCAACGGCTGCAGTGAAGAAATTATGCAATCATCACAACATAAACGGTACGACGATCAAAAAAATGTACTAAAGATTTAAGGAGACTGGTATTGTGTTGCACACTGTGCAAGTGATGGGGTAAAAAGAGATGAGAGCAAGAACGGAAGCCAATTTTCAGAAAATGAAAGAAATATGCGGAGTTAGTCCAACTTCTATGCAATAGGCAGCACAACTCGACACGTCCAAAAGTGTGGTGCATCGATAATGAAGAGGGATGCGATTCTGTTCAGTTACAAAATTTAAATCAATCGCCATTGTCCAATTTAGGTGGTTTAAGGAAGTTTGTGCCAGGAGGTTTGTGGAGGAGATAATTAATAAGGTTGAATGTGGCGAATTTTATTTTAATCGAATTTGGTTCAGTGGCACATCTGACGTACTTCCACCTTCAAGGACATGTTAACAAACAGAAATGTAGGTTATGAGCCGCTGAAAATCCTAATCATGCTAGAGCTCGGCCACTGCATCTATTGAGCCACACAGTTTTGGAGTGCGTTATATGCCGAAGGCGTCATTGGACCAACTTTTTTATCAAAAATATCACCATTGGAGTATATTTTGGCGTGTTGAATGATGATGTCATCCCCTTCTTGCATGTCGTTGACGAGATAAACGATTATTGGTGGTGTTAGATTTCACCGCACTCAACATAACTTCGATCTCTTAGTGAAACACTTTCAATAGAGACTGATCGAGGTGGATTCCATTACGAAAATAGACCAAAGTATCTCACACGGCTCTCATCATTGGATGACTTGAGAGCAGCAATTGAAACAGAGGACACGGAATTTTTAACGAATGTTTTGCAGAAAACAATTGCAAATTTCGATTGCATACTTTGCTATGTCATTTGTTCGAATGGTCGACATTTCGAAAAATTGCTTTATTGAAAGTTCTCAATAAACACTGATTCACGTTTTACCCTCTCCCATTTCTTGAAGTTTTCCTACAACAAGCTTCACACCTTAGACAATGCACTTTATCCGGAGACCCACACATGCTATACGTCAAAATACTCGTCTTGACGTCTTGTTCTATCCAAATCCATAAATATTAGAATCTGTATACCTTGTGGGAATCTAAAAATTCTCAATGCAAATATTTATAATTTGGCTAGTAAACACTCAATTTTCAATTGAATATCTCCAATAAAAGTTAGTTTCTGGATACTAATCGGATTCAAAAATAGTAAAAGAAAATTTGTAATTATTTTTTCTAATTTGCATCTCATTAAGAAAATAAAAGTTAAATTCTCGAATTTATCAATAAATATAGCGCATCTACAAAATATATACACACACTCTAAATGACTAATACACAGTTCCGAATAATCCAAAAATATCTTTCTTTAATTTGCCAATGAGGATTAAATTTACAAATTATCCCACTGAGAGTGACATTTTAAAACAAAAAGCATAAAAAAATTTGCTAAATTTATCATTTTTTTAAATATATTATTGCAGAAGCTAAAAGGTGTATCTCCTATGAACTGTCATATCGTCGGCCACAGTCTTGGAGCTCATGTAGCTGGATATGCTGGACTAAGATTAAATAAGTTGGGCCGTATCACGGGTGAGAATATTGATTATTTATGTTTACAAAAGAATATGTTTAAAATCATGCAGAAATCAATCATATTAATTGTAATTTAACAGTTGATGAAGGGATAAAATAATTAGTCGGGTTTATAATAAAAATTCAGTTCCAAACGAAGTTAAATACTGAAATCAGAAGAAAGTTAAATTAGAATTTTTTTTTAATGTAAAGCTTCTTTTTTTTTTATCTAACAATAATCATTTCATAGTTAAGTCAGACTGGCATCACAATTCCATTACAAATATATCATTGAAGCGTACATTTCTTAGGATGAAATGACAACTTTTTTGCTCCTAAATATATGCAAAATTAAATTGCCACAACTTATTTGGTGTACATCAAATGATTATAAATTTATTCCACTACTCTATACATAAACGAATTCTAATAATAATGAATATGTATATAATATACTGCAGTTGAAAAATTGTTAAAACTGTTGTTCAAAAACTGGTATTCGTCGTGCGCGTTTATAGAGTTTTAAGACAATTATGGGAACATTTGAATTGTTAATCCATAAATTTCAGAATACTGATCCGGGTAAATTTTATAAAAATTTTATAACGTCTATAGATAATTTTTTTATAAATGTTTTTCTTTTATTCCAAAATCTACACATACACAATGTATAGATTAATATAGTGTCAAATAATTATAACTGAAAACAGTTGTTTTAACATTATTACTTGAGTCATAAAATAATCAGTTCTCAAAAATGGAGTTATAGTGGCCTAGCAGCAGTTTTAACTAGTCAAGCTTTAACTTCTTCTAAATGACTTCTAACTTAAATAAAGCTTTATATAAAATAGGGTCGTGCAAACTTTTTTGAATGCTTAATTTTCAAAAGTACAGGATGATTCAAATTGAACAGGAAGTGTTTAGAAATCACATCCGTACAAGTTGAGCTACTACAACCAAATCTTGTATACTTACATTCTTGAATATTCACTTTTGATTTCAGAAGAAGAAAAATATTTCTTATATTGATCGATAGAGGTAATATAGCAGTTCTTCTCAAATAACTGTGTATGAAACAACTTTTTATTAAACTACGATTTTAGTGACTAAGACATTTATTTTTACCAGATCGAGCGCCATCTGTTAAAACTCTTTTACCCTCGAAATAAACAATGTTGCCAAGCTCAAGTTATTTCAACAGTTACTCAGAGGTTCTCTTATAATTACAAGCCTTTGGTGAATAATTTTACTGTTTGAAGATACTAGAATTTTTGTAACTTGGAAAGGGCTGCAAATCATCTGGAATGCAAAAAGGTAAAAAGGTAATAACTGTTGAATAATTTACAAAGTCCACATGCAGTTTAATAGGCTTACATTTTCTCTTAAAATAAAAATTGTTACGAATAAACAACTTACTCCTACAACTAATACCTTTCTTCTGAAATCGAAACTGCATACCCAAGAGAATAAGCGTACAAGATTTGGCTATGATCTAGTTTACAGTTTTTGCACAAGGGATACCGAAAAACTTGTTTAATTCGGATCATCCTCCAAATCGTCTTCAATAATTATCCCCGATATAGATCTAAAATGGGATTCTTATAACATAGAAGGTCTCCAACATATGAATCTCGAAATGAGAAAAAGAAAAGCCCTTATTTCAACTTACTCTAACTTTTTTCATGTTTATTTCCATTTCTGTGCAACTTTAAATATTCATAACTATTAATTATTCTTTCTAATCTTTACGCTTGATATGGTTAAGCATTTAAATGTAATTTTCTTAAAATAAAATAAGCTACACTGAATTCATAAAATGTAACTGTAGTATGTATACAGCGTGTCTACTATAATTGTGGTCCAGAAACTAATTTCCAAACCGTTACAGAAAGACAGATATTTCTACTTGAAGAAATTCTAGTCAGAAATATTGTTTCAATCAATAATTGTAGTGAAAAAAGTACGAAATACATATTATTATTATTTGATTCCCCGGTTCTATTAATCATATTTGGTAATATACACTCATGTCCTTAAATTAAAGACGTGAATAATAATAGTTCAGGAAAAGAAATTGTCAGAAGCAAAACAAAAGTAACTTATTTGCAAAGCTTATTCATAAAACAAAAGGTGAAGAGCAAAAAAAAGATGCTACATGTTTGATATTATTAATAAAAATTGCAATTTTTTGCACCCTGGAGCAAATTACAAAAAAAAAAAACTATTTACTAAAACCAATTTACATGGTTGGTATGATGATTAATAATTTCGTGTCTCCCAGACGATGCAATAGAGTTCGTACAACGCTTAGACATGCTGAGTATCAAATTATCGATTTGATCATGTTTTCCTTATGCATCACTGTCTTATACTCTCGTCATTGTGACGCACTATTGGTGTCATTTGATAGCTTCCTGCAATTTGCACATTATTTTTGAAGGTATGTGTTGTCATTTTATGGGTGATTTTATAATTTAGAGTGATTTAGATTTTACGGTTGTACTTTATTCGATTTAAGGGTAATTGATGACTCTGAATTATCCTTAATTTACGGACACGTGAGTATATTCTAAGCACACATAATATTTTAAACAATGTTCCTCTCTTCTGTATTAAGAAGTAATCAAGTAAGGAAATTAAGAACTTAGCTATTTTAGATCATTCAACTGCCATTTCTAGATAACAGAGTATGTAGATTGAAAGATCTTCTTAGAGACAATTTCTGCACCGGTCTAAAAGAGTGATTTTCAACTAGTTCTATTGAGATCTCAAAAGAATTTTTGTTTGTCTAAAATATTAGTGAAGTGTCTAAGTGTTAAAAAAATATTACTGAAAATTACTAATAAAATCGGGGAATTGTATAAAAAATTAGATTTCGTAATTTTTCAAAAGTTTTTTTTTCTGACATATACAATATAAAATATAATTCTTTATTAAATTTAAGACATTTTCCAATTGAAACTATAACATCAAGAATAAGTTCAACGATTTAGAAATTAGCTATTGAGCTACGATGGACAGAACACTCTGTATACAAGTAGTAGCTTGCTAATTTCTAGATAATATGGTTTCTACTTTAATTAAGAATGAAAAGAGCTAATTGCTCAAAATAGTTAAATTTAAATTAATACATTAAATTATAAATAAAATAATACTCATAAATTGAAATTTTATGCATTTCAAATCTTTGAAGCAGTTATATGCAAATTTCCATATCTCTTCCAAAAATAAAACAATCTATTTTAAAGCGGAATTTTTTCAGGAAAAAGAACATCGCTTTCTCTGAAATAGATGAGAAAACTTCGATTTCCCTCTCATCTTATTAAGTCCTTTAGAATAGATCAAAAAGCAGTAGCCATTCCAAAAATTTTAAATTTTTTATTTCTTCTGAAGTGAGAAATGCTTAGTTTCAATCAAGAATAATAAAATGTTATTTATGCATATATATCATTCTGTTGCTCAGATCAAACAATATCCTTTTCTAATTATATATTTAAAATAAGGAATATATTTTTTAGACTGGAAAAAGGTTTCTAGCTCCTAGAATCCTATTTCTGGTGAAAAAATATTTTATAATTCTTTGAATCATTTCATAGTTCCTGTATATTTAATCATTCATACTCGATGTGTTTAATTGTGCCAGTTTATCAGTTTAAGTATGCTTAACAATGCAATGGGAAACTACATAAAGGCTATTATAAGGTATCCCTCATAATTTTTAATCGTGTCAGACGAGGAAGATGGTACCTGAGCAGGCTCTCTGAGGTTCCACATGACACTAGTAGGAGAACATTAGACCTTAATGGATTTAGGCACACTAGCCTCTATCAAGACACTGCAAAGAGCGGTTGGAATGGTCTAGAAACCCGAACCCTCCGATTGCAGTGACACTGTGATTCGACTGTCACTATTTTACTCGTTATCAGAAGACAAGAGTTATTAGATATGAAAAGCATTTGAGATGTCTTAATCTTACTCCTAACCTTGATGATGATGATTTTCAGCTATTATTCAATTTTTTTTATTACTGAAATTTTTAAACACTGAAAAAAGGATTAGCAAGCATATTGCTGAATAAGAAACAATAATGTTTCAAAAATAAAGTAAATAAAATCTAAAAAATTTCTATACATTTCTTATGCATTGTGATTTATTTGTTTTGTTATTGTTTTTTTAGGCTTGGACCCAGCTCAACCTTACTTTCAGTACATGCCGCCATCTGTTAGACTAGATCAAACAGATGCAGACTTTGTTGACGTAATTCATACGGATTCAGGATCTTACAAATTTTTACGTAAGAAATCATAATATTTGTT
The DNA here is from genome assembly GCA_026289955.1 of Argiope argentata. Classification (NCBI taxonomy): domain Eukaryota; kingdom Metazoa; phylum Arthropoda; class Arachnida; order Araneae; family Araneidae; genus Argiope; species Argiope argentata. The sequence continues at coordinate 408,568 of JAOUZG010036138.1, forward strand.
ATTTATTAAATTGATTAAATCATAGATGTATTAAACAAAAATGATAGTCTCAGTTAAAAACTTCGTAAAAAACAGAACCGAAATTTTTAAGCTAAAATTTAGACCAAAAGTGATTGAAATAATACAGCAGATGATCATTACAATATCTTTTCTAGTTTAAATAAATCCAAAAAAAGGAAAAATCCAACTAATACTCATAACTGTAAATCTTTTCGTATTTATTTTACTTTTTTATTGTATTAAATCTTATAATCCGCATTCCGTTAATTTCTTTAAAATTAATATTTCTCTACTGTATAAAAATGCTTATTATATTTCTTGAGTGTAGTCATTACGATTTCAGCCAAGAATCTGCTGGTCAGTTGAAGTGTTTATCGATTCCACACATCTTTTTTTTATTTCGAATAATATATTCAATTTCTTAATTTAGTTTTTCAGTTTAAAAATACGATTATTCGATGCATGTGTCTGACTTGCCAAAAAATGTTAATAGATAAAATTTTATACGACTTTTTAAAATACTGAAAAAAGGCATTGTTCGCTTACAGTAAATAAAAACTGATAAAGCAGAGAAAACTGCTCATTAACTCTTTAATGGACTATTTCTAGTAATGATACATCAATATATGATATTCCATGGCTCCAATATCTTTGACAAAATGAATAAAATATAATCTGTGGTTATACCGAAGGACTTCAAAAAAATTAAATCTCCTCAGATTTTATTATTATTATAATTATCAATATTAACTAATAAATATTTTCCTTATAAGTATTAAGGGCTTAAAAATAAATACAATTACTTAAAGGTGTATAAATATTTCTCTTAATTTTCGATTACCTTATTCTTTTTATATTTAAGCATTGGGGATGTCTCAATCTGTTGGCCATGTGGACTTCTATCCAAACAATGGATTGAGTCAGCCAGGCTGTACGTATTCTACAATTCATTCAATATTATTAGAAGGATTAGTTGATGGTAAGTAATAAAATAAATTACTATATCATTAAAATATTAATAATAAATTAATAATACTATTACGATTCGAAAATATTTGACTTAAATTGGAACATATTTTATTCGGAATTAAATAAAAATAATATTTCTAGTCTTTCTCAAAACTAATTGTTTTAGTAACAAACAAAAATTTCGATTTATGAAAAAAATCGCTATTTTTAAAAATCGATTTTCGATGCCCATTTTCGAAAAAAATTGATCTATCGAAACCATGATCGTGAATGATAATTCAAGATAAATCGCGATATAATAAATCGATATTCAAGATTATTTTACGCTTTGGATTTCGTTTTGGTTACTGGTTAGTGCTTATTTTTGTTGCTCTGCATTCTTACTGATCTTAATACAAAATTTTTGTTAATATTTCTATAAATACTATCATATTCTAATATATATTTTAAAAAAACTTGTTTTAAACACAATGTTATTAATTGCAACATGTAGACATTGCTTTGGCATTGATACACTTTATTAAAGGGATTTTAACAAAATAATTTTCTATTTTTATTCAAAAGAAAACAAATATTGTTACTGTATAAATTGAAGCTTTCTTTTATTTGGAGTCGTTCTTATCAGTCAATATGTTAAGAGATGTTATTTTTAACTTATATTTGCTATAAATAAATAATGATATCAAGATATATCGAAAAAATCTATATGTGTTGAGTGATATATTGGAATAATAAAATTTCGTCATCACCCAGCCCTAACAAGAAGTCACGGGTGCCGTAGTTAAAATAAGCAGATATTCCTCCTGAAGTAGTGCCATGTTTCTCGTGGAATAAACAACCTGAACTTATCCCTAGCTTTATCTTAGAGGAAATTCGCAATATAAAAATAAGCCAAAAGAACTATAACACCAGACTCTTAACTATTAGTTCTCGGATGGGAAAACTGTGGATTCCAAACCTGACTCTAATAGAATTCACCGTGTTTAGGAACGACTTAGTGTGCCTAAAAATTGCCTCAATATATAAAATTTCCTCACTTTGATGTGGAGTGAAAATCAAAACGAAATAAAATGAAATGTAGAATCAGGTATTATTTTCGTCATTCAAAATTAACCTCCATCCCAAAATAGTCCACATGCAACTTCAAAACTGAAAATATATCTAACAAAGTATAGCCAAAAGGGCGAATTTAAAATGCTTTCTTTCAAAACCTGACCAATAACTGAATCAAAAAATAATGATTAAATAAATAATGTCCTTGACATTAATATATAAAATGAGATAACAATTAAATGACATTATTATATCCGAAAAATACTGATTTTTTTGTACTTAAATGTATATTTATGCTGTATATAAAAAATAAGATGTTCTCTAGAAATTAGTCCTAATGCTTTTCTTTTATATATTAATACAAAAGCTTGGTTTTTCATTCCCCAAAAATGCAATACAAAGAGGGGGGATTTCTCTTTGAAGTGTATATGATTGACGTTCAAAAAAGGAAATATAATATATAAACTTTTTTGGCGCTTGGATTACATCTTTGATTTTTTTTATTTTAAACATCAAAATTGAAAGGTATATATTTTAATTAGATTCCACATTCATATAAAAAGAAATCAATCATCAAATGCCTAAATTTTATGCCAGATTTTATTTTAAATGTTTTTTTTAATAAAGGAGTTTATACTGATACTTTAATTTGAAGCTGCCAGACGTTTTGTGTCTTGCAACCATCAAAGGGCTGTCGACTTTTTTACATATTCCATCAACTACAAAAAGGCTTTACCAGTTGCTTATCATTGTACAACATGGGAAGACTATATAAATGGTCTCTGTGCTGACTGTGGCAAGAACGATACTAAGTGTGCCGTCTTGGGTATGCAAGCGGAGCAATACAAACCCAATAAAAATGATTCACGTTCAGTAAAAATGTACCTCGCCACATCATCTTCTGCTCCATTTTGGGGTAAGTAGCTTCTAAAAATTTCATTTACTTAGAGCCGACGCACTCAAAATTTTTCCCAATTATGACCCCTTTAGGTCGAAAAAAAATGTTCGCAATTTTTTATCAGCTCCAAGAATGAAAAATTTAAAGAAAACAAGGCATCAGTAATGGTAAAGAAAAAAAAGTTAAAGTAGTTACTAAACAAACTTCTGTAAATTTTTATGATTGAAAATTCTTAATTATTATTTCTTATAAATGTTGGAGAATCAGAAAGAAGTTTTCACGATTCCATTATTTTTCTATCTGATCCATTTTGGATTCAATACGCAGTTTAATATTTTATGGATATATATGCAAACGGAGTTTAAACATTTATAACTCCATTCAAATTTAAAGTCGCAACATCTGAACCACAAGCTATTTAGTATAATTATAATTGTGTGTGTGTGTTTCTTCTTTTTAATAAAGTGAGCTGTCTCAAAATAATGTAAACTGGATTTTTTAAAATTATTATTTTTATTTGAAATTTAAACTGTCGTTTTTAAACCAACTAAAAGCAATCTACATTATACTGCATTTTCATAAATTTACTGAAAAAATTCGGACCATTATTGTCAAATACTATTCTAGATTTATCCTATATGTACAATCTCTAAACTATTCAAAAAACACACTCTCCAGAAGGATGCCAGAAATTCAGAAGACGGCATTTTTATTCCGTTATAACTAGGTTGACATTACGCTTACATACAGTTTAACAGCCAGCATATCCCAGCTTTCACCGTTACTGAAATATATCATTCTTTCAAAAATCACACAAACACGATAAATTTTCTTGCTCAGCATTATAGTATTTGTCTGAAATACTTTAGGCATTCAGTTTCTGATTTCTATGCCATTCTGCATTAAATCTTTGTTGCCTCAGTCGACTGATGAAAGTGAACACTATGCCTTATTAGCAAATTTCTTTCGAAGTCAAAAACTGGTTAATGCAGCATTAAACAAATATTTTCATAGGACTGGGCGTTTTTTTGTATGTTTTGGTGCTAAATAAATTTGCGTTTCGGAAATAAATGTTTCCATTTTAAATTTATTAGTTCCTTTAAATTTAAAAATAAGCATTCCTCTGCATATTTAGTAAAAAAAGAAGTGAATGTGTGTGCACAGATGAATATACGAGAAACGTTTTACTAATTGGCATGTTTACACTTTGGGTTACGCATTGATTTTTCCAATTTTCATCATCAATTACCACAGAATCCAAAATAATTTCATACAATTACTTATCCTATTTCATGAAACTTTGCATCTGAAACTATATGTCTAAATGCAATATTTAGAGAAATAAAAGTTTGTTTTACTTTTTTGGGTACTCTGTAGATGAGATGGATGCATAAAATTGGCAAACATTTTCATCTATAATTAAAGCGAATTTCCATTGAAATAAATAGCAATACTTTTTTTTGATTCCAGGAAACATTTTTTTTCAGCTGCCAATCTAAATAATCTTGGCATTTTTTTTTTACTTCTATCTGCAGGCTGGAAGGTGAATATATACTCCTTCTACTTGGTGATACATAGGAAAGTAAATTTGATCCTCTCCGTTATATCCGATAACGCCTCCTCTAACTTCTAAGATCAGAGCTATGCGAATGGGAGATGGTGAAAGAGAATACAACTGATGAGGCTTTCTAACGATATGCCACTTGCTAAGTAAAAAAAAAAAAGTCGAAATAAGATGTTGAAAATCATTTTTCACTTTACAGGAAAAAAAAAAGAAAATTTTAAACACAAAAGTGTTTCATTAAAAGGAGTACTGGCGTACTTTTAGGCATTTTGCGGCCGTAAGGAATGTCCATTATGAGTATGGCTTTAATTTGTCAGCCAACTTATTTTACCACATTTTTAATTTAATATGGTTATTTATGGTTAGTTTTCAATTTTATCTTTGTAAAAATATGTTTTTATTTATTTTCTTATTGCTAATGACTGCATGGTATCCACATTTGTAGAAAATATTAATTAAGCAGTGTTGGTGAATTCTGTAATAACAAAGTGAGTACAATATTATATTTTACAAAGTGTTAATATTATCCTAACATTTTATTAGTCATGATACTCGTATATTTTATAAATTTGTTTATTTGTGACTAAGCTAACATTTTTCGAATTGACCATATCTGCGCTCCCAGAAGTACATCTTTCCTAGTCAGAAATTCATTATTGAAGAAGCAATAGTTCGCATGAGTTGAATTACCATTCTATCTTCAAAAGTAAGATAATTAGGAGCAAATGAACAATCGGAGCAATGAGCACATTTGAAATTCAGGCCTATCTACGAGCTCAATCGAGACTTTCATTTTCTCTTCAAAATATCTCTTTAAAGTTTTAATTTAATCAAAACCATGTATGAGTTTTAAAACGAGAGATGGAATTTGATTTTAGGCCCCACGATTCGAAACGCTAATCCGAAATTTTCTAGAAGTTATTTCGGGAAATTGCAAGCGGTACTTTTCTTGTAAGGATTCTGATCAAAGCCCATTTTCTAAAGAAAAATTTTTTTTATAATAATTTCATAGGTAAACTTTGAACATTCACAATTTTTTCTGTATTCATGAGTAAATTCAAATACGGAAATGCCTAATAGCGCATCTGTATCAAAAAATTGGCTCCTCAAGAGTTTCTAAATGACTGATTTATTTAAATTGATAATAGGCATAAAATTCGATAATATGATGTAGACGATGCGACATTTGGAAATAAATTTTAATTAATAGATGTTAGGCTGACAGTTTCAAAAATTTTCAGAAATATTACATTCTACATTCAACGAAAGCTTTCACAAAAGATTTTTACATTTTTATAAACGAAAAAAAATTACAATAAACTTTTGGATAAGAAAGGAATATAAAAAATTAGATTTCAATTTATCAATCATAAAAGACTCTGAAAAGTTGCTTTACATTCTTACAGAATATTCCTACCAAATTCAAGTTAAACTGCGAAAGCCAAAGACATCATTTTCAGATAATACAGGACAAATTCAATTGAAAATCCAAGGAACAAGAAATTTTTATGATTTTCAACTTTCACCCAAGTAAGTGGAACAACTTTTTTTTTTGTGAAGAATATAATGAAAAGAGTAAACTCTAGTTAATTTCATCTAGGGAAAATATCAGTTATTTTATATCATATACTCATTGTTCAGACAATTAATGAATCTAAATTAAGACTACTAGGGAATTAGCTTATTATTGAGCAATTACACTAGATGGAATTTTTAGTACCAAGAAATAAAGCAAAGTAATAAGTAGAATAATACTGGCAAATTTTCAAACGACTTAGACTAGACAGTTTAACTATTCAATCAATACTTACAATCCATTCTATAAGTTGAATTAATGTATTGTCCAGCAGAATTTCTCATTTTAGACCAATTCATTATGTCCTTCAAGAAGCATCACAAATTGTATAGATTTTTTTAAATCGGGCTTTAAAAACATAGTACAAGCCGCAAAGTATATCATATGTTGATGTATTGTCACAAATATAAAAGTGATCAAATAAGAGCCCACTCCTTAAATTCTAGATGACTGGGCTACTTATAAATATAATTTACAATTATTTTTTTTATCACAGGCCAAATGTTGGCTTAGTGATAATTGAAATGCATTTTACTTTAATGGTCAGATATTTTCTCAATAAATCATGATTTAAATGCATTCTACTTGGTTATAAACAATCATTAAAAGTGATAATTACAGTTGACGTCCAATAACTCAGTACTGAATACGATTTTGAATAATGTAATCATGCCTCCTAAACTATTACCTAAATATTACTCAGAAGAGAAGAATTATGTTACATTTCAACATATAAATCATTCAAAAATCCAATAAGACAAATTCGAGTTGCCAGAGGCACATAAATTGGTTGCATCTCTCTGAACGAACAATGAAAAGCTAGTTAAGGATGAAATTCGATTCAAAATATCTACTAAACATTCTCCACAATCCTCCTCCTAAACAAAATATTTTTGATTAAAGCTACATATGATAGATATTAAAAGCCAAATAGTTAATTTTTTTCTGCTGTTATGAACTTTTTCACTCATGGATATGGAAATAGGAACTTCAAATATTTAGAAATCGTTTTTCTAATAATTGGCAGTTATTTTTAATAGTTTTCAACCAATTTTAAATCTTGGTAACTTTTATTCTGAAAATTATCTGATAGATATATTTTTCATACCATAGAAAAATGAGAAGGAAAAAATCAATAACACTCAATACAGCAATAATTGCTATCATTCTTTCCCTATTTAAACGGTCTGTTAAAAGGCAGATAAAATCTTACATGTCTACATTTTAGAAAGCTGGGACAAGATGCGAAATTTGACAAAATTATCGTATTCTTTCTATTTTCTCCTCTCACTACAAATCATTTTTTCCCTCATACAGAAATGGAAATTTAATTCATGGTGCAACTTATACTTTCCTCGTACGTGAGCAAAAACATCTGGGAAAATTAACCAGAGTAATCTTCAGCTGGTCAAGTTCATCTTGGAATTTCTTCAAAACACATACTATACACTTGGATTATTTGAAAATAAGCCCAATGAATGTTAATAACCAAAAGTAAGTAACTTATATTTTTTATTAGACAATTTCATTCAACTTCAACAAGTAACAATAAAAGGAAGAAAGTTAAGATAACTGCAGAGGAAAGAATTACTATTAATAATTTTTCAAAATATTCTATTAAATGAAGCAATTTTCTCCCGGCAAAACTAACCCTGAGTCTATGTGCTTATGAATTAAAATTAAAATATCTCTGGATGAATAAAAAATACAAAATGTAGCATGAACATCCATTTTTTTTTCATCATTCAAGTGAATTATGTGATATATGTAACACTAGAGTGAGTGATCCAACTCATCAAAACAAAGACTAAACATTGAAATGAATTAGTTTAAAAATTATATAAACTAAAAAGGTAGAAATAAAGATATAATGAAGAAATAAGTATAGAAAAGTTTCAATCAAATTCATAAGCATCAAAATTTCAATTTAAAGTCTTTTGGTCTTCCAGATAATATACGATATATTTTTAAAACTTTTCACCTTTTCGCTATATAGTCCTAGTATTAAAAATAATTTGATAACAACGTAATTTTATCTGCAATGCATGTAAAATTTTCTAAAATTGTACAAAGATTATATATATATATATATATATATATATATATATATAACGTAATAAGAAATCTCAAACCATTAAAATTTTAGGCAATAAAAAAACTCTTTATTCTACTTTTTTAAAAGATTTAATCAATTAATTTTTGAAATAAAAAAACATTATAATAAGGGTTGGATTTTAAATATCACACAACCAAATTTGAATATTTTTTTGTTTAGTCAGATTAGTATTTAATTTACAAAAATACATGAAGACTGCCTCGTAATTCTGATCCGTAGTTAAATGATAAGGGCATCTCAGCAGTCAGAATATCTCTCCAAATTTCCACCCCATATGAGTGTATTTGCTTGACCCTCAAACCATTTCATGTGCACCATCTCCGCATGAACATCAACTCTTCTACGGACTCGAGTCCCGAACCTGTAACCCTTCGACCTCTCATTCAATAGAAGACTTTGTTAAAAAAAATCTGCTCTCCTTAGAAAACTATATTCACTCAGAGAGAGAGAGAGAATGGTTTGGGGAAAATGTAGTTTATCTACGATAGAGAGCTAACTTCGAAAATATGGTAATTCAATTTTAAAAATTATTTTTAATCAAGATAACCAAAAACGCATTTCATTTTAGGAAACAGAAAATGGAATCAAAGAAGTTCTGTGATAAATTAGGACAAGCCATTAAATCAAAACAAGAGGTTTTTCTGGACGAATGTAAATAATGACACTTATGCAAGTGTTTTTCAATATCATACTTTTATAAAATATAAAATCCTGAAATCATATGTTCCCAATATCATGTTCTTCAAACTCAAATACAAAAAGATACTTGTATACTTATCGTAAATAGACTGCTCTTAAAAACTGATAATAAAAAAAAAATTGCTTTATTTTCCAATTGTCATTAAAAACTAATTACATAAACATAGCGTAATACATGATATAATACATAAGACATACAAAATACATGGTATAATACATAAAACATTAAGAAAAAGCAAAATACTACATAAAGCATGCATAATACAGACAGTACAGCATAGAAAGTCAGATAAGTGTTGAAGTGCTTTTAATTCGCATACATAAACCAATATCTGAGTATTAAAATTTAATACATCATAAAAATATTACTAAAGAGAAATTTTACTTTAAATCAAATATTAATACCTAATGTGAATAAAAGTTTAAGGCAGAAAATACTTGTAGACAAGACAAAAAACATATACTAATCACATATGAAGAATTTCCAGCAGTTTGCGATTTTATTTTGTAAATTTTTACCATATACATAATCAGATTCCAAACAGATTCGTTAAATTCCTAATTTCTTAAAATTCACTGCTAAAGAAAAAAAATCGAATTTAAAATATCTAGAATTAATAAATAAATTCAAAAATAAGACAATTGCATGAGCAGCATCTTTTTTTCTTTTTTTTTTTTCAATTTACACACATTTTTGTGTAGATAACAGCATTTAAAAAATGCCAAATTCTTGCAATGAAAATCAACATAAGGTAACGGATTTTTTTGTGTCTCTCTATATAATTAGAGCAACAGTACAGTTGCTTAGCTCTGCTTCTTAGAATCAAACAATCATAAATCATAATTGATTTTTGTAGTGAGCAAGGAAGGACAAAATTCTGGGAATTGAAAGTATCAAAATCTTCAGTTTCAAAACTGGTTCAATTACCATTTTAGTCAGAAATGCTGAATACTCCGATTTACATAATAATTAAAATAGAATAGAAGAATATGATAATCTTGAAATGCACTGTTGAATTAAAATGCTTTTCTAATTTATTTTTCCCCATCAAATAAATTGAAATTGCTTATGAACTCATTATCAATATTTAAAAAGAGATGACATATAGCCTATTTCTTTTAAGCATTTAAATCCCCGAATTTTAATGATTTCTTAGCAATACTTGCTGCTAGAGCAAATAAAATTATTGTGCTTTATCTTTATTGCACTGCATTAAAAATACTTTTTAGGGCTTTAACTTAAAATGCACTTTCTGAGTTTTGAAAGTGTGTTTCTAAAAGTTATGTATGGAGAGATGGACAGATAGTAAATATTTTATTAAATGATAGCTTCACACAAAAGAGACCAGATAAAAATTTTATATTCTTAACTTCTTACTAACAACTTCTATGGAAGTAAAAGTGTTTTCATATGACTACCCACCTTCATTTAATAAAACTCTGTAATTGGAAATATTTGTCTGGGAGTTATACTTATGGGAAAAAAACGCTTTTTTCACTTTTGACGGCATTTTTTATAAAAACATATCTGCACAAAAATGACATAAGTTTCTAAAATTAACAAACAGTTCAAATTAGATCATGGATCTTTCCTTCAATGCTCAAAGATCATTTTTTAACTGACCATATACATTTATTTAGTCATAAAAACCATGCTGTTTACAGAATGAAATCAAAAATGCTCTAAAGTTAATTTTTAATATCATTTTTCAAATAATAATTTCATCAAGCATGAAACAACATAAACATTCATACTGTTTCCTAAAGACTCGTACATTTGCTCCACAGTAATTTCAGGAGGGAAACCTGCAATTAAAAACATATTGAGATTAACAAAATGAATAGAATCTTGGGTGCCATGGAAGTTATAATGTACTCCAAAATTTGAATATTTCAGAAGCACTGACATTAGTTGCGTATAAATTCTGAAGATTGAAAAATAGTGCATAAAAACCATTTTTTGCAAATTATCTGTTATCTGCAACTTTTTTTAGAAATTAAACAATCATTAAATCTTAACATAAATTAATGAACATTTGTTAATTAAAAATAGTAATAATTTTTAGGAATTTTAAATAATGTTACCTGCACTTATAATCAACAAATTATGTCTAGCTACTACTTTAAATGGCTTTCTACTTCAAAAATAAGAATTTTTTTTAAAAAAAACAAACATGCATTTTTTGATATGGTGCTTTTAATAAGATTTTTCAAGTTATTTAAAGAAGTTCATGTGCAACAAAAAATTAAGTTTATTCATTTCTGAAATTTTTGTAATATTCCCTTTCTAGTGCTGCCCAGATTGTTAGAAAACAAAGAATAAATTCCTAATCCAAAAGATACTTCAAACTATGTATAAAGAAAACAAGTCTATCTAAGACTAGGAATGGAAGTATTAATTTCATTCCAATTATTATTTTCTATTAATAATTGGAATTATTAATGTCTTGTTTGTAATTATCTAAAATGTGCATTAATGAGCAATCACGCCCAATTTTAAAATGTAACATATTATGATTAAAATTCAACTAACTTGTCGAAAAAACTAGTAACGAGTATAAAAATTCAGAGAATAGATATTTTTTCTATCACAAAATTATTCAGTCACTAATGATAAGAAGGATTTAATGTTTAATATATATTATAGGCACCAAGTGATAACTTATGAACATGTTCATGGCATAAAATTTAATGCTAACAAAACACTTAGAAATATATTATTATATATATTAAACAATTATTATTGAATTCATGCTTCATATCAAATGATAAAAATAAGAAAGCAATCTTAACTAAAATGGTTCTTCCATTTAAGTTTTAGTCGGTAGAAATTAAATTTTTATTAAAATGCTTTCAATAAAAGCAATTTCACTCTTTCACAAGATTCTGGAAAAATTATTTTTAGAATATCCCAACTGCCATCTGAACTGCTGCTTTAATAGTATAATTTCAAACCGAAATATATAATTTTCAAGTAACCCAAATCATTTTTCAACCACACCATTCCCTTCACAAGCATTTTTCAAAAAAAGAAAGATTCATAAGTCTACTATCTAAATGCCGTCCATAACGATTATTCGTTAATACTTTATTTTACGAACACATTCTTAATAAGCAATATATTATTAAAATGTTCACATTAGATATATTACAAAACTCGATCTACAAATAGTTTACACTCAGCCTTTTATTACTTCTCAAAACTGATATATAATGGACAGAAACCATACAGCAAATTATCGGTTTCCGAAATCTTTAAAATTTAACATACATCATGCAATTAACAATATGACATTATATATGCAAAATATCTACACAAATATTATTAAAATCATACATACTAAAATGGGGAGGATAAAACAAAAGGTTAGCAATTTCCCTTGGAGTAAAGTAGCGAAATCCAATTTCCTTTAGAATAGTTAGCTTTAATGCTCTATTTCGACAACTTGAAGCACGTCGAATATGTGAAAAAGCCTATATATAATAAACACACACACAAAAAAAAGATATTATAAGTATAAAGAGAAATTAAAATAGAAACGACAGCAGGAGAAAGAAAGATGAATTCTCATATACTTTATAAATATTATAGCATAATCTAAATTAGTATAAAAATTACAAATGTCCGGGCAAAATAGATTTTTTCTTCTTCTTACAGTTGTTACTACTAGTTTAGGAAAAATAGATGGCACTCGGAGCATGGCATTATTTGTTGACACTTATGGAATCCATTTCAAAAAATGATACAAGGACATACACTAACGATCTGTTCCAGTTACGTTTCACGAGACTGCCCTTGAGCATCTATACTCTCCTTGACCCGGCCGCTTATCCACTGGCTCCATCAGTTATGAAATAATTACTTTATGACATAATTTACAACACATAGAATTTGCTTTAAGTTTATGAAGGAAACAACTAATTAATTTGATGAGACATGTGAAATATGCGGAAATTTTGAGCTACAGGCCAAGATATTTCTATTTTCAAAATGCTTTGATAACTGCACATTTCTGTCATATTCACTGCTTAAAAGACCAAAAAAAAAATGCCGAGTTAAGTATATACCGTGTATAGCTCCGGATACAAGACCGTATTTCAGAACCAGCTGTATGGGATTTGATACACAACTTACAAGAAATTAGTTGTGATCGATATCGTCCTGGTGGACTAACGACTTCAGACGAATTGTTGCAGAAGTATGCCAGACAGTGAAATAGCAAACGTATGGAGAATTAGCGGTTGTTGCTTGCACCGAATTCGGTTCGCAAAATCTGCTCCGTACCAGTTTCAACATATTTAGAGGCGGCTAGTTTATGATCCTCAATTATGATTAGATTTTACTAATGAATTTATCATTCGACATAGCACTGATATATTATATGGATAGCCAAAGTACATTTCTCATTGCTTTCTAATGCTAATAAGGTGAACTGCATTTACACAGACGATTCCTCATGATATTACCACACTTCTGTTGTTAGACGAAGCAAAAATCATTGTATGGTATGGGGAAAACAAAAATCTTCATTCTTGGTTCTTATTTTTTGAAGAGTTTATTACCAAAGGTCCACGAACGAGCACGGCATAAAATTCTCATTATGAATTACTTTTAACCATTTACGCCATTCCTGATTAGCATCAACGAAATATTTAGTCATCGTGTGGATGAGAGATGATGCTACCTCATAAATAGAATCTTCTGTCAAGCATTTTTAGCGCAACTTATTGGTGACGGAATTATCTCACCATATTTTATTCCCATCGTCGCTCAAGTCACTCAATCTCACTCGAATGGATTTCTAGCTATGGGAATACTTGAAATCCAGAGAATGTGCATTAAATTCGTAAACTGTGTCTGATTTGAAAGATAGAATCTATTGTAAATCACATGGCGCGTACCAAGTGCATAATATTATGACATTTGTCACGTGCAAATTTTCAACGAATATGAGGGCAGTCATGTTAAATTTGTAAATCATAAAAATAGTTCACTATAGTTTTTCTGTCTTTTATCGATTGTTTAAGCCCCCCCCCCCTTATTTCTGCTTAGCGCCGTCATTTTTTGCGTTAAAAATTTACGATTCAATTGTTTTTTCCTTACAACGAAAGCTGCATTTCCGTTCGAAAAATAGATGTTACATTAGAGAGTCAAAATTATGTCACCTGTAACCTTAATACCTTAATTACAAGAGTTTAAAAAAAATTCATGTAACTCACGAGGGCACACAGTACAGTACAGGCATTCGAGATTTTATTATTTTCTCTTGTACGGTATGGTCGGTAAAGAAACGTATATCCGCAGTTTTTTTTATATATATATAATTGTTCTATATGAAAACGATACACGAGTACAAAACTAAAATTTCAAATTAAGCATTACTCTATGTCTACTCATCTTCAAAATATCAGTAAACATTTAAATAATTTATTTAATAATGTTGTCTATAAATGCAGGATGAATTTTTTAATACTTTGACTGCTATGGCTATCATATGTGATAGCCAGTGATGTTTCCATTGGGACACTGGCTATCATATCTGATAGCCATGGTGTTTCACCACTTTAGGCCTTGGCTATCAAAAACGATATCAATTACAGGAAAATCGTACTGGAGTTTGATTGTTGGACCCCCTACGATGTGTTAGATATACGTGGTTTGTGCAAATTAATAAATGTGCCGCTTCTATGAGATAAATTTTGGGGAAAATGAAATATTTTTAACATGTAACAAAAAAAAAGATGCATATATATATATAGAGAGAGAGAGAGGGAGTGTGGGATATATATATATATATATACAGTATGTGATAATAAATACATATATTAACAGTTTGTGAAAATAAAAAATATATATACATACAGTTTATTAGTTCCTTTATTTTGGAATAAAGTTACATTCAGTGTTTGGCATTGAAGCAATTAAGACACAATTGAGGCTGGTCAGGACAATTGCCACAGTATGTGGAAGGTAGCTTTGCTTTTTCCAGGCAAGTTCACGACCAGGCCTGTCTTAGAAATGTTGATATAGCATATGTGAAATTTACGTCGCAACTTTTTACCATTTTCATGGACCCTATCAATTAAGTGGCGAGGTTTTTTTTTTAACTTTTTAGAGCATCAAAATCGGGATCTATATCCATACCAAGCAGCTGAAAAACTAAGCTCTACCTAAACTTACGAATTTTCATTTTTGAGTTTGTTACATGTCGATATGCAACTCATGCGTTAACTACTGCAACTCCTAACAATTCTAATCCTAGTTCTATTCTAACCTTTTCTTAGTGTTGTGGCATAAGCCACCATCTGATCCCTCATTGAAGAATTCGCACTTTCGTGGGGTGCTTTGGCTATCATTTTTGGTGGCCAGGATGTAAATCTCCCCATATGTTGCAAAATGAGTCAGATTGAAAAATATTGCTTTTATATGTAGTTTTGTGTTTAAAAAAATACAAATTACACACACACAAAAATTGGCCCCGTGGTGAACATTTGCAATTTTGGCTTGGCAGTCAAAATGTTAAGCATTCTTGAATTCTATTTGTTGTTTCTAAAAACATAGAAATGCATTTAAATTAATTTTAAAGAAATTTAAATTCAATTACAATTTAGTAAAATGCTGAAAGAGACTTAGTTGATGAATTTTTAAATTACAGAACACATTTTCAAAATTCATTAGCATTTTCTTTGGCTTTATAAACGTCTATAAACTTTTAATTTCAAATAAAATTGAATGAAAATCAAAATTCATTATATTTTAAGCTTGTGGATTACTTTTCAGTGTAGAAATTTTATTGATTCTACGTAATACTAGACGCAATTCTTTTTCCCCACGTCATTTTTTCCTTGTTAATGAACATTTGATGGAATAAAAAATTATTTTAATATTTATAATGCACTTCAAGTATATTATTAATGTTACAAACAATTGTTCGTAGACTTTGGAATAATTAATTTCTGAATTTCTTTTTCCAGTTGTTGCTGGAAATTATGATGAATAAAAGATTCTATGAAATATAAAATCATTATCATGTTAATTTCTAATGTATAAAAAAAGCCTCACAAAGAAAGTCATATAAAAAGATAACATCATCTATACTGGTATAATAAATGTGAAAGTTTGTATAGATGGATGGATGATGGGGTTCAATCACGCCAGAACGGCTGAAGGAAATTGGATGAAATTTAGCACAGAGATAGATGATAGTCTACAGAAGAACACAGGCTAATTTTTTTTTCCGGTTAATTGAGTGGTTAATTTTTTTTAATTAAAAATTAACTTTTCTGCCAAAAAAATATTTAAACATCTGCCTGAACTTTTTGAATCGTTTGTTTTTATTTTTCTATTTCCGGTGTTCATTTTAATATTATATTGCTATTCTAATGGAATTCTTTGTGATTTATCATACGCAGAAAGACGTTTTCATCACTGAAAAGTTCAGCTGTGTTTTTTTTTTTTTAATTCTTATATCGTTTCCTGCTTATAAAAAAATTGTTGAACCCAGTAATTGTATTTATTCTTTCCAATTTCTTTTTAAGAAAAGCATCACTCTGTAGTAATGAAGCTATTAAAAACAAATGTATTCAATTTTTTTTTCTTACGCTGTTCATGTTATTCTCAGAATCCTTAAGTTTAATGAGCTAGCGAAACTACTAGGCTCCGCTCTAGCTCTATGTTCCGCTGTTAGCGAAGTCACAGCATATTTTTTCAGGAAAAAAAGTATAGTTTTAATTATTTTTTTATTTGTTATTGTTTGATAGTTTTTCGAAATGCCCGGAAAACGCAAATCGAATCTTTCAAAAAAGGAGTAATCAAACTCGGGCTATGAGAGTAGCTAGAATCCTCAAGCGGAATTTAGCAGAATTAAGCACGCTGAGCAACAAGCTACTTTTAGATCAACTGAAACTCAGAAGCATGGAGAAATGAAACGACTACAGCACGCCGAATATTTGGCTACTCGACGAGCTGCTGAAACTCTGAAACAAACTCAATAACGCCGACTTCAACACTTTTTATTTTATTTATTTATTTATTTATTTTGGCAAAAATGGCTGTATATCAAAGCTGTTCCGTTATGTATTTTTGTAATTAAATTGTATTTGTGTTAGCTATAAATTCTTCATACATGCTTATAGTGATATATTTCCGTTGGCAAATAATTTAGAATTCCGCCAAATTTTCTCCAATTTTTTTGGTGATTGTTCGTTTGCGCCTGGCAAACGGAGAAGTACCCTTATAGTTTTAAGTACATCGTTTTTAAGTAATTTTTCCCCACGCTAAAGAGGTTAGATATAACATGATTTCAACCGGTTATTTTAAACGATTCTGTTTATTTTTGTAGTGTTTGATACAGTTAAAATTAGTCATTGTTACTTAATAGATCTTTCGATTCCTTCAGAAGTACTTTTGAATAAAAATAAAGCAGATTAATTGAAATTACAAGTTTCTAATCTGCATTTGTTTCCACAACTGATGTTTAAAATTCAAGTCTCATGCATACGGTTTATTAACATTTTACATTATGATTAGACTGTTAGTTCTCAAATATATACATCACAATTTCCACACATACGAAGTCGCGGGTAAAAGCTAGTATAGTTCTAAAGAGAGACAAGAACAGAATTTTTTGTTATATTTCTGAAAAATGGAGGTAATCTGAATATGTATTAATCCAATATACAAATGCCCAATTTAGACTGAATCTTTCCCCAACTGTATGTATCGTAAAAAAATAAATTCTAGAACAAATAAGGTAATTACGCGTAAAAAAATGACTGACAGCATCTTCAAGCAGCAAAATTTATTTTTTTATACACTGCTTAAAACAATTAAAGGATATCGTGAGTCTTGTATAAAATAGCGGTATAAGAATTTTTTTTCTTGCATAAAATGGAAGAAGAGAGTGGATACAAATTTTGAGTTTGACGTCGAAAATGTCGCTTTAGTGACAGCGACTTTGATTTGGCTTTCAACTTAATGTAAGACAAAGCGTCAAGAAATGATTGGTATTCAGTGAACGCGTTGTTTTGATGAGTGCGGTGTTTTAATGAAGTCGTTTAACCGAATCAGAAGCTTGAGGAGTTATTTACCGGTTAGAAGGAGGCCAAACACAAGTCGAAGTAGAGGAAGCCATTGGAGTTTCACAAAATTTGATTTCAAGAATCTGGAACTGTGTTTTGGCGATTGGAAAAGCAGGCCGAAGATCAGGGCAAGGGTGTAGACGTGCAACAATGCCCAATGAAGACCGTTATTTAACTAAACCGGCTTGGAAAAACCGTAACATGAATGCCACTCTCCTTCAAAACCTTCGTTCAGCTACTGACACCGCAGTTTCGACACAAATTGCCCGAAACCGCCTTCACGCTGTAGATCTCTATACTCGCCGATCAATGGTGCGTGTCATGTTAACAGCAAGGCATCGTCGAGCCCGTAGGGAGGGGACACCAAAGCATGTGAATTTGAAGGAGAAATGAATGGCGGAATATTCTTTCCTCTAACTAGTCCAGTTTTTCTTTTCATCTTGAAAATGGACGTATTTTTTATGTAGAGGGAACGAAGCACTAGAAACAATTCTGCATTCTTGCACGGAAGTGTAAGATTTGGCGGTAGGGTAGTGATGGTCTAAGCCTCTCCATTGATGGGCACACCGATCTTCATATCATTCGAAAAGGAACTCTCACCGGTCGCTGATATAGGGTTGAGATCCTGAGACTTATTGCAGTCTCTTACACTGTAGCAATTAGAGATGATTTCATGTTAATGGACGAAAACTGCATGCCACCACTGAGCTAATTCGGTGAATGATTTCCTTTTGGAGGAAGGAATCAAATAATGGATTGGCCAGCGTATTCTGAAGACATGAATCCTATTTAGCATGTTTGAGATATTCTAGGCTGACGCTAGACCGCTAACAACCCCACAAACTCTCCATGAACGGAAAGTTATTCTGGGAGAGAGGGATAGAAAACACCAGCCTTTCAACGATTAAAGGCGATCAACGTAGCTGGCCGTCCGGGAAACATACCCCCCCCCCTAAAAACGATTTTCTTCTAAGGAAACATTTTTTTCCTTTATTTGTTTTTCTCATATGCATAAATTATGCTTCCCCCCTTTTTTTGTACCCAAAGGCTCAATGAAATTAATTTTGTCTACCAAATAAATGTCATTTTTACCCCATATAGCTTACTATGTTAATCGATAATGAGTCAATCATTGAAACAATTCTCCAGTTGCAAGATCAAACGACAACTTTAATATCCTTTAATTGTTTTGAACAGTGTATTTTCGAATATCTTACGAAGTACAGGAAAAATGCCAATTACAAAGTTACAGAGCCTCACTTATTTAACACAAAAAGACATATTGTAGACTTAGAGTGTTAAGAATAGGATTCAGAACTTTAATAAGACCTTTTTACATATAAAACAGAATAAATAGCTCATAGCAAAAAATATAACAAATGAATGAATACAAAAATCTGAAAATTCTCCGATTAGACTGGCAACATTTTCTTCGCTTATGGTTGCTAATTATATTAGTTTTCTGTCGTTTTCCCTATTCAGAGTCACTGTATGTGAACAGATAATTAAAGATGCTTTTACCAGTTATTTAGAATTAAAAAAATATATTTTAATGAAATTTAATTCTTAAAAAATAGAAGGAATGTCCTAAAATAACACAAAGCAATACATTACCTTTCCTATATGGAAAACGATGCTAGAAACTTTAATGAAACATATTGCTTGGATAATATATAATTTAGAAAAGATCTAAACAAAAGAAACTTTCAAGACATTATTTCAATTTTTTTTTCTTTAGTAAAAATAAGCTTTATTAATTCTATAAAAAAAGTTTTATCAATTCTATTTATTATTACAACTAATGCTAGATATAAGACACTAATTAAAAAAATTGACGTAAGAAATAACAAACGCTTGTCTGTTACAATTAAAGAGCAAAAATTAATAAACAATAAACAATGATTCATTTCAAAATTGAAATATAAATTATAAGAATACTAATAAAAAAA
>JAOUZG010036138.1:428572-440875 GCA_026289955.1 Argiope argentata
AGATTCTCTTTATACTCTTCATATTTGACTCTTAATTTCCCACACTTAAAATAAATTCTTTCGACGCTTCAAAATTACTTATTCCGCTATTTACTTGAATATGTCATAAACAATTCTTGTAATGAGAGTGTTTTTCCCCCTTCTCACTTAAAGACAATTTTCATTGATCGATAAACCTCTTAATATTCAAGTTGAAATGAGAAAGAATCTATCGAACCAAAATTTATTTAATATGTTTGTTCTTTGACAAGTGAAAGCTTATTTATCCAAAAGTTTCATTAGAAATGCTGTTAGCAATTATCATAATGAAGTCCCCCGAACAGTCGCCATAACCTTTGAAAGAAAATTACCCTTGGTTGTTCTCGGTGTGATCATTTTGGCGACATTAGATTTTAGATGTACAGAAATGATAGGGCAGAATTGCAAACCGCGCGCATACTTGGCAAAAAATACTCTCGATATTAATTTTTCGTGGTTTTTAGATATATTTAGAAATGTCCCTGCCTTTTAACAAACTTTCCCAAACCTATAAAATGCCTGGACTTTTCTCTGATATCCCTCATTTCTCAGTTCTGTCGCCACCGTGTGAATACTGTCAGATGCTAAGAGCTTTCTATAAATCATTCAAATTTTTCTAAAAAATTCAAAATAAAAATATTTATTACCTGATAAGACTCAATCGATGAAAGAACTGGTCCAGATCTTATAGCAAAACGATGGTATCTAAGATAAAAAAAATAATAAAATTTCTCAGAAATGATGAATTTTGATAAATAAACTGTTTCAACAAAGATGTGATAAGGTAAAATACTCAAAATAAGTAATAAAAACAGTTCTTTCCGAATAATTCATTAACAACAGATCATATTTAAATGAGGGGGGGGGAAGAAACACGAGTTAACCGCTTTAAATACATGCTTTATATTTAAATTACTTATTTATTGTAAAACTTTACGAGAATGATGACGTTAGATAGATAATTGACGTTTTTGCGATTTAAGCAGCTGAAAACCAGGTAAAATGTCATATAACTAAAAATGAGTCTATATTTTCATTTAAATCAGAAAAACACAAATCAGCATTTATCTTTATCTCTGTCTGCACTTAGAAGGGAATAAATTATATTTCTAACAAATGAAGTCAAATCTTGGATTAAATTAACATGAATTATCTTTGAAAAGCATGAAAAATCACGGAAGGGAAGAAACGTTCATTGCCTTAAAAAATTGTCCAAAACAGTAATATCTATTTTTAGGTACTATAAATAGGGTATTAAGTAATAGGATACAATAACACTAGTGTTATATTATAAGACTAAGGATTTTATAGGCTAAGATAAATTTTATAAAATATATGTAAATATGAAAAAAAATTACAATTCGCATAAAAATATGTAAAAGATCTAACAAGGGAAAAGAATAAAAAGTTTTAAAACATACCCTTTCGTAAAACGTGACGAATTGCGAGAATTTTTACTCACAGGATCTAAATAACACAAGTACTTTTCAAGAATACGGTCAGATACACGATACCGTTCTAGATTTTCAGCTTCCGTCTCCAAAAAATGTTTTAAGGGATATGCAAGTATATTGTTTTCCTCCCAATCTGGACGTTCAAGTCTATAATTACTGCTGTTGGGCATCTCCATTAATTGCTGCAATTAAACAAAAATTCGTTTGTAGATTTCATTTATCCTTATTGTGGAAGCATTCTCAAATTTCTAAATATGCATACAAATTATGTAAAATTGTGAAAATGGTTAAAACATAGCTTTAAAACAATGATTCTGGAAGTTTAACGGCAGAGAACATTCAAAAGAACCCATTATTCTCTCGTTCCAAACATTGTTTTAATACCTATTTGAATTCTAAATTCCCAATTAGAGTAAAATTCAAATCAGATAAAATTAATATACAAGCAAAATTTTAACTTATGAACTTACTTACGAAAATATTAATAGTTTTTCGGGTGTAAAAGTTAAAAATTCAGATTACATAGTTTTAAGAAGCTAATATTTGACATTTCAAAATTCAAGCCTGAACAGGATTTTTTTTAATTGTATCCTCCTTTTATGTGAAAAGTTTTAGCAAAAATATGCTATATATTTGTCGCGATTGAAGGTCGCAATACAAACCTGCGACGCTAGGGCCGGTAGCCGCGTAGCGTAGAAACTACTCCAAAAATCGACTTCAGTATCGTAGATGTTATCTGGCTTATAAGGCTAGCGCCACAGTACTCCCCCATCAGTGAGTTGGACGAGAGACGAACGATTTTGAAAGCGCCAAGCGTATGGCGAGAATGCGAGTTCGTTGGTGCGTCGAGTTAGCGACGGCTTCGTATTTGGTTGCCAAGTCGAATGAGTGGCGGCTTTGCTGGCTGGTAGATGGCGCCACGACAGATCAGAAAGTTTCGCGTGTCAACGTCACCAATGTCGCGATTGAAGGTCGCGATACGAACCTGCGACGCTGGGGCCGGTAGCCGCTTAACAGCTACTACACCAAAAGTCAACTTCAGTATCGTAGATGTTATCTGGCTTATAAGGCTAGCGTCACATATTCTTAAATACCTTATTAATCTGCATAATTGCAAAGCAATTTCTACTAAATACATTTTTAATATATCATTAATTTTGACATGAAAATGTCCGCTTCAAAATTATTAGTCTGTAAATATTAATATGACTTTCATTCATATTATTAAAATTTCTGCAAACTGCAGTCAAATGAAATTTTTAAAAATTCAAATTATATTTTTCTGTAAGCCCTTTAAAAATCTTTCAACTACTATAAGTTTATTTCCTCTTTAAGCACTGGATACTTGATGAATGAACTCCAACTTGCATGCTTGCTTTATTCGCATTAAAGCAACAACCTCTTTCTGAGCGTTCTGCAGAATTAAAAATATTCACATCAAAAAATGAGTGGCGGCTTTGGGGATAATAAATTGACATAAAATTTTCAAAACAGAAATCACCTCCATAAATTCGTATGTTGGCATCCAATTATTTTTATTGTCATTAAATTATAAAGGTTAAAAATTAAAAAGAAAGTTTGTTCGATAAAATACAGAAACACTAAAAGACTATTTACCATAGAAGATTTTTTCCCCTTTGTTTAGATTGTAGTTCGTTTATGGTCATGTGAGCTTGAGGGAAGGAAGTCAACCCAAAATTTTAGCAATTATAAAATCTGATACAATAGAATTTTATGCACTTCATTTAGCCAAGCTATAATCCTACATTACTTTCCCAGTCTGCCTAATTTTAGTTAATGCATGTTCAATTGAAATAATAAGCAAAATAAAAAGATTCATGGTTTAAGAAATTAAATGTCATTACAAAATTAGGTGACGAAAATTTAATGCTAATGATACCTGAAAAGCAAGTCAAAATTATACATGGGTAGAACAGAAAAGTTTATATATTAGAAAAGGATTAATGCTAAATTAACCATTTTTCTTCTGTATTCTTAATGAATCAAAATTGCAGCCACATATAAAATTTATGCTATTTTCTTTAAATTTGTAGCAAAAGAAAAGACAGAAAGTGAGAAAAAAACTACAATTGATAAAAGGATTTCTAAAACTAATAATGTGCAGAATTGAATAAAGCAAGCTTTTGAACACAATGCAACTTCAAAATATTTATTAGTACATTTAATGATTCGCAATAAAAATGTATGTCAATTTTAAAAGTAAAGTAAAGAAATTAAAATGTTTCTCTGCCAGATAGAAATTACTCACAGCCTTAAATACCACCTAAAATCAAGTAAATGGCGGAAAAAGGAAAATGCAACAAAAAATATATACCAATCGATAAATTTCACAAGCACGAATAGATCATAGTTATATTTCGTCATACTTATACAATAAAGATCATTGTTAAATAATATCAAAAACTCTATGCAGTAAACAATTTAATAATATAAAAAGTTATTAGATTACAATCAGTGCTACATCAAGAAGAAAGGAGTAAAAATGCCACAATAGTTACATTGTGTATCGTGATAGAAATAGTTTAAATATATGCAATATACTAAAGAAAACTATATTCAATTAAAAATACTTAAAATGCCGAAAGGACTAATTAAGTTTTTAAAAAACAGATGAATAAATTATTTTTAAAATATAGTTACAAAAAGGGCAAATGTTTAGTAGAAAAAATATGGTTGGAATAATACCACAGAAATAAGTTTATCTAATGATATTCACTAGCCATTAATTTAACTTCAAAGATCTTAGAAGTAGTAAAATTAAAATAATTTGAATGGCAGTCAAGAATGTGTGGCAAGTGAAGGTCGAGGTACGAACTCGCGACGCTAGTGCTTGTCGCCGAGTAACATACCCACAATACAAAAGTGTTCTTGTGTATCGTAGATGTTATCTGGCTTATGAAACTAGCAATACTCCTCTACCAGTGAATTGGCGGAGGCGAACGATTTTATAGCGACAAGCTTATGGCGAGCGTGTGAGTAAGTTGGCAAGCGAATGTGTTTGTTGATGTGTCAAATGTGTCACACGTTTTTTTTTTTTTTTTTTTTTTGGTTGCAGCGTCAAGTGAATCAGACGACTTTTGCTGCGGGTAGATGGCTCCCCGACAGCTGCACGATATTGCGTGGTCAAGGTTACCAATGTGACGAGTGAAGGTCGAAATACGAATTCACGACGCAAGTGCTTGTAGCCTAGTAATACCCACAATACAAAAGTAAACTTGTAGATGTTATCTGGTTTATGAAGCTAGCGCCACAAATATATACGATTATATCAAACATTTTTATTTTAATTTTATAACAAGATAAAATTGGCAAAAACATGCTACTCAATAAAGTAAATAGTAGCCTTAATACCTGGTCAGATTCAATAAAAGAAAACTGTTCTTCCCTCAATTTAGCGATGACATAATGGCGATAACGAGAATTTGGAATAGCAAAGGTATTGGGAGTCATACAAAATTCTTGATATCTGTACCCTAAGTTTTTCAATGTTTGAATCAGGACTTTTCTTGCTTCACAAATGTTAAAACCCAGCCCATTTTCCAGGAAAATATACAAAGGTTTCCTCTGAAGCCTGAAATAATTTCAATATTTAAATTTAAATCAATTTATATTCATTATAATAAATAGATAATCAAATATTCATTCGTATATATCTGGCAAGTCAAAGCACTGAACATCACTCACAGTTCAACAATTAGTAAAGCTTATAATGTTCTTAGGATCAAAATATGCGGATAAATGTAATAATAAAATAACATTTTTAAAAAATGTTTTAGGATCTCTAGCAAATATACAGGATATAAATTCAAAATGCATATGCTACATTCAATATTTAATTATTTATAATATGTACAAGGAGGTCACAGAACCCTTAAAATTTACAATAATACATATAATTCAAAAATGCCTCTTTTTTTATGAGCAAGAACGCAAAATTCTAATTTAAACAAGTATTTTTTTAAATTGGTTCCATTTTATTCTACAGGTGTTTGCTCTACAAAACAATCCATTACTTTTAATATATAAAAGAAGAAAAAAATCCCTACAAAATTTGAAAGAAAAAAAATCAGAGGCTATATATATCATTTGTACCAAATGTTTACATAATGTGATGATTTTTCACTTTTATAACTTCACTCATTAGTTGTTAAGCAAACTACAATAAATCAATCGGAAAAAGAAATTATTTCTAAAAGACAGTATGACAAATCTTTTAACTCAAACACAATTTTTCGTAAACCATTGTTTCGAGTTCAATATTGATAGGCAACATTCAATGCATGGCAAACACATAAAATTCTAAAGAAATCAAAGTAACAAAAATATCACAATATAATAAAAGTAGCATAAGCTTTCTAAAATATATAAAATATTATATAATCTTTCGATAATGTGACATGATTTTTTTTTTTAATTTTTAGATAAAGCAGGCTAGTTTTGAACTGCAATTGATACATATTCCATATTTTATTTCCTAGAATGCAAATAATTTGCAGATCTAAATTAGTACTATAAACTCAGAGCATCACTCAGTTCAAATTCAGTTAAACCATTCAACACTATTTTGTATTCAACATGAAATGTAAAAAGGATGTTCTTGTAAATGATAAAACAAATTACATACAATTTGTTCTGATTTCGATTTAATTGTAGGGTTTTAGTTATAAAACTATAATGAATTTATGATTCCATCTCTTCATAAAAAAATAATAACTTTTATAAAGCAATAAATGAAACATGTCTTAGTTCTAACATACTTATATAAGCAGATAAATATGTTAAAAAGCAAAATCATAATTTAAGAAAATCCATAATGAATCAACAACTGTTGGAAAATGAGCTGAAATTTTAGAGAAAAGGATTTACTTAATCATCCAGCAAAAATTAATGTCACCTTTTAAAATAACAGCTTAATAATTTTTTTAGGCAATGTCTACCCTCTTCCTTAGGCCAGATTAAGCAATGTTGGCCCTTCAACATGCAAGTTCCATGGTACCCTTTCTCTTCTAAAAACAGATATTTTTTTTATTAATTTTAATGTCAAGTCATTATAGTTTTAAGAAACAAGTATAGCAAAAAAATAATAATAATAAACATTTTATTAGTAGTCACCTTCAAGAAAGCCGGTTTCAGAATCTCGCGTACAAAAAAAGAGATTTAAAAGTAATCTTAAACGAAATGGTAAACATTTTATCACATTCTAAATACTCAAATGCAATATCATCTAGGGCTGTTGGCTTCTAAAACAAATCAATCAGTTGGAAGAAAAAAATGACTACATTAATTAACAAGTTTATTGGAAAACTTGAAATGAAATCCAAGAAAAATATACTGAATTTTAAATGATACGATTTTAATTTGAATATATTTGATTACAATTCCCTTCAAAATTAATCAAACGATAGGAGGGGAATTAAGATTATCATGGAAATAACACAAAAGAAGCTCAAGGTCACTTAAAATATAGGGTATCTTAAACATCTGTCTATTCCTCATTCAATAATATGGCCTTTCCCCTGCCATAGAAATAAATACATTTATATGCATACAAACTATTTTTTTTAAAAATGTAAGAGATATGGGATATCATTTGTGATAATTATGAAAGCTTTTAAAAATTTTAGAACAAACTTTTTTTTAAGAAGATTCCTTTTAAAAAATAATAATAATGATGATTATTTATTCCTCAAGAAACAAAAACAAATTGTTTCATAATTGAAATTGCTATGTACATTTACATTGCATAAAACAGAGGGTTCCAAATTATTGTTAGAACACTTTCATGGTGTATTATTTGATAAATGAACCATAAAATTTAAATATATTTACTATTTTATACTGAAAGAATGGGCACAAATATTTTCAGATCTGCCAATTTTAACTTCAAATACCAAAAGGCTGTGAATAATTAAGATTTGAAAACTTTTAAACTTACAATCCAAACACAACAGAAATGAGGATTGCCACAAGTTGGATAGAAATTAAAAACTTAAATTGTTAAAATTGGCAGTGGGGGTTCCATACTGAAACATAACTATAAGAAAAGTATTGATTTTGAATATAACATAATTCAAACCATTTCAATATATATTTATGAACAATCAAAAAATATTTCGAGTACAAACATGGAACAGTTTTAGAAGTACAGGCAGAAAATTTCACAAAATATTTTGTTTACTAACATTGTTATGATTATTTAATCAAAGTACTTCCACAACAGCATTTGATTTATCATAGAATTCTTGTAATTCAGAAAATTTTGTTGTTACCTAAAAAGTAAAAATAAGAGAGATTCCAACAGCAAATGCTGTTTAAATTCAAAAATAATTAATAATGTAACAAACTATTTTCCTACTAATCTAACACTGCAAACAATATTCCATCAACATAAATATTATTTTAAATTATCCTTTCTTTCAAATATTAATTGACTTCATAGTGAAATTCAACTTACTGCATAATTATTCAGGTTTTCTACTGAATAGCAAAAAAATATGAATTAACATAAAAGACTAGCTGAACTTAGATTTAAAAAATTATGAAATTTTACAATAATCAGTTTATGCTGAAATTTTTACATATTTCATCAGAATAGACAATATTAATGCCAACATAACTGTAATTAACAGCTCATAAAAAATTGTTGGTAAAAAATACAAAAGATATTTGTATATGTTTTTTAAAATGGAAATAAAAAATTTTATTGTTTTATTAGAACATTTTTGAATGATACTCTATTCTGAACAAGCTTTTCTAAGTTTTCACTAATCTGAAAATGGAATGTTATTCTAAGACTGCTATGATAAAAATAATTTCATTTCCAAAATAATCTAAATAGAAATATATGAGATTTCCATCTACCAAATATCTTTTATATCCTCAAATCTACAGAATATAGAAAGAGAGAAATTTATCCAAATAAAAACTCTGCAATGGATAGACAGAAAGATCATGAAAGATTTCTTCTAATTTCATAAAATATTACCGTGAAAAGAAAACATTAGTAATTTATTATTTTTAACAATTAAAATTACTTAAAAGACTTACTTGTTGAGAATAGTTAAAAGATGCAAAAAGGACTTGCTTCGTTCATTTACTACCCTTTCGTTCTCGTCAAAGCTATAATAAAATAAATGCAAGCATTTCATTAAAACTTTTTTTTTAATTTTCAATTTTTAAAAACAAAATAATCTTAAAACAAAAAATATGTATGCATTTTATTTAAAGCATTCAAATAATAATAAATTTGTATACAATCCTTAACACTATTTCACAAAAAAATAATCCATTGGCTTATCTACAAAATAAAACCAAAATCAGTTGACTGATTTAAAAAATTTGAACAGAAGAAAGCACAATCATTAGAGGAAACTAATAACTCAACTTATTTTATTTTCAATTAAGCTGAATATTCAATCAGTTTTTCAAAGAGGACTTTTAAAAATAGCAAAATGCATTATATACCATTGAAATGCTAGACTAGGAGGGCTCATAGTAATGATGTCTATATTCATATTCTCTATATCACTGGAAGTTAAAGACAAGATATTTCTTTCATAATGACCTTGGGAACCAAAATTATGTTTATAAATAGCACTGACCACAGGATCAATATCAATGGCAGCAACAACTTCATATTGGATTCCAGCTGCTATAAAGATAAAGATAATGCTCTAAGAAAAATGTTACAATTCAAGAGCATAACTTAAGAAAATTTCAGAGAAATATTAGTAATTTTAAAATTATAATTTACTTAACCAAATTAAAATAAATATTAATATTTGGAACTTTAAGCAAAAATCAAATAAATGATCTTCAGTTCAAAAATAAAGAATTGAATACAATTTGATGTGTTAAAAACCCATAACAGTAACAATACATTTGACATAATCAAACACAATTACTCAAGTAATTTTCATTACATAATAAGTATATCAGAGTATGTAGGGAAAAAAAAATTTCTTTTAGAAAGATATTAAAGTTGAGTAAAAGACAAAGCAACTAAATGTATTTGGAAGAGAAAATAATAAGCTCTGGAAGTTAAGAAAATACAAAAAAAGATAATATTAATAAAATTACAAAATTACAAAAATCATTTGGACTTTACTAAATAAAAGAGGGATTAGTAAATTAAAACACATATACTTTTATAAAGTTCCATACTTTATTTTAAAATTTCTTTTACTTTACATTATTAACAGTTAAAAGTTTAAATAGTTCAAGATTCTTAAAACTACATTACAGCAACTAAAAAAAATAAGTAATAAAAACATATCCTTTAAAAGCAGTTTAACTTCTTGATATTTACCAACAAATTAGAACATTTTCAAAGTTCATATTCTTTAGTAAATGAAGATAATTATGTGCAGTGCATAAGACACACATAAAAAATTTTTAGATACATAAAAAACATTTAAGTTTAAACACATGAAACAATTTACAAGGATAATAAGTCCAATCACAACTTTTTTTTTAATGCTGATTATGAATTTGAGATTTGCAAACAATTTATTATTATTATTTTTGTGGAAGGGAATTTAAAATTTAGCTAAAAAAACAAGGAGGAAAAAAATAAGAAAAAGGTTGTGCTAGTTTCAACTTACCTTACTGCTTTGTTTCACATGAAGTAAAGAAAAAGAAAAATCTATGAACAGAGGAAATTCCATGCACATTACTGCAAAATGTACCAAAGCTTTTATAATTTTATAATTTTTCAATTACAAGCAAAAACCAGAAAGTAACTTTTATTATAACTCAAAATTATATATATATATATATATATATATATATATATATATATATATATATATACCCAGAAGCACACAAATATTGTTTACTACTAGGGAAAAGCAGGAACTATAAGAGTGCTTTATCAAAATGCTTACCATCCAAAGCAAATCTCATGCCACCAACTCCACAATAGAGTTCCAATAATCTGTACATTTTCTTGTTTGCTGAATTTCCTTTTTGTAATTAATATATTCCAATGTGGACAGTCACCAACAGCAGCCCCTTCTATAAATTCTTGCCTTTATCTTTAAATGACAAAAAAAAATTATCAAACATACTCTTAGTAATTGCCTTCATTTATAAGAAATATATATAATGATAGAAAGAAGAAAGAAATAGAAAGAAATCAACAATATTGTTTGAAAAATCATACACAACCTAAAAACTGTTTAAAATAAATGAAAGAAGAAATTTAAGAACTTCCAATTGATAGACTTGAATGAAGAAATGAGAGTAAAATAATTCTTAAGATTCATATTAGAGATAAATGAATATATATATTGGATGAAACAATCCTAAATTAAGGTAGCTAAATAATTAAACTAAAAAATGTGGTAATATTTTTATTAACGTCAACCAAACATTAAAAATTCTGCCAAAATAAAGAGTGCAGTTACATTATCACATTCAAAAATTAAGGTTTGGAACTTGTACCTTATTCTTTAATCAAGACAACTAAATGTCAAGAACTCTGAAAATTCAAAACAATGTTTCAATAATATAATCTCAAATCAACAGGATTCATTCATAATCATTTTTGTTACAGAAAATTTTCTTAAGATTATTAGTAAATAAATAGCATAAAGCCTAATGAATATTTTAACCAAAAGAATTATATAATTTGTTCTGAAAACAAAACCACTTTATTGCTACTTTTATAGGCAGTGAAATAAGAATACTAAATTCACTAATTTATAATAATCAGTAATATATTATAATACTTGAATAATATATTATAAAAACTTGTTTGGATTATCAAGCATGTAAAGAAAATTATAAAAAAGATTAAATGAATCAAAACTTTCACCAAGAAAATTTTCTTACTTATTAAAACTTTCTACTTAGAAAATCTACATTTTTCTTTTAGTAATATATTTTTCTTTAGTTCGTAAAAATCTTCAGAAACTACATACTTGATAGGAGCAAAATTTATTCTGCTATTTAAATTTCTCATTAAAACAAGTTTTTATTTTTTTGGTGTGAGGGAGTAGAGAAATATGTACGGTATATTATTGATATAAATGTCAGTTTCGAATAAAAAACCTTTTTTTTTTTAATTTATAAGTGAATATTAAGCCAAAAGCAGGGGGGGAGTCCAATATTCAAAAATTGAAGGGCAATTTTTGTTAGCTTTGACGCCACTTTGTCTCTGAACAAAAATAAATAAATAAAATAAAATCATATCTAAATACTAATATAAAATAATCCTAATACTCAAATATTAAATGTGTTTCCTCTAATATTATTCTATGAGCAGCATTTACGTGCTAAATTCTGTGCTCCCAAAGGAAGGATGGAGTTTGTTTTCCGGCGTATGCTCCTACCGGATTCTTAGCTTGTGACGGGTTAGCAAATTCAAAACACGAAGAAATTTAAAATCTACAAGAAACAACAATAAAGTCTAAAATGGCCTTACATTTGTGACATACCAGGACGGAAACAAGTCACAAATCCAATCTAAAGAAGTGGAATATAATCCAGCTAAGCGCGGAGAGAATCACTGTAAGCAAATCAGAACTATACAGAGATCATGTCTCGAAACAAGCGTCTAGCAGCTGCTCCAAAAATTCTGCTTCAAGGGAAAAGGAAGGGAAAAAGTTGCGAGGGAAAAATCACAATAGTCTCAATGTCGTGATGTTTCGGAGTTCCGCGATGTGACAATGTGGTCACGACACGAGCACCTCCACATCATAATCTATATTAATAAAAATGGAATTCGAAATGCGTTGCTCAGCGCAAAACTAGAGAACGGCTCGACCGATTCGGCTAATTTTTATTTTAATATTTTCGTTAAGACACG
>JAOUZG010036138.1:455366-475355 GCA_026289955.1 Argiope argentata
ACACACACACAAAAAAAATGTCATGAAAATTGGTCTAACCATTTAAGAGGAGTTCAGTCGTATACACAAGCATATTATATATATATATATAAATTCAATCCAATTATTTTTTTCAATTCCTACTATTCTCTCTCTCTCTCTATGTGTATATATATATATATATATATATATATATATATCTTTACTTATAATAAAGCACGATGTGTGTGTCTGTTGGCGCTCTGCAGGCCAGACCGTTCGACCTACAGCTACCAAATTTGGTATATGTATACCTTGGGTGCCGGGAATGTGCACCTCGGAGCCCTTTTTTTGAATTTTTAATTAAAATTTTAATTAATTAAAAATGAGCCAAATTTTAACGTTTTTTTGCTATAACTTCTGAAAATATAACAGCACAAAATTGATTTTTGCATCACGTTAAAGCTCAAAAAATTAGCCTTTTAATGATACTAATGTTTTGACTTAAGAATTAAAACTCTATTTTTAATGAATTTTTAAACATTTAATTTAATCGTTTTTTTTTACAATTTATTTCGCAAAATAAATAAAGAAATAAATAAAATTTTATCTTCTCGAAGATCTCAAAAAGAATCAGCTTTTAATAAAATGTTGCCATTGCCTTTTCAGAAGTTCTGATTTTAAAAAAGTTAATTACTACCCAAAATAAATCAGAAAAATAAAATTTTCATCACGTGATTATATGAAATGAAACAAATAGGAAATCTGATATTGTTTTAACCGTAAATGCAAGAGAAAATTTTCCTTGATCGTTTGCAATATCGAAATTAACAATTCCATTAAAGAATTAAAGTAAATAAAAATACAAAGTAAAAATATATTCCAAAAGTGCGACAGTTAAAACTGAAAAATAATTGTTAGAAAAGCACCAAACGATAATCTTCTGAGAGCGAGATTAATTATTTAAAAGCAAGAAATCTTAAACGAACTTTGAAAATGACGTCATATCAAATAAACGACGAACAAAAAGCAATTGATAATCAGTAGTAAGTAAAATATTTTTGCATTCTTTTTATTTTTATTTTTAAAACAATAAGACATGTTTTGAATTGTTACTTTTACTTAAGTGAAGAAGATATTTTGAGCAAAATCAAAGAATTCGCTTTCGTGATTGTAATTTATCTCCGCATTTTAATGAATCACGCGAAATAAAAACACATCTTCTTTCAACGAAGTAATGTAATATTAAAGCTATACTGGTAAAAGTAGGTCAGCTATTTGAAAACGCATCTTCTTTCAAACAAGCATACGTAATAATTAACAAAGCAGAATTTGTAAAAGAAGATAGAAATGCTTATTTATTTATTTAGAAGTTGAAATATTAAGAATATTTTACAAATATGAATCTATAAGACCAAAGGAATTTAAACCATAATTTTTTGAAATATGTTTATAAACCTAAAAAAATATTATTGACAGCATTTATATACATCTAAAAATAAAATTAAAAACTGAATGTTTCAATTAACCTATGAAATTTTTGCTGAATAATTCCTTGAAATCTTATATATTATTAAAAAAAAATTATAATGTTTCAATTTCTGTATTGAACATAAAACTTCAATGTCGGACTATTCTGCTTTCAGTTCTTAGTTTTATTTAAAGGCATGCTTAGAATTAGTAAAGAGGTCTTTACTTTAATTAAAGTTTCATCATTTTCAATTTAATTTAAAAGGGAATTTTACTTGCACTGATAGAAAATCAGAGAGAGATGCGGACTTCAAAGGTAAAGGTGCTTAAGGTCTACATAATAGTATAAGTGAATTATATGACTATCGAAATTTGAAGCTTAAAAATATTTTGCTGAAAAACTTATTATGGGACCAAGTTATATAAAAAATGATTTAACCCTTTAGTCGGCATTAATATTGGCGAACCGACTGGTCGCCAAAGGCGGCTAGTATATATATATATATATATATATATATATATATATATATATACAGTACAAATTTTTAATCGTTAATAACATACTGTTTATTCATCCAACCAAGTTTAAGTAAATTTTTTTCAAACTTTTAGTGGATGGTATTTGATGTTAATACCTTTTTTCCAAATTTTAATTCATTATTTTTCATTAATTAATTAGAAACTAACTTTCTCGCCAAAAATCTTCATCCCCCCCCACCGCAAAGTAAGTAACGAATTCAGTTTGTTTTTTTCCTAAAGCTAATGAGGTTAGGCTTAACATGTTTTCGGCGAATCATTTTAAAAGATTCTGTTTCCTTTCATAATGCTTGATGCATTTGAAATCAAACAATGTTAATTAATCAATTTTTCCATTCATTCATTTTCATTTTGAAGTACTTTCGAATTAAAATAATACAGGATATTGAAAATTAGAAATTTCTAATCTGCATTGCGTACCCCATGTAGAAAAATCATGCATTTTGCTTTTACACTATTGGCTTTAAATCGTCAATTGGCGTTAAATTTTCAATTCTAGTATAATTTTTTGGTCAATTATTTATAGTAATTGTAATCGTTAAGCAGGGATAGTATGTTTGGAAAAGCGTTGGATAAGCATCCCTTGAGCTGTGAGTTCGAATACCATCTATAGAAAGGAGCATAGAAAATTGTCAGGAAATTCGCTTTCTATTCTGTCGCCTATAATTGTGATTTTGTCATATTTGTATACATATTTATATCAATTGTAATTATTTAATAAAGAATAACTAAAAATAATTTCGTTGTTAACCTAAGTGGGAATTGATTTAAAAAATTGTTTTTTATGTTACTTGTTAAGACATTCAAATACAACAAATTTTCGTTTCTAATTTAATAGGATTTATATTTTCAGAACTTTTTTATATATATTTCAAAAGTATCATGTATTAATAAACGAATAATTAATAAAAGATTAAAGTAAAATAATAAATAGGGCATTATTCTCGTTATGCAAAGTAGGTTTAGTTCTTCTATACAAGTTATAGCATTTTTAGTTTAGTCAACTATCAAAAGTAACTATTTAGAAGAGCGTTGTCTTGAAGCCTTGGTAACAGCTTGAGATATTTAGCCAATCGAAGTTGAGGGGTTTGAGAGATTTCACAATCGAGTTTCCCTTTACCATAAATGTATGAAGGTCAGACTGTTTTGGGCCCCTTTTTAACAAATGTGAGTTATTATCAAGTTTCAAGGGCCTGTTAAATGTTTCAAGTGTACAAATAAGAAATTGCTCTATTTGCTTTATAGTAGTATAAACGAGAAGAAGGAGTAGAAAACTTATTAAACTATATTTTTATGTTTATATTTTTCTAACGTTAAATAAATACATGAAAGAATATAGACTTATCAGAATTACGGAAGCATATTTTTTTTCTAACATTGGGATACCAAAAAAAAGCAACAAAAAAATGTCACAAAAGGATTATATGTATAATATGTAATTCTTTAAAAAGATATTTTATCTTCTTTTTTAATGAAGCAATTCTTATGAATCATACAGAATGGTTTTTAAAATTCTGATGCTAACGAAAATTAAAATTGCATATTTTTCAAAAGAAAGTAAAAAAGTGCTTCAAACTTTTTTCCAGGGACGAATAATTCGTGTTATTATAAAAAAAAATATGAAAGTTCTTAAATTTCATGAAAGAACTTATGATATAAATAATGTAGTTATTAAAATGTTTATATAACTTGTATCGATAAATAACGCGTATCTATATTTAAAAAAGCTAACTCATCAGAATGTAAGAATAAAAATATTTCTTTCTTTAAATGTTATTCATTGAATTTAATTGCATAATAAGTACCTTTATTTAGCTATACATGTTTTGCAGAAAAGGAAATTTTATAATTGAGATGGAAAGAATGAAAGAGTCTAATTCACATTCAAAAAAAGCAAACAGAACTAGTGTTAAACTCCAATAATTTGTTTTCATACCTGTCAGCCCTTGTTATTAAACTTATTTCGCAATTGTTATTTAATTCTTAATTCTTTTGATAGAAATTTTGTTACATTTTTTAAAAAACAATTATTTCAATATAAATAGAAAATGCAAAATTGATGAATTCTTTTTAATTCATTCAGAAATGAAATCTTTAAAAAATACATTTTTAATTTTAACAAGTAATTTATGTGTTCTCTACTCATCAAATTATCTTCAAAAACTCGACAAAAAATGCCAATATCGTGTGAGAATAAAAAATATAATCTTAATATAAATGTAGACATTGCGGCAGTGCATATATGTCACAGATCTAAAGAACTAGGCAGAAATAAACCCAACCTTGTATTCTTATTATTTGAAAAAGAGAGAATACTGTTAACTTTCCAATGCATGGAAGTTAATTAAATATTCAATTCATTGGAATACACCCAAATTTTATCGTTTTTCTACAATAGCTTCGGAGCAAATTATTCTTCAAGAAACATTTTCTATCATCTAAAAATTCAAAATTCTTCCTTTTCAAAGATGCAGTTTCTTTGCCTTGTAAAATTTCTCTGATTTTCGCTTAGTTGACATTCTGATTTAAATTAAAAACACGAGACACTGAAAGTATATAAAGTAAAATGTATATTATAATATTTTATTAAGAATGATTTTTTTATTTTAAAACTATCAGTCACAAAGTATTTTAATTGCTTAGAATATTTTAAAATGTGCACATGAATATTACATTACATTTTTCTCTACAAAATCTTATCTAAATTTAATTGGTGCAAGTAAACAAACTTCTGTTGCAAAAAAAATATCCCTCCTAACTATAGCAACCTCTTTAATGCTAACTTGGGTAGAAGTGAATAAATTTCTTAATGATTTATTAAATAAATGAACCTTTTACTAAAACTCCGATTTTCCAACTACTAAAAATCCGATTTTCTTATTCACTCTTACCAGCATTTACAAGTGATGTATTGTATTACAAGTGCTTTAAATTTGATAAATTGAATGCTATAATATATACAAGTATATATTGTTTTGAAAATACATGTCATTTAGTTAAGTATATAAATGCAAAAGAATTTATTACTAAGCATATTTATATGTTCTGATTTCATTGGAATGTACTGTTTCTAACCAAATTACTTTTTCTGAAATAATTGACAATATCAACAATTTGCAAAATGAGCTGCAAGAACTTCAGTATTCTGTGAGAAAGATTCATTTTTTTTTTGAGAATATTGTTTATGATATTCAAATGAGGTCATTGATATGTTTCACTAAAGGAAGATTTTTCTCTAAATATGTTGTTTTTTTTAAATTTTGAAGCAGATCTTCAAAAATTAAATATGTCGAAGCATCCAGTGGATTTATATGTTCTGTTCCTTATTAAATTATTTACAGCAATTTCAAATGAATTTTTGTCTATTTTGTTAGGAATTTCATATTCTACTGTTTCAAAGTATTTTAATTTTCTAACAAAGGTTTTGTATGAAAAGTTAAAATTGTTATCTATATTTTCTCCAAAGTCATTAATTATTGAAACTATCAAAACAGTTTGGTTTTGGAAATAGACTCCAGAGTCATTATTGACTGCACTGAATTTCTGATATGGAACTTAGCAATTCCACAGAGCAGCAAATGACTTCCAGTTTTTATAAGAAAACAAATATTTTAAATGATAGTCCTAATGCCTTCAGGAGCAGTCAGCTGGGTTTCACCATTATACTGTGGTAGCGTATCTGACAAGGAATTTAATGTATGTTTTTGTTTTATTTTATATTAATTCAGAGTAATTTTTATCAATGTAACTTTAGAATTTTAAAATGTATTTCCTAAATGTTCTGCTTTAAAAGTATATTGCTCAACTTTACGTTTTTATTGGAGACAAAAAAAAAAATGTCTTTCAGTATCTAGGATATTTCTGTTGAATAAAATTGATTTCATTATT
This sequence comes from Argiope argentata, assembly GCA_026289955.1. NCBI lineage: Eukaryota > Metazoa > Arthropoda > Arachnida > Araneae > Araneidae > Argiope > Argiope argentata. The sequence continues at coordinate 461,220 of JAOUZG010036138.1, forward strand.
TACTTTGACATTTTTGTCATACTATGTTCATATTCTTTATAAGTGCCCAGAAAAAGAAATATTAATAAACAGTTTTTGAATTTTATTTAATAGGGGAGAACATTGAAACGTCAATTTGATCATATTTTTTCAAATAATTATGATATGTATTTTATCTGTATTTTTTGTAATGCATAAATAAAAATTATGAAGGCTTGTTTTTACTTATTTTCCTTTAATGATTGCTATTTATTAAAAATAAACAACTGATTCACGAGTTGCATAGATTAAAAAAATGTTATCTATACCTTTTATGTTTCATAATTTGAAATTGTAAACAAAATGTATTCAATATATGAAAATTTGATTATCATGTTTTTTTCTTATGAGCAAGCTGAAAACAACAAAGTCTCAATATTAATACAAATCATTAATTGAGAGAAAATGTAATAATTTTATTGGTAAACTTCAAAATCTGAACTTATCTAAGAGTAATAATTATTTTAAAAAACTATATTCATAAAATGCAAAATGCCTAGAAGGATATGACCTTTTTCTCTGTGATTCAACATTTAATGGCATTTAAATTTTAAAAAAATTCTAGAAAATATGTTATTTTTCAAAAACACTACCACAGCCATTTGTTAAAAGGTATCTTTTGGACAAAAAAAAGACATGGAAAAGTAAAGAATAAAAGGTTGGCGTACTAAATCAAAAGCGATATTAATTAATTAGGCAAAAACAGTAATTGCATTGTAAATACTAATTGAAATTTTAATATAAGAAATAAAATTACATTTCTACAATAGTTTGGTGAAAATAATTCAAAATATTACATTTTTAAAAAAGTATCAAAAGTTTTTAATAATTATTCGGCTATCGTAACATTCAACTGAAATGCTTACATCAACGTTATCGGCAGGCATCCCGAGGTACGCAGATCACTTGAAAATTGAACAGAATCGGTTTGTTTAACACTTGACAGGTGACCTCATTATAAGATAGATTTTAAATGTGGAGAGGAGAGGGGAGTTCTAGCTCAGGTGTCGTCCTCTTCATCTGACCGTGGTTCAAAATTACGAGGTCCGTCCCAAAATAGTCCTAGTGTTGCTTTACAACAGGACGTTCATAAAACTAAACTAAACCCATAAAGATCATTTTTAATTGCTTGTTGCACGACTTTTAGATTTCATATATTATGTTTACTGCTGGCGCCATCTACTGGTTGAATATGACATATTTAATAAATGAATTTAAGAAATGACATATTTTTAATTCAGCTTTTTTTAGAAAAGTGTTTACTCTAATAAATAAATTAAATAAATAGTTTTGAAAAAAATCAGTTTTAAAAATTAATCTGAAATAGATAAATTAATTCAATCACGCGTTACTTAAATTAGTAAATTTAGGATTAATTACTATTAATAAATTTTATACTTAACACTAATAATAATTTTTAATTAAAGATAAGATTGAAATAACAGATATTTGGAACAAATATTTAAAAATAACAACAGCAAAACTGTTTTTTATTCAAAAAATTCAGGATTATGCATCGTTAGCTATCAGTGGTATAACATCGCGTTCACTTCAGTTCTAGTTCTGACGGATCATGACCAACGCAGTTACACTAAGGAACAACCTTAGAATGGCAGCTCGTCAGCTTGACTCGTTGGTAGCAAAGAACTTAAGGTATGTGCCTACCCTAAAATACACGTTTTCATGAAAATTATCGAAATTTTCTTTACGTGCTCATTTTATAGCCCATACATTTAAGATTCCAAAACTGTTTCATTTTTGTTCTTACGTTAATTAGAAGCAAAGTTACAGCCTAATTAATAAACCGGAAATTGACTTTTTGCAGCCGAAAGTGGGAATTTAAAGGGACGCAAAAATGTAAACAAAACGTTTACGCGATTATTTTGTAACTTTTAAACGGTAAAAATGTCAAAATCTGTTTTTAAAATATAAATAAACGTTCCTTTTCTTCATTTTTAACTATTCTTTTAAAATCTGGCAGCAGTTTTTTTTTTTATTTAAGTTTTAGTAACTAAAGGGTACATGGCAACGGAGAGGCCATATGTCACTAAATGGCTGTGTTTCTGCTATATCCATAGATATTGGAAAAAGTTTGGATTTAGAAGTGCTGACGCAATACTGCAGAATTTGTGAACAAAAAATTATTAGCGACCATGAATGCTCTAACTACAAAGGGTCATCAGGCAATATGGAAGCTGCTGAGGAATACAGAATTTTTGAACGTTCAGTATTGAAACAACATTTGCAATACGCTGAATATTTTGGTGATGGTGACTGTAAGGCTCTTTTTAAAGTGAAAGATGTTTATGGAAAGACAGTGTTACAAAACTTGAATGTATAGGACATGTTCAGAAAAGAGTAGGATCAAGACTGAGAAAACTAAAAAAGAAAATCAAAGGACTCGGCGGAAAAGGAAAATTAACGGATAAATTCATTGATACACTTCAAAATTACTATGGAATTGCCATCCGCAGTAATGTTGGTGATATTGCAAAAATGCAATCTGCTGTCATAGCTGCTTTCTTTCACTGTTGTTCTAGCAATAGAAATTTGAAGGATGGGCAGTGTCCAGAAGGGCGTGACAGCTGGTGTCGATATCAGCAAGCTATAAGCAATAGCAAAAAATATTCAGAAAAGTCACCAGGTCTTCCTAGTTCTATCATGAAAGATGTGAAATCCACGTATTTAGAACTCTGTGACAGAGAATTATTAAAAAAAATGCTTGCATGGTATGACACAGAACAATAATGAAGGTTTTAACGTCTTGTGGTCAATTTTACCTAAAGAACATTTTGCGGAGAAGGAAACTTTGTTTTTAGGGGCTTATATGGCAGCAATATTATTTAATTCTGGATATAAAGGAATATTGCCTATTTTTAAACATTTGACAATTCTAATTAATCCTCTGGCTTTAAAACTCTATATGGGAATCGATGGTGAACGCATTAAAAAATCAAAGCGTCAATCATTGCCCTCCACTAAATTGACTAGAAAAAAGCTGAAAGCTAAAAAAAATCAAAATTAGTTAAAAATGAGGTTAAAGAGGGCTTAACATACAAATATGGTGAATTTTGAGGATAAAAAAACAGTAAAAAAGTTTTTATGGTGCAATAAAATCTTTAAATGTGTTTTTTGGAAAACTGTGTTTTTCAATATTTTGTTTTACGCTAAATATCACCAACAAAATTTTTTTTAAGATTTTGAAATGAAATTATGAGAAAATGTTTAAATATGCATTATCTGTGTTATGAACTAAAACCTAATCTCTATTTTCATTTTTAAAAATTTCATTGCTTTTTTTGTAATAAAAACATGTCTTTTTTTTCTTAAAAAAAGAGTTTTGACACAAAATTTCGAAAACTTTTCAAAATATTGCAAAGATTTTAGTTCATAACACATATAAGGGTATTATTTATGTCATGTATAAATATTATTGAGCTATATAAATTAGAAATTTTGGTAGGAACTTTACCGTAAGTGCAATTTTTCACTAAAATTTGACTCAAAATTACCAATATTTCCAAAATTAATGATATATTTTTTTAAATTACATTTAGATTCAAAGTTTTATGTCCTATTTTAAAGTAAAACATCTTTTGTTTCTGGAAAATTTAAATATTTCAAAAAAAAAGTCTCCGAAGGTAGGCACATACCTTAACATGCCACCCCAGTTGAAATATGCGTTTTAACAATTACATGGAAAAATGCATCAGTTTACATTTAAAAAAAAGGAAGACAATTAATGCAGTCAAGTAATGAAAATAACAAAATGACATTAACCTCAACAAACACAAATATCTTACACTAAAAAAATAAAATAAATGAGAATTAATATAGCAGTTTTCAGACACAAAATACACAACAAGTATTAAAGAGAATCTTAAAGATAAAGATTTCAGGGTACGCATTTAGAAATTAATCTTATAAGGAGAAATTAGACTTCCAATGACAAAAGTGCAATTTTCGAAATGGATCGTTTATAGATGCCAAAATGAATTTTAGCATTTACCACTCTTACTAAATTATCTTTGCCATAGAATACATTAACAATTCTATCTAAATTCATTTAAAATATAGAAAATTTTTGTTCTTTGAGCGAAACCGTAACACCAATTTTTAAAATCTCTTTTTTAATTACTCATTAATGTCCTTGTTATAAAGTATTTAAATACTTATTTTGCCATCTTTTACACCTGACGTACCCTTTTTGATGTTCTTCGGCATAAATTCAATCTATTATTTTCAGTGTTTGTTAAAGTAAACTCAATAGATGTGATTGGCCAACCAATGGGAAAATGCCCAGGTGTCAAAATTTTCAGATCGTCCGTGTCACTAGAAAAGGACTAGTCATAGTCACTAGGAGTAATAGGACGGGAATTCGAAATTCCTTTGATATGATGTAGAATAGTTAAAAATTCCTCGTAGGTTAACTTTGAAACTCCTACAACATGTCTGAGATGGTATTTGAAGGACTTGACTACCATCTCCCATCGGCTACGAAAGTAAGGTGCTCTGGGAGAAAGAAATTTCCATTGAATGCCCTCTTCAAATAAAAAAAATTAGATTAATATTTATCATGCTTAGTTCATATAAGAGCTCAGGATTAATCCAAATCTGCTTATACATTTTCTTGACATCAGTAGTAAAGGCAACCTTATGCTTTCGAAATATTAATAAGATTGAAAACAAATTATTTTGACCAACACATACTTTTAGTGAACAGTTATTCAATCATACACTTGAAGTAGATGCAGCAGAGGCATCGAAAACTACACATAACTTTGTTGTACTACTATCAGCTTTGTAATGCTGTGGTGAGGCAGGAAATTTTACATTGTCACTATTATCTAATTTTTTTCATATGACCCTACTGCTAATATTCTTTCATATTGTTACAATAAAGATTAGCAAAATTCGGATCAATATTTAATCGCTTCCAAAGACTATCTAATCTTTGTTTTACAATTTGAATGGAATTACATAATTGCTTATTCCTTTTAAGAGAACTCTTTTTAAGTTAACAATATATTTAACTTGGTCATCCCTACGATAAGTTTTGACCAAATTTTCTTCGTGTACTATTTTTTTATTTTTAGATGCAGGTATATCTATAATATTTTCGACTTCCTGAAATCCCTTTAACAAATTGCCTCAGTTATCAATAATCGAGAAATTAAACCACAATGCTGCGATTCTTGTATACTTTGAATTATTCCACTTAGTATATGACTAAATTCAATTTCTTGCAAAGTTAACAAATTATTTATATTGTATCTACTTTTTTAAGATACTTAAAAATATTTATGAATATATTAATATATCCACTTTTTAGGGTGAAAAGAATTCTGGATCTGCTAATTTGACGTATGGTGGAATTTCTGTTCCTTCTAAATCAATGGATGTGGACGGCATTAGATCTGTGATTTTAGGAATGGTTAAGGAATCGAGCGTTGCAATAAAAAAACCGCCATAGTTCAAAATAGTGGAAGTAATTTTTATTTTCGCATTAGAGTAGAGTTATTTCAATAAATCGAGAGCATTTGCGAAGTTGGATGGGATCATGCCACACATGCTTCAAGAATAAAATAGAGTCCTACTCTTTCTGATAGCTCCGAACTGATCCAAAATATAAACAAGAGCCGTAGTTAATTCAATGCACTCCGAAAAATTATTACATGCAAAATTATTCACCTAATACAAAGATTTGTTTATTGCTATTGAAAATAAATATACATAATTATTTTAAGTAGAGTTTCTTTGAAAAATTCATCTAAATCTCTTAACCATTATGTAGGCGTTTTTAACAATTAAATTTAAAAATAAATAAATAAATAAAACGTCAAAATGATACACAATTTTCAATGTTGAGTCAGAGGCACTATCGAAGTGCAAAGGGTTAAAATTACTCTTTTCTTTTTCTTAACGAAACAGGATGTCAGGGAAGAAAGGGGTGCACAAAGAAGAGAGGTCAGAAATCACGACTGTTAGTCAGCCTTGGATTCATTGAAGATGAGTCATCCGTTTACTGCAGATACCGTATCAAGTGTAATAAAGTAAGATGCTTTATTTTGCATATGAAACAATTGTGTATCGATTTGCATTCAGCGATTTTATGAGAACCGAAAGCTATTTAAACCCAAAAGCTTTTCTCTAGCTGTTTCGTATCGTTTTTGAAGGCAGAACTGCAAAAACTTATTACATTTATGAAATGGGTGATCAGCGTTTCTACACATTATACAACACTTGTAATTATTAAATGACTTAATAGATATACTTCGTGCTTTATTTGTCTGTTACGAGCATCCAAATGTTTAGATTTGTAAGGAATATTGTGTTCAATGGCATTTAAGACGATTTCTGCTTTCTAAGAGATGAATTCATCAAAATCAAGAACTTCATTATTTTCTAAGAAAAGTTAGAACTGCTTTCGGATTTCGCTGTCTAATTTTTGCAGAATTATGTTAATTAAAATAGCACTTGAAAAATCGTAGTGCTCATATTTTAAAACTTTTAATGCTCTGAAGTTTTTAAGAACACAATCTATTAAGTTACAGAAGTCCTTCACAGATTCTTAAACATTTTTTTTTATTAATGACGATTTTTATATGAGTATCTACAATTATGCGTTTATTTTAAAATCTTTCTTCGAAAGTTTTACGAAGGGATTCATACGTATCTTCAAAAGTTTATGTTAATTTTGCTTCGTTCCTTAAACACGAAAGTAAATAGCAGACCCTTTGGTTTTCAGTTAAACTGGAATTACCATTTATTAAATTCAGGAATTGTTGCTTAAAGAAATTCCATTCTTCTGTTTTGCCATTAAACAATGGAAGAGGTATTTCCGGTAACTTATTTGAAATCGTTTCATCTATAGAATCTTTAGCACTAGTACCATTCGTAGAAGAATTAGAAACAGAAGTATTTAATTTGAGTTCATGCAGTATAGATCTGAAGATCTGAATATTTCATCTTCGAGTAACTAAACTTACAATATTACAATATATCAAAATTATTGTCGATCACAATCCTATAAAATTCGTTTCTGAGTGCTTCATTATTTGTAGTTATTCTTGATAGAATATAAAATGGAGTAATCACTGTTCTTTCTGATAAATTTCCTCGAGGAATATAAGAAGTTTGTTAATTTCCTCTAATGACCCCCTTTTTTTCTGTTCAATATACTAAATCACTTGCTATTTCAAAATAGTTAAAATGGATATCGATCGAAATCAAGTATACTGAAGCTTTTACGAACCAAAAATAATTTGCTAATGAAAAACAAACTACGGATTGCGGTGTAGCTAAAAGTGATGAATACGATGCTAGTATAATATGCGATAGGAGTGTATATCAGCTTTAATGAGAGCATAGCTTTAAGGCATTAAATATATCCCTGGTCAGAAAAAGAGAGCTTTTCGGAGAATGGAAGTTTAGTTATTTAAGAGCCGTCATATTGGATAAACTGTCTGTAAAAATAAAGTAATCTTTATTTTCTTGGACAAAGTTCAAGACAACCAGAACTATAACTAAACCCTCCCCTAAAAACATAATGATCATTGTCCCCTTTATGATAACATTTGAGCTGCTACAGTTGATAGCAGCAACCGCAGTAGAATTATCATTCTTAAATACATCTGTAGTCAAAGTAATTTAATCTGGGTGGAGATGTGATTTGAACTCGGGATACATAAATTGGATGGTTTCCAGGTCCAACTTTCTTTGTTGGAAACGCAAGTCATTAGTCCTGATAACGAGATGCTTGCAATCATCCCATCTTACTGGAACCATAAACGGTATGATCTCGTCCAAGGACAGGTTTTCGAGACGGAAATATTCTTCCAATGTGCCTCTGCATGGGAAAATTCCGTTAGATATGATAGATTTAACATCGATTCTTGATCTCGATACATCTGTGAAACTGAAAGCTGATAATTGGTTTACAAAAATTATCATGTTTTTTCCCCTCGAACCTCAGTTTCATTTTGATTTCATTCGATAATTTGTGTAGAATTGGGAGTGATGTCCACCGTGGGAGACCAAGTACAAATCGAAGGATGTTATTCTGAATAGTTTGCAAAGCTGCGTAACCAGCTCTGTGGGCCATAATAGCTTTATGAGCTCCAAATTCAATAGATTGGGTAATACATGTATTACATATTTCGATCAAATTAGATGCTTTTGCCCCCTCATATGGGGCGACCAATCCTTTGATCACGTTTAGCTTCTTAAAAACTTAAAGGTTTTAAGCTGGTCAATATGTGAACCAAAGGATAAGATTGTAGCAAACTGGATGTCAGATAATGAACATTAGTGTACCAAAGGATACTACAACCATGGAAAGAACTAGAAATCCACCTGGTAATCTCTGAGAGGAAAGGTTTATTATGCTAATTTTTTGTGGAGCAATATCCATATACCATTCGTTGTACCAGCTTTCCAATTTAGAAACGCATCTTGTTTTTAATTGTTTCAATATTAGTTCTTCCGCAAGTAAAAATATGTCGTCCGCATATATGAAGCAAGTAGCATCATTAAGTAAGACAGAATTCATAAGATAGACAGAATTCATAAAAAAAAATTGTGAAAAGTTAAGGGGAAAGGACTCTTCCTTGTGAGATGATCATTTCGTGCTTAAATAATGAAGAAAACACGCTTTAGGTAGATGGGAACAAGATAGGAAAAACTTTCTTATCTTGTTTTGGATCTTGCCTTGTGGATTTCCTATTCTTATAATATGAAATCCACAAGGCAAGATTATCTTAATCCTAAATCATAATATCTTAAGCATTCAAAATTTTACTGAGTAAGGATTCAAATAGGCAGTCACAGCCTTTGTACGGGAGGAATCCGGCTAGCGGAGAAAAAAAGATAAACAGAGAAAAAAATCTAAATAAAAGCGTAGAAATCTATCCAGAATTATCCATCTGGAAAATTTATCCAAGGCAGAAGTTAACTCAATAAGTCAAAAGGATGTGATATATACAGCATTTCTCTCATGTTTTAAGGCAGGAATTATCATTGTTATTTGCCAGCTTTCTGGAACAATTATTTTGTTCCATAAGTTATTGAACAAATCTAGTATTTTATTTTATTTTTCATTGTATAAACAACATTTTACTTGAGATAAAGTTAATGTGCGTAATAAATATAAATAACTCTTCAAAAGTTAATAGTTTTAAAAATAAATTTTCTAATTTGTATCCTTATCATTTCAAAATAAATTATTTTCTACAGTTCATTAAGGAAGTTTAAAAAATCAACACATTTAAAAAACGAACCCAAACACTCATGTATTTGCACGTATGGACAAAAAGCAGAAAATTTCTTTCTATCAACGCAATATTCAACGAAATAACTACTATAAAATGAAAGAATGAATCTAAATCTGAGGACAGAAGCAATATAACGATATATTTTTATATATTTCTTGACATTTAAGCTTCTTTGATTTTTTAAAATTTCATCAGCTCATTTTGCGAGAAGAAAAAATTTTTGGCAGAGATTAAACTAAAAAATTTGGTTTACTATCATAAAAAATAGTTCAACTAAGAAAAGAAAGACGTCGATTAAAGAAACGTGCTTAGCTACAAATGGATTACAGTTTGTCACCCCTTCGAGTTTCTAGTGCATCGATGCGAGGTTTAATCATAAGTGAGAGCAAAAATACATTTTGAATAAAAACTCGATTGAATTTAGCAACAACATTTCGATTAAACAAGCTATTTGAAATACATACTGCTTGAAGCAAAATATAATTTCATTCTAATTCAACATGAAGTCATTATAGTCTACGCCGGTAAGAAAATTCTCTTTCTAAAGAATGAACCTTCAAAGCGAGTTACAAGCGTAAAGGAATAAGCAAGGTACCGGATTCTGTAACATCTATAAATGAGCCGCCTTGGCAGAATTCATTGTATTGATTACCCTTCACTCTACCAAAATTAAAAACAAGTAGGGGGAAAGAATTATATTAAATAAATCCAAACACTTCTTCGAGCTTTATACCACTCATGTAAATACCCGCAAATCGAACTTGAGCCGTTACCGATCAACCATCAAAATGCGCGCTCAACAATCTTGAATAAACCCAAGGGCTACGTCAAAATGCGTAACTTTTCAAATGGAACTTTTAGAGAGTTAATTTTAATTGTTTGGATTATTAGAGACTATTCTTTCATTCATTTTAAGGGACCTAGTCTCCATTTTTTCGGTTATTTGCTCTTTCATTTTTTATAGGGTATTTATTTTTAAAGCTGTCATGCAACTAGATTTCTTGATTCACTATAGATTCGCCTTGTCTCAGCGGTTATGATATGTTTCTCAAAGGCGGCGACAGTGGGGGGGGGGGGCAATTCCCCCCCCCCCCTCGTCACAAGAAGTTGAGAATTTCGTCTGCAAAAAAGTGTATTGATTCGCAATGTAGGTGTCGCGAGTTTGGTATTAATGAATGTAATAATTTAAAACCCATCTTCGAATTACTTTTTTAAATAAATAATCGAAGTATCCGAAACTGATTTAAGTTGGCAGAATTACAGTGTTCCACAAATAGCCGACAAGGCTTCTGGTGAATACAGTTTCCGACAATTCTCTGAGAATCGAATAAGAAAAGTAGGTCGATTTATTGTCGCACATAAAAAGTAACTGTCAAATATTCAACCCATAGTTTGCTCGCCATTTGGCATAATAACCGACGAACTGAAAAGCGTCGCATTTTACCGACTATTCCTTATCGGTCGACTAAGAAATCGAAGTGGCGGATGTTAAAACAGGAGGTAATCAGACTAATTTAATTGTCGGATGGCCTACGATTTTCATCAAATTTCGTTTAAAAGCCGACGAAACGAAAAAGCTAATAAAATATCACGTTGGCAAAAGTTTTTTTTTATCTAAAAAATTAATGCGACGGTCTCCGGCGGCGTTTATGTTACTTTTAGTAGTACAAGCGATAAGATGGCAGGTAAATTAGATGTTATATTTTGCCAACTTTTTCTGATTGATCAAGTAAGTTATATATGCGACAGGTGTCAGTAGAGTTCTGGTGATAGACTGTCGAACATGAGATGAAACTATCATATATTCAATGCATAGTTGCTCAACTTTCGGCATAATAACCGACGAGCTAAAAAGCGTTGCATTTTACCGACTATTCTTTATCAATCAACGAAAATATCGAAGCGGCAGAGGTTAGAAAGAGAGGTAATCAGACATCAAATTTAATTGTCGGCTATTCAGCCTATATTTTGCATTACATTTGGCAGAAAAGCCGACGAAACGAAAAAGCGCATACAATATCATGTTTGCATTTGCTTTTTTTTTTTTTTTTTTTTTGACTAAAAAAATCACCGAACGGACATCGATGACGTTTGCACATTTAGCAGGGCGTGCGATAAGATAGCAGGTGAACAAATAATAATAATAATTATTATTATTATTATTATTATTATTGTGTGTGTGTGTATTAAAATAGTGTAATAAATAGTATCTAAGTATTTACTTTTGTTCCATAAATTAGAGCCTCAGTTTTTCAAAGTTTTTTTTTTAATTTTATATTTAGTATTATAAATATGCAAAGTGGAATACGATTTTTCTTTTTCTTCTGCAAATTATAGTGTATTTAAAATTACATAATTCCAAATACTTCTGAATGTTTAATGCACTTTGGGTAAGGTGTCTTTATGCAAATATGATTAAAGAAAATGTTCATAGAATATTCATTTATAATATATTAAGAAAAATCCATGCACATAAATACAAAATTATTATCATTATTATTTTGAATATATTAGTTTACACCAGCTCTGAAGGCGAAAAGTATTTAACAATAACGTGTACTTAAATCTAACAATAAGGCAGTGCAAATTCAACATTTTACTGCTTTTGAATAAAATGTAGTCATTTTTTTTAAAATATAAATATGCACTACATATAATTACATATTAAATAGCTCATTTTTTACGAACTAATTTACATATGTTACTATGACATTTATAAACAAAAGAATATTTACAAGATAATAAAACTATGAAATTTTCACCGTCCATCTTTTAAAAAAAAATCAAATCCCCTAATATTGTTCGCATTTTATATAATTTCTGCGCTCAAGCTCGAAATATATTTTAATGCCGATTGGTCGGTTACAATCCTTCTATTTTAAATTCTTTTTAGGTTTTTAGGTTGGTGATTGTGTATCCAGATTATCGAATAAGTAGAATAGACTACTGTCTGAGGCTCCTTACAACTTCAGAGGTGTCCAAGATTTTTTTTTAGTGCAAAGACATTTTTTATGGGAACATTCTACTTGAACATATTCTAAATAAAATCAATGCTCGTTTAAATTTCAGAATATTTTTAAAAACTTATTTCATGTTCCCAGATTTGTGTGCTTGCAATTCAGTATGGTCTTATTCGTGTTTAGTTTGCTGACAGACACAACAATTTCCTTCGTCTGTAACGATCGTAAAAAAGGGGGGTGGGTATTCCAACAGCAATTCGGAAAATAGTTACACTTGTCTCATTGAAGGGGATGTTCGTTTCCGACACTCCTTTCAAGGATAAAAGGGAGAGAGCTGTATGTCATTGACCTTATGTTGAGAGAGGGGTTTATAATGTTCTGTAGATTTCTGTTTATCCCCGTTTTCTGTCTGCACTCGTTTATTAAATTACTAGTTTAAACATTCTGCGTTACTCTCAATCAAAATACTTCGTTAGCGATAGTTTTAAAATTATAAAAAAAATATTATTTATAAAATTTTATAATATACATTTAGCTTTACATACTTATAGCATCTCAACTTTTTAATTAAAATCAGAAAGTCAATTGAAGCAGACTTATTTTTAAAAAAATGCTGATAAAGTTCTTTATTACACAATCATCCGCATTTACTTAATTATTTCTTAAATTTGGAAGAAAAATTTCGAAAATCAGAGAAAAATTACAAGGAAAGGAAACTGCATCATTAAAAAGGAAGAAGTTTGAATTTTAAGATGATATTAAAATATCTCTTGTAGAATAATTTGCTCCGAAGTTATAGCAGAAAAACGATAAAATTTCGAAGTATTCTAATGAATGGAATATTTAATTAACTTCCAGGGTTTGAAAAGATTCTCTCTCTATTTTAAATGATAAATATAGAAGGTTTGATTTATTTCAACCCAGTTCTTTAAATCTGTAACATACATACACAACCGCAAAGACTGCATTTGTATTAAGATATTTTTTTATTGACTCACGATATTGGCATTTTTTTTTTTGCCGCGTTTTTGAAGATAGTTTGACGAATAGAGAAGACATAAATACAATTTTTTAAATTAAAACTGTACTTTTTAAAAAAAGATTTCATTTCTGAACGATTTAAAAAGAGTCTGTCACTTTTGCATTTTCTCTATGCATTAAAAGAATTTTTTTTAATGTAACATAATTTGTAACAAAAGAATTAAGAAGTAAATAATTATTCAAAAATGAGATTAATCGCAATTACTAACAGGCATAAAAACACATTATTGGACCTTAAAACTTGTATAATTTAACCTTTTGTTCTGCTTGCTTTTTTGAAAATGAATTTGACTCTTTCATTATTTCCATTTCAATTATAAAATTTCTTTTTCTATAAAAGATATGTCGCTTCATGAAGGCACTTGTTAAGCAATTACGTTCGATGAATAAAATTTAAACAAAGAAATATTTTTATTCTTACATTCTAGCGTGTTAGCTCTATTAAATATTGATATCGTTATATATCGGTACAAGTTATGTAAACTTTTCAAGAATTACAGTATTCAGATCATTATCCTCTCATGAAATTTAAGAACTGTTATATTTTTATAATATTAACACGAATGTTCGTTGCAGGGAAAAAAGGGGGAGGAGCTCCTTTTTGCTCTTTCTTTTGAAAAATATACAATTTTGATTTTCGTCAGTATCAGAATTTTAAAAAGCCTTCTGCGTGATTCCTAAGAATAGCTTCTTTTAAAAAGAAGGTAAAATATCTTTTTGAAGAACTACATATTATACTTTTAATCATTTCGTGACATTTTTTTTTCTTCTTCTTTGGTATCTCAACGTTAGAAATATATATATACTTCTATAATTCAAATATGTCTATATTCTTTAATGTTTAT
>JAOUZG010036138.1:480355-502440 GCA_026289955.1 Argiope argentata
GTTAATTTAATTTCCCGATTATTTTGGGAGTGTTCTGTTAGTAGTGGAGAATGTAAACCATTTGCTGTTTGCTTAATAAAAAATTGGAAAGCTACTCGTTTGATTTTTTCAGAGAGAATTTCTTGAGAAGTCACATCCTTTCAAAACCTTCCATTTTAACCTCGGTCAAACTCCGCCTCTCAGGTTCGCATTGGTGTGCTGTAGATGCCGATCATCCGATAATTCTTCAGAAATATTCCCAATGGTCAGCAGTTAACCATGGGAATATTTTCTAATCATCCCCCTCCTAGCAGATCCTTCAAAATAGGGAAATATTCACATCTGGAGGTTTTAGAACTTCTTTCTTTAAAGGGCCGCAAACGCATTTGTGATACATTAACTGAATTTTATTCCAGTTCGGGTAGTCCCATAGAAGAAATAGTTACTTCTGGTGTTTTGACACGGTTTCCTTCTTCAAAGGGCCGTAACCCGCATGGGTAGTCAATTATCTAACTCTATTCAAGTACAGAGGGTAATATCAAAGCTGGAGAAACACAATGCGCAACAAACGAAAGAATCGTCTCACCTCTGGTCAGAAGTAACAATGTTCGAAAATGTGTCTCTTCAAAGGGAGATAATTTTTACGACTTCTTTACATTACGTTCAAATACTTTGCAAAAAACTGAGGTCAGGGCAATGGGCTGATAGGAGGACACTTTAGTTTTGTCTTTGTTATTTTTCGGAATCGGCATAATTAGAGTGTGTTTTCATTTTTTAGGTATGCTAGCTGATTCAAATTGGTGTTGAATTAGTTTCAAAATAATTTGAAGTTGATCATTGGTGAGATTTTTGACCCAGATGTCTGGCATATTGTCAGCACCGGGCGTAGAGTTTTTAGTTTTATAGATTGCTTTTTTAAGTTCCCAGATTTTACATTTTCTGTTGAGAGAAGGATTTGTTACCGATAGATCTATAGGAATAAGCTCCATATATGCATTTTGATCAGAAAAAAGCTTTACAAAAAATTCCCTTTGATGTGTTGGATCACAAATACAGCGATTATTTTGAACTATATTATTATTATATTTAGTATTTGGATTTGAGTGGTTCGTAAGTTTATTTAGGATTTTAAAGAGCATTTTTGGGTTACGATATATTGCCCAAATTATTTCCCAATATTATTTTTTCGCCTTTTTAACATGAAAACGAAGCCGACTTTCAAATCTTTTATGTTTCATCCACTCTGTTTCAGAAATGCATCTGATTTATTTTTCCCGAAAGTACTTACTGAGTTTTTCATGGGTATAGAAAGAAATATTCCTCCATGAAGGATAAGACATGCGACAAAAGCTTAAATGATATATTTTGAGCTATTATCTTAGTTGCGTTCTCTGTAATTTCGTCAATGGAACATTGGTTGGCATGATTGAAAATGTGCTCTGTTTGTTTAGCTATCTTCGTCCAATTAATTTTTTTAAAGTTACGACTACCACTTTTTATAATGGACCAGGAAAAAATCGGGTTGTGATCACTATTAAAGGTTCAGTCCATTACATAACATGAAGTTTGATTATGAATATCAGATGAAACGAGGGTAAAATCTAAAATAGATTGCGTTCTTAAGGAACTGTGCGTGGGAACAGTTGTATTGAGGATTAGGAAATGTGAATATATTAGCCATTCGACGAAGTCGTTGCTTAGAGCCGAAGAAGGGGATGCTCCCCAAAGAGTGTGATGCAAATTAAAATCCCCGAAGATGAACGTCGGTAAGGTTAGAGAGCCGAAGAAGTGTTTTGCCTGATCAATATCAAAACCTTATGGAGCGTATAAATTAATAATGGTGAATTCAGTATTCTGGAATTGTATTTCAACTTCCAAAAGTTCTAAGTTAAAATCTTCTCTAATGTTGTTGGGAATTATTCTACCTGACATGTTAGCAGGAATACCAATAAGAAGGTCACCACCTGGTCTATTTTGTATGTGAGTATGGAAAAAGATTTTGTTTGGGTAAGAAAAAATTTCGATTTTGGGAAGGAAGGTTTCTTGAAAAACCCAAAAGGGAGATGGAAGGGAAAGCGAGGATTGGAAGCTAGAACTTTTCCCTTTAATTCCTCTGCAATTCCATTGCAGAAAAGTCATAAAGAAATGTCAGTTTAAAAAATTATAAAAATTTGCACCCAGCTCGGATCAAAAGAAAGGACAAAAGCCGAAAAGATTAAAACTCCAAGCACATAAATTCGAACTCGAATTGTGAAAAGAAATGAAAAACAATTTCATAGTTCAAGAAAATAAAAAACGAAAACAAAAGAACGAGAACGGCTCACCAAAAGTTCTTTTACTAATCTAAAACAGGCGGACCACCTGTATCTCATTGCATCGGAATACCCGTAGTTTGAACCGCGATTTTTGGAGCTTTCTTTTTCCTACCATGAGATTTGCTTGTTTCTCCTTGATTAAACATACTGACCAGAGTTTGAAATAATTTGTCCACTATTTTTTGATAACTTTCAATGAGCATATTGGTTTGTTGCTCTAATTTCTCAGTGGTGTTTTTAACTATTGCTTCAATTTTTTGGTTTAGAGTTTCCACGACTTCAATTGCAGATTCATTTGATTTGACTACCTTCGAATAGCTAGTTTTTATAGACTGTTGAAAGTGGCGTCTGGCTTCTCCGGTAGTTAAATGATTCCAGCATTTGAATTCCAACATTTGTCTTTCCCTGATGTAATGGGAACATGATTTTGATGTAGCTGAGTAAGAACCCTAGCAATGTATGCACTTCTCGGAATTTTTGAATTGACCCTCATGCGTTTCACCACATAAATGACAGATATTTTTATTGCATATTCTTGTTGAGTGTTTAAAGCTGTAGCATTTCATTCACTGTCGGGGGTTGTCTATAAATTTTTGGATTTTTTGGTTCGTAAACCAAATTTTGATGGATTCAGGTAACGCAGTACCAAGTATTGTAACGAGGACAGGTGATACTTCTCGGATATATTACGATTTGATGAATCGTCTAATTTCTATTTTAATAGAATATATTTCGATATCATTATTATGGCTTAATTCGTCAGCTAGTTCATCAAGAGGAGTTTGAGTGGGAATGAATATTAGAAATCTATCAGTCACGTTTTTCCGAATAATGCCGGTAGAAACAGGGATGTCCAGAATTTTTTCTAAATTTAGAATCTGGGCAGCACATACAGGATCAGCAGTTGTGAAGATGATTTTATCTTGTCTTGTGAATTTTAAATTATAAATATTGCTGTGACGATTTATTTGCTGTTTGATGTAAGACTAGATAAGAAATGGGTTCAAACGAGGGATTTTTGAAGCAGCATCTTTGTTGGATGCAATTATATTCATTTCCTCGTATTGTCTTTGGCCAATACGTATAATTAGTTTGTTTCTGGGTTTTCCACTTTAAAGAAATTTTCATTTGATGTTTGATGCGTTGCAGTGTTTTTTAAAGCCCGCATTCTTAAATAATCATTATCATGAGACGAGGGTGAAACAATAAATGCCGAATGGCTCAGTTTCAGTTAGTGAAGACATCACAGCTTTTGAAGAAAAAATATAAGCACTAGAAATTAGAGTAAAAAACGCTTACCAAATGTCCAGTAGTTAATTGCAAAAACGTGAAAGAGAAAAAAAAATTAAACCTAGCTTTGAGAGCGAAACCACACGTCTAATTCTTGACAATATCAGACCACACACCGTCAATTACCACCAAATAGCTCATATTGAATACATATGAGTAGCTATTCCATCAAGGGTACTATATGCTAATTCAGTTTGATTTTGTATCCAGCTGGTTCTGAACATTTCTTTTTAATTTCGTAATTAATGGCAAAGAAAAAAAAACATCCACTATTTCTCATTATTTGAAAAATATGCATTTTTAACGATTTTGAAGCTCATTTGATTTAATCGTATGTTTTATTGACTTCTCATCGATAAATGATGCTAAAACAATTCCATTGTCCATTTCATCTGATGGTATTGTAAATTAAAAGGCCTCTTCTGGGCCTAGTGCATCGAAGTTTGCTTACTTTACCATTAATTTAAAAAATTGGGCATTAGAACCTTCATTCCTGAGGAAGCGATTCTGAGATTATTTATTTTAAACCAATGAGAGATGACAATTCACCAATGACACTTTACAAGATCTAGCCGTCAATGATACAAAAATGATTCAATTCCGTCACTTTACCCTTTTGAATTTTTTTAGGCTAACTCTTTATACTACTTTTACTTCTACTTCCTGTGTCAGATCCAGTTATTTGTTTATCTGCACAATGTTATGATATTTTATTATTATTTTTATAACAAATAAGAATGAACTAATGCTTTTAATTAAATACATGTATATTTCTGACGACCAGAGAAAAATCTCGTGATTTGAATCTGTTTTACCTTCCCCATTGAGACAATTAGAAATTCAAAGCTTGCCGGATGTGTTACTAGCTCATCGGGAGCATATTGTTATATTGCATTTTCTAGTAAAAATGGAAATTTTTTTGATGAAATTTTCAATATCTTTTGATACTAGATGTATATAAAATCTGTATGAAAGTTTTCCCTCCCCCCTGTAACGGATATAGGAATTGACATGTGTGTTTTGTTTACATTTTTGATGACGGCTTCATTTGGATTTTGAAGGGGTGAATGAATTCTGTTTCTGTATCAATTTGTGCTTGTTCCTCTTTATTAGTTTATATATAGCGCATATAATTTAGTGCTGTTATTATACGGAAGTATGTCGTTCTTTAGTAATTTTCGAAAGATTTTCAGTATTGGAAATGTTACTGGTTCAGAAAATAAACGTAAGAAAGTTTACAATAATATTAGATTCAATGAAAATCCGGAGGACTTTTGGGAATTACTTGGAGAATTAGGAGATGGTGCCTTTGGAAAAGTCTATAAGGTATAATAACAGTGTCTATATTTTTGTACATCCATAGAGTCAAGTAATTTATTATTAGGTGATTCCTGTTTTAGTGTTTAAAAAAAAATAATTTAACATGTTTATTTTTGCTTACTGTGTTTCTTGTGACTACTTTAATGTATTTAAATATAATACCGAATTTAAATATTTGTGAATGTTGTAATTCATATTTTGAAATTGATTCTGCACCATGCTAGTATTAAAAATTTTATATTTCCTGTTGGTTTTACAATTGATTTAATCTGGGCTATTTGATATATTTCACTATATCCATTTATGTATGTGTGAATATAAAGTTATATGTATTATTTTTATGAAAAAAGCAAAATATTTACAAATATCTTTAAAATATTGATTGCAGAGTATGTTTTTGCTTGAATTTTCATGTTTAATTTGTGTGTTAAATGTTCCAATTTTGTTTGATTATTTATTTGAATGGGGAAAACAAGTATATTAAGATACTAATTTAACGATGCATTAAAATAAGGTACTTTTTAAAACATTTTAAACTGAATATTAGGTGGATTGATTATTTATACTGTTTATTATTTCATTTATGTTTTGTAATTATTCTGTATACCTGCTTTCTTATTTTATTATGTAAGCTATGTTACTTTTAAGTACTTTAGCTTGCTTTTTAAAGTACTGCAAAGCTTGTTATTTCATTTCTGAAAAGATTAAATACTCTCAAATCATAATTTGATTTGATTGTAATTTTATAGTTTCCTCCTCTCAATTTTTCATATACTTTTAAATGAAAAAAAAAAAAAAAAGACTGGACTAAGTGACTTTCAGCTGGCAAAAGAATTAATTAACGATAATAAATATTAATGTTTAAAATCTAGTCATCAAAATTTTATGTCATCTTATTAGACAATACTTCTTTCTTTTTTTCTTTTTTAAATCTAAAAATAGCTTTTTATTTAAAGATGTTTACAAGGATGTGGCTCTTTTACAGATTTGCATTTTTATGCTTTTTTTTTATCTTTTAAACTTTTCCCATATTTTTAAACAAAAACAAAATTATAATTTATTGCACACATACAAGAAAAATTGCTGTTTTTAAAAAAAGGTTATTGCCATCGATTAAAAAACCTGTCAGTAATGTGTTCGAGATATGCTGCAAAGGTACTTAGCATGCATGAATCCTATGCTAGGCATTAAAGAAATGTTTACTAAAATATGTTAATGAGGTAAATTTGCATTGAAGTACTGCCTTTAACCTCATATTTGTTATCTTATATATATTTAAATTTGTCCTAGGCAATATATTTCATAAAATTTCTTTGAGAAAATCGTATGCTATTGATTTTGTATTTAAAAAAATATTTTGAAAGGAATATAAATGCTATTTAGGCTGTAGTTTTAATAAATTTTCATTTTAACTATTTAATTCCTACTTTTTGCATATTTTCTTTCAAATGTCGAATTTTTTAAATTGCATTTTTGGATTTCCCCAAAACTGAATCCCAGTATTGAAATTGTTCTAGTCTTGCCTGTTGTTATTCATGTTGATACATTCATTAAAAAAAATTGTTTTTTTAAACTTATCTGATATTATGTCTAAACATAAGGAAATAAAAAGGAAATGTATTACATTATCTAATTTATAAAATTGCTTTTCTTGAGCTTACCAGATCTCCACTATATATATAAAAAAAAACCCAGGGGAAAAAAACCTGTAAAAGAGTTTAGTGTATATCTGAGTTCTCTCCTAGGAGTTGTATGTACTAAAAAAAATTGTCAGCTGTTGACATTTCACTCTTGGCAATGAAAATTAGATCATTGTGGATTATTATACCATTCTATTAGCTCAAAATATTTTGTAAAATGTGTGGTAAAAAATGAAAAAAAAAAAAAGAATAACATTTTTTAAAAAAATATTTGAATTACATTTTTTTTTCTCTAAGAAGAAAAGATTTTCCATTCTTGATTGATTGTTATGAATACTTTATCATTTTTGTTAATTTTAAAATATGCAAATAAAAAAAATTGCGAATTAAGATTGTATTGGCCTATTACAGCCCTGACCTATTTATAGTTTTGAGAAACATTTCTTCTTGGAAATAGCAGTCCTTTAATGATTTGAGCATATCCATAAAACGGGAGACAAGGCTAATCTTATTCTTAACTGGATGAGATTTTTACTGATACCTTTTTTTTGTGTAATTCAGTGTTTAATTTCCTCCATGACTTAGTCTCTTTCCCAGTATTGTCATTTTTTATTACTTTTTTTTATCTTAAGTACATTATATATCTGATAATAAAGGGTTAAATAGAAATTTTAGATTATTTATTGAAATGATATTTCAACAGAAATCCTGCCATAAGATAAAGCAAAACTACTGAAAATTGTTAATGTCACACTTATTTCACTTTTGACCTAGTAATGTGTGTGCCTTGAGAATGATATAGGATCTTGAGAATGATATCCTATGACGAGGATAATTTTGTCTTTTATGCAATAAGAATTTTATATTTTACCCAGTGATATATGAGGTATAGTATGATTTTTTTGAATCTCAATTCTTAAATAATATCTGGGTTACGGCGATATCACCCTCAAGTTAATTCAATGTAAAAACTGATTTAAATGTGGTAATTCTTTGTTCGTGTGGCTTTCTTTTCTCTACACTCAAGGCAAGCATACTCTCCTTGGACCATGGCCACTTAGCTAATGCTGTAGCCTTGTTTCTTGATTGAATTATATAATATTTTTGACTGTAACAATTGATAAAATATGATTATGTAACTTTAAATATTTTTTTTATTATTTCCCTTGCAATATAAGTAAATTTCATTTCCTGTTTTCTATATTGTTTTACATCTTTATAAAGATTGAATTTTTTTCATAATGATTAATTTTAGGATAGCAAATTATTTATTGCACTAAGTTGTCAAAATTTTATCATATTGAAAGACTGTGACTCAGTTCTTGTTTTCTGAACTTGTCTGATAGTTTAGTATAATTTATGATCATGAAGATGATGGAATAATGTTTATTGATTAACAAGTTGTGTAGCATCTTTAAAAATTCTTAAAACCTGCTTATTTTTAATGATCATGATACAAGTACTAATTTTTTAATAGTGCTAATTAATAGTATTCTAAATTTTCTTAGACCTCTAAATATATATTTTTCTTTCTTTAGATAGATCTTAATAGTTATATATATTTGTCCTGTTGCCTATTTTTCTTTATGAAGATTTAGAAAAAAGCTATGGATGCGAAAACTAAACAAATTGATAGTTATATTATGAAATTTCTGAAAAGAAACACTTAAAAAAATGAATTAAACCAGCATGAATTTTGTATTCTAGATTTATTTTCTTGCATCCTTAACCTCCTTCCTTTTTTTTTTTAAATAATTGATATCTTAATGAAGTGGCTGTTTATTATTTATTTATGGATTTTTTTTTGTTTGTTTATTATGCAGCTTATAGCAGTGTGATAAAGTGATTTTAGATATACAATGATATACGAGTTTTAGATGTGAAAGTGCACAACTCAAATTTTTCATAGGAAATATATATAGAAACAATTTAATTAACTTAGCTTCACTATTAGTGAAAAATATTCAACAATTACTGGTGATATTTTGAGATAATATTTGTTAAAGTTAAATAATTTGGCGACATGCTTAACTTCATTGTAATTTATAGTTCTGTAATCAAAAGTACTACTTTGGTATTGGTTCTTATTTTTCTTTCAAAAGGGTTTATAAAATGCTTATTATTATTATTTTTTAAAAATATATTTGACTACTCATCTGGATTAACAATTTTTGCGGATAACTACTAGATATAAGATGGAAAACCAAGTTAGCTTCTCTAGTTTAAATTTGTTATAATTTCACACAGAGCAATTAAACATTTCATTAAATCTTCTTTCATGACTAGATGCTTATTTTATGTAAATATATGTGCTAGGTTTAAGACATGTTCCATATAAGGAAAGATTTAATTTATAAGGGTCATTTTCAAAAAATTTGCCAAAACAGCATTTGAAAAATTTCAAAATTGAAAATCATCAACTGTTCAATTTATTTTTGGATACATACCTGAAAATACTCAATTTTTATGGATACAATGATATTTGAGCTTAATTCATCATATAACCAGAGATTTTTAACTTTGAAAGTAAATCTTTGAGCTTCAATGTCATGAGTGTTACTGGACAACATGACTACATTTCTATAAAGTATAAAAAGGTTTATTTTTTCAAAAATGATACATTTCATTAATAAATTTGTCCTTTGACTATATCACATAAAAAAAAAAAATCAATTTTTAATAAAAATGCACAATATTCATTGTCACGAGTGTTACCCGATATCATATTTTTACTACCTGTCACTATTGTAAATGAAATAGAAAAGATGTTTTAAAGTAATATTGTTATGAAAATATGTTACTCTTAAATATTCTACAAATTTTAGTGGAGTTATTATGGATTTGTTTTGGTTTTTTCTATTTTATTTTAGAGCTTATTTACTAGGTAACACTCATGACAAATGGTAACACTCTTGACACAAATGGTAACACTTTGATAAAAAGAGATAAAAGCATGCTATGCTTTTTCAAATACATCAATTAGAAATGGGAAACGATAATAAACTCTGTTGCCTTTCATTACAAGTTGGGGGTTAGGTAAAATACTTATAATCTGATCAAATTCTACATATGAAATGTCCTCCTCCATTAATCGAAACAGTTGCCCATTTTCACCAGTTACTCTAAAAAAAGCAACCTTAAGCTCTCCATCCACAGCATCATACTCTTGGCAAACTCCAACATATTGGTACTGTGCTTTATTTGGTTTATCCCTAAAAACTTTAATCAGCACATAAGCACCAGGTTGAAGCTTAGATTCACAGCCACTAACTCCTGGGCTGTCGAGATCAATGGAAGACATTGAAGTGTCATCATCATCAGTGCTGTAAATTGGTGATCTTTTTTGTTTGACTCCTTCTTTAAGCACAATCTTTTTAAAAGATTGGAAGCACTTGCAAAACTTTCCTAATGTCCATTCATTTTCCATGCAGAAACATGATACATCACGGTAAAAGAATACCTCGGAATTTGTAGTTAATACTTGGTGAATGGAATGAGTACCTTTGACTGTCATGAGATTGGATGGTATTCGCTGAAAATAATTATCAACTTTGTCTTGAGGTATAAAAAATAATTTCACTTTTAATCTTTCATTTTGTAACACATGGAACAATGTTTCAGCATCAGGTATGTCAGTACCATGTGCTACAATTTGATCTGCTGTTCGTTTTAACATTGCCCCAACGCCATCAGCAGCTCCTTTGCCATGACCAGATTCAAAGAAAGACCACGTAGCTGCTTTAAATTTAAAATCAAAGATCATTGTAGTAAAAAGATAGAAGTTCTTTTTTTGTTTATACTGGGTAGAAGGCCCATCAGAAAAGAAGTGAAGAACTTGTATATTTGGATAATCCTTTCTTAACCAATCCAAAACAGGTTCGAGGTGAGCCCAGATTCCAGGTGGACCATGTTCGTTGCTCGGGGAAATTGATGAGAAAGAGAAAGGGCTTTTATCCCTCATATATAACACACCTGTGTGAAGAGTCACCTGATGTCGTGAAGCCCCAAAGTGGTAACTCTGTATCTCCTCATGCAGTTTGCAATTATAATTTTGTGAAAAATCAATAATTATTGCAGCCTCAGTATAAGATAAATGTTCTTTACATTCCTTAAAAGACTTGTTTTGATGTCTTATTTTATAACAATGGGATTTGAATGCTTTCATCAGGCTTTGGAAGGAATTTTTCAATTCATTAACAGTTACATGAAGTGTTACAACTTTCTGCACATTTACACAAAACAATGACTTTTTTCCATCCTTTGTTCTATATCTTTCTTCTTTTACTTTGCTCCATTTTCTCCAGGTTGTATTACTGTCCAGATCTTTAACTAATACTGGGATTGTATTATGATTACAACTCTTACATATATTAAACATGCAGTTAAAGTTGTTTTTATCACAAGTTAAGTAGGATGTCAATACATGTAGGTTTGCAGTAGGCAGAACTTTCAGATGGTGTAGTTTGCAAGCCATGAACTCTAAATTTGCATGTTGCACACACCTACAAGTGTCTCTGTCATACTCAGTTGGCTTCAGAACATAAAATGGTCGACATTTTGTAATCAAAGTGTATGACACAGGTTCAGAAGTTATTTTCTCATCACAGAATTTTTTATACAATACTTTCATGGAATCTAACAAAAACCTTTTTTGCATCTTTAATTTATTTTTGGTTCGAGTTTCCTTCTTTCCTGCAGTAGCATGACTTACATCATCACGTAAAAAAAAATGTTCTATTTTCTCATACTTTTCTTTGATTTCTTTAGTTTTTACCACAGTACGTTTTTTATATTTTAATCCAATAGTGTGAGCTGCTCTATGCATTTTATATTTCTGACATAGCTTTGATGACATAATTCTCCCAATCATTTTCTTATCATTAGCATTAGGTAGTCTTCTATAAGTTGTTTTCAAATTTGATACCAAAATATCATGAAATACCAGCTTTTTTGCAGCTTCATGTTTCATGTTAACTTTCCTTATTCCCAAATTTTTCAGCAATTTTTTTGTTTTTGATCTAGGAGTTTCAACTATAGCGCTTTTTCTTGTCACTTCCCTTGCATGCCTTTTTCTATATTTCTCAATTTTCTTTGATTTTTTCATCTAATAACTTCTGCAACTCCTGTATTTTTTCTTTCATTTTTGTATTTAATCTTACAGTTTTAGATCTATTTTTTAAGATACATTTTCTTCCTTTTCCTTTCTGTCTGCTTTTTAGTTGTGCAGAAACTGGTGTGCTTTTTAACTGTGAGGGAGATTCAAAATTAGCTTTCAAAGCTTTTCTTTCTCTAGAAGCTGCAGTAGAAATCTTCCATCTTCTCTTTACCTGCCTGTGTTCACGGCTAGTCATTTCACTAACTTTCTTTCTCTTTGCATTTCTTATTTTGTGTTTTTCTTTATATAAAGATTCTCTCTGTGCATCTTGTCTTCTTTTTGCTCTGTATCTTTTTTGCTTTTCTGCTGCTGATAATGCCTTTTCCTTTTTTTGCATGGTGGCATCTTAAAAAAGAAAAAATATTTTTAGTCCTCAAGAAATAAAACTGTTAGAATAACAAATATGATGCATAGATTTTTATAAAATAACAATCAAACATACTAAAAAAAATCTTTATTTGTTACTTTTGGTTTTGGGCAAATATGCAATTGAATTTCATACAAATTGATTTTTCACAATTTCATCACGAGTGTTACTTATTTGTCATGAGTGTTACCCATAGAAAAGTAACACTCATGACAAAAGTATACTATACTAATTTTATTCCATAGTAATAGTCAATACAGAAGCAACTTGTTAGGCTTAATAAATAACAAATTCATGTTCTAATTACGTATTAAAAATAAACTTATCTTATCTAATAATTAGTTATAAAAAGTAAGGTAACACTCATGATGATTAATAAAAATACTCACCTTTCTTTGCCTTGTTTTTCCCAATATTTCTTAAATCAATCAACAAAATTCAACAAAAGCATATGTACTGTGTTGCACTAGTTTAGGGAAAGAGTAATAAACACCAAAAGCTTGTAGATCACAGTGCCATCTATTTTTAAATAATTAAAACAAAAAACAGTAACACTCATGACACAGTTCTAGGACAGGCCTTTACAACTCAATATTGACACTTAATAATATGTTTTTTGTTTTAAAAATATTTACATATGGTAGATAATTCCATATATAATAAGTAACATTTATTTCTTTATATGAATAATGTAAATTAGTTTTTGAAAAATCAAGTTAACATTGAGAAAATGGACTTCGGACAGCAAAAAAAAGCCAGTTTCCAGGTCAATGTTTAATTTTTTGGGGTGTTATAATCCCAAAAATGGTTAAATTTTTTAACAATCATGTAGAAAATAGTTCAATAAACAAAAATACACACTTATTTTCTGTTTAAATAAATATAAAAAATAATTAACAGATCTAAAATAGCCCGGACAGTGAATTGGCAAATTTTTTGAAAATGACCCATAAAGTATGATCAATTTTCTACAAAATTAATACTTGACTATAGATTTATCTGCTTAGGAATGCTGAATATATTCTGTGTTTTATTTAGTATATATAATGCATATGATTTCATTATTTTTTGTGATTTGAAATTTATATTTCAAATAAAGAGGTTTGTATTCTTAAGGTTTTTTTCTAGAAATAATTAATTTTTTTATTGAAGTTTTATTTATTTTAATTTTTGAATAATTTGCTATATTTTGCTGATTTGTTGTAAATGTATTTTGTTACCTGTGATATAGGCTATAAATAAGGAAAATAAAGAATATGCTGCTGCTAAGATATGTGAACTGAAAGGTGAAGACGATCTGGATGATTTTACTGTGGAAATAGATATTTTAACAGAATGCCGACATCCCAATATTGTTGGCTTGGTTGAAGCTTTCTTTCATGAAAGTAAATTATGGGTAAGTTTTTTATTTTTTCTTTCAATCTTGTGTTAATTGTAGCTTTAAAATCTTGTTATTTGATTTTGTTGTAAGCAAACTTGTATAATCTGCTTATCTTACTGTTTTTTTTTAAATTTTTTTTGCAAGTAACTACCATTTAATTCTTTGATTTTGCTTTTTTTCAAGATTTAAAAATAAGAAAAACTGGTGATTAATAGAATTGCTTTTAAATAATGGTTATACAATAAAAATAATTTAGAAATACTTTGTGCTACTAATTTTTTTTTCATAAACTATAATATCATTGATAGAATGACTATAATTTAAAATGTAATTGTTCATAAAAAGTTTATAAAACTTTCCTTTACTTAAATAAAACATTATATTATTGTTACTGTCATGTGTACATGTTTGATTTCTATTAAAATACAATATAAGACATTTTTTAAATGAAAATTTCCTTATTCTTTTTGTTTTGAAATTATAACTTTTTAATTTAATTAGAAATATTTTAGAAAAAGAAGCTTTCCAGCAAATGAAATCTTTAACTCTTAAAACTGTTTTTGTCAGTTTATCATACATCAATTCCATAACATCATTATATTAAAAAAACAATGTATTAATTATAACTTATTGGCTATTTTTATTATTTTAGATTTGTATTATTCATTTTTGGTCAAAATTATTTCTTCAATACTTTTATTTCATTTTCTAAATTTATTAACTGATTTTTTTGCAGATGATGATTGAATTTTGTGAAGGTGGTGCTGTGGATAGCATAATGATAGACCTGGAAAAACCTCTGACTGAACCTCAAATCAAATATTTATGTCATGAAATGGTCAAAGGTTTAGATTTCCTTCACAGCAAAAAAGTTATTCACCGAGACTTGAAGGCAGGAAATGTCTTGCTTACTTTAGATGCTGGGGTTAAATTGGGTGAGAGCTGGTTTTTATAATAGTGAATATTTATTTGAAATTTAAAAGTGATGTCATCAGGGACTGAATCTTTTCCTATTCATTGTTTCAGATTTGATTGATCTGTTATTAGTAATTTTTTGGACTTTTTCTTTGTTTATTGTAGGAAACAATTTTTATCTTTCATTATTAATTTTAATTTTGAGATAGTGAAACAAGTAGTTGTTTTATTTCATAAACTTATTACTACACTGCCCCCCCTCCAAAAATAAATAAACAAATGCATCTTAGTGGCCTGGTTGTTATGTTATTTTGCCTAACTTATTTTAGAATTGATGGAACTGATAACATTATGAAAAAATAATCATTCACATAAAAAAAGAAGGAAATTTGTATTGCAGTGGAAGCTCACTTAATGAGTATAATTCTTTCCTGAATCTTACTCATAAAATGTAACATTTGTTTTGTGAAACATTGTTTTTCATAGAATTTCTTGTTAAATAAGACAATGTGTTATTTCCTTTAAAAAAAAAACTTATAATGTAATTTATTATTTATAATACTACCTTTTCTTCACAAGAAAATTGTTTTAAATACATTTGTCTTTTACTACACATTCAAATTTGGCAAAAATGAGATGCAGTATATTATCATTAAATAAATTTGTAACGCTCATAACTACTATTTTATCAAGGTATTGCTTCTTTGCATTTGACACAGTAATTTTCTGTGATTGTAGCAGATGTTATTTTACTGGAAAGTTGTTCTGTTACATCTGTTATTTCTTCCTCTCCTGATCAAATCTCTTCTGCAGCTTTTTGCTGTGACACTGAGTGCAGCTCCCTAACGTTTTTGGTTGTTCTAGTTATGTTTTTCTACAAGTTAATGATGTCGTTACTATACACATCTAGTTCAGAATTATGGCCAGAGACAAAATCTTGTCTATCACAACTCCTCATCCACTTGCTCACTCATCACCTTTCTTGGAGTTGCATTTAACAATGTAGTTAAGCAAAAACTTCTTTCATCTATACATAAGTACTCACTTCAAAGAGACTGAAACCAGTCACTTGAGCATGTGATGTCTCAGTATCTTTTTATCAGTGACACTTTCTAAGTAAGTCACCTTTTTACATTTTGTTTTGCTTGTGTATTTTTTAGGATGATAGCTAACCTTGTATATAATTTTATCAAATTCATAACCATAATGACAATGTTTTTAACATTTATGGTTGATTCCTATATAAAATATGTTACAGTTCTAAAGTTTTCTGAGAGATTTGCTTATTGTATCTTTATTTTTTCTTAATGGTTTCATTTTTGGACTATTCCATTTGTTTGAAAGGAAACTGATTTCTCAATTCATTTCCAAAATCAAAGCTTAGGTATTGTACAGTTTAGTTTCCCAATATCTTGGAAATAGCTTTCTCAGGCAAGATAAATTTTTTGATTCATTATATATTCACTCTTTATTTGCCAGCACTCTCCATGACGCCAGTAAGTAGCAACTCGCCATAACGCTTGGCGCTGTGGAAATCGTTCACCTCTCCGCCGACTCACAGGTAGGGGAGTACTGTGGCTGTAGCTTCATAAACCAGATAACATCTACGATACTGAAGTCGACTTTTGTATTGTGGTTATGTTACTCCACTACTGGCCCTAGCGTTACAGGTTCAAATCGCAACCTTCAAACACCACAGATATCATATATAATAACCATAAGAGACTGACATTTAAAAGTTTTAAGGAATTTCATAAGATTGTAACATTTATCTGAAAATAGGGATATTGAATAGAGTTTGCAAGTTCTTGTTTCCCATGGTATCAGAAAGGGATAGGGAGTGCTACTTTTGTTAAGGGTTACTGTTTATGAGGTGATCTTATTTAACTTACGTGGGATTGTCCCTAACTTAGCAAACTGAAATGACACTTAGTGTGTAGTTATTAAAATTCGGACAAGCATGTTACTTTAATGTTTTAAGCTATCTTATAATTATAGAATTTTATAACACATTTTGAATTTTGATTAATTGAACTATACACAAAGTGGATTTCATTCTGAAATAGCCGTCACTATCGCTCATATCTTTCTATATTGAATGTTTCTCATGTATGAGAACTTTAATTTTTTGTTAAATCAGATATAAAAATATCTTATCCCATAAAGCATTTATAAATTTCTAATATATAAAGAATTTTTTTACAGTAAAATATAATAATGATCTGCGTATGCATAAATATTTATCAAAGTATACACACAGAAAAAATTCGTAAGGTTAAATTTTGTGATGTTAAGATTGAAATCCTCATGGTCGTGATTTTAAAAATGGAATTTCTCCAATTTTTATAGTTACAATTGAATAAGTACAGAAATATTTTTAAAAAAATATTTTTGACATTTTAAAATAATTGTGTAGAAATATTTTGTGCCGATTATCCATTTTTTACATGTATTTTATAAAGTACTGAGTTACATTTATTTTCAAAAAGTAATTTTAAACTTCAACTGCTTTGAAATTTCAGTCTTGTTTTTCAAACAGTGTTACTTAAAAATATAATACATAAAAATTATTGTATAAGTTAAGACTATGAATTAATTGCTCTTAATAATTAAAATCTAAGGATATTAACAAAATATTTAATTTGTTCTTTGATGTTAGTGCCAGAATAATGTAGAAATTAAAAATTAATATATATTTAATGCCTATTATTAATTTCATCATTTTATGATGTAGAGAAAAAGCTCATCCTATTTATGAATACTAGTTTTATTAAATTGTATCTTTTTTTTTTCAGTTACTGAAAGTCATACAGACAATTAACAAAAAAATAATTTCAAGGGTATTATAAAGACTTGAGGAGCAAAAATAACTTTTCTTATTTAACAATGATTGAATTCATGAAATGCTTATAATTTTATGAATGCATTTATACAAGCTGCACTTGTTTATTACATGGATCTTCCAAAACGAAAAGAAATTCTTATACTCATAGCTACTTTATTGTTAATCTGCATACTGCTAAAATTAGCAATTTTACAACAAATACAACAATTGCTCTAAAACGCATTGAAGCTGATGAGTTGTGTTTATAAATTTGTTATTATTGGCTCATAACGACATAACTTTTTTTAATTACATAAGATACAAAAAATGAATTAAAAAAATTATTTAAGGAAAAATGCATACATATGTTGAAAAATTATTATAAGACTGTCTATTGATTTATCATTTACATTTTTAAAAAATTAAATTTCTGCACTAATATTCTTGAAGAAAAGAAAATGAATAAAAAGAACAATTTTTAAAAACTGAATGTGAAGCTTGCTATTCCTTATATTCATTAGCTGTACCCTTATTTAAAATAAATAAATAAGATGTTTGGAAGTTGCCGTAAATACAGTTGCATTGATTTCTAATTCAAAATTCATTATTTATATATGATTATTTTCTGTATAAATTGCATGAAATAAATGAAAAAGAAATGAGTAAAATCTCAAGTATTTGTATAAATGTTAAAAAATTCAAGTGAGTTTGAAACTCTAAACACACACTTTATTCAAAATATAAATTTAAATGTGCATTATTTTAATTTAGTTATGAGGAATGCTATCAATAAATATGAAAAAAATGAGATGAATTACATTTCTTTGAAATGATCATGTCCTTTGTTCTTTTCTTTATCTAACACTGCTCTATAATATTATTTAACAACGGTACTTGAAAATTTATGAATATGAGTATTATGTTTTTAAACCTATCTCTTACCTTGTTTTTCCTGCCATTTACATATTTTTTTAAAAAAATGTATTCATATACTAATATGTTGCTTGAGATATACTATAAAAATACTAAAAATTAGATTATTTCCTTTTATATTAGTATAATCATCAAAACGTCTTTTGACAAGCTTCTGAGATTTAATGAAAGTTTCAAAATTCTACAAATTAAAATGAATAACATTATGTTAAATTCATTAATGACTTGTTTTTAAAAAATATTTAATCTATGATTTCTAATCCTCTTAAAGCTGACTTTGGTGTTTCTGCTAAGAATAAGGACACTCTACAGAAAAGGGATTCATTTATTGGTACTCCATACTGGTACGAACACTGATAATTTATATACTTTTTTTGCATTTTTATTATATAATTCCTTTGTCATTTGCTTTTTTGTAAATTAGTTTAATTATAATCAGTATTAGTTATTTTTACTCTAAATATATTCATTGTTTATTAATTTAGGATGGCACCTGAAGTAGTAATGTGTGAAACATTTAAAGACAATTTATATGATTACAAAGCCGATATTTGGAGTTTAGGGATCACTTTGATAGAGTTTGCTCAGATGGAACCTCCTAATCATGAATTGAGTCCCATGCGAGTTCTTTTAAAAATACAGAAGTCTGATCCTCCAACTTTAAGCCAACCATCGAAATGGTAAGAGTATTTTTAAAAATAATCTAACTTATGTGTTGCTACATTTTGTACTTAATTGTTCACCTTACTTCTATTTTCTTAGGTCTAAGGAGTTCAGCTTATTTTTGGGTAAATGCCTTATCAAAGATCCACAATCTAGATTGACAGCTTCAGAACTTCTTAGGGTGAGATTATTAATTTATTTTCCTTTATTGTATCACTACAAAAGCAAAACAGAATCTGTTTATACTTATTTCCCTTAATAATGGATTTATATTATTTGTAGCAACCATTTATTGTTGATGCGACAGATAAAAAACCTCTATTTGAGCTCATAGTGGAATACAAAGCAGAAGTATTTGAAGAGGTGATGGAAGAAGTTGATGATGAATCTGTTAGTATATTTTTCTTAATGTTATTTTAATGCTAATCTCGAAAAAGTATACTTTTTTAGGACTGAAGATCAAAAAATATTTTCATATTTAATTCACTTTTTAAAGATGCTTTTGATTTCATGTTTCGTGTCGTTGCTAATCTTAATGGCCTGACTTAGTTAGACCAAATCCAAAAATCCATTGACTAGAAAAAAGTCAATGTTGAGGAAGGAAGAAGAATAAATTTCTTGCCAAAGAAGTCCTATCTAATCTAGAATATGTTCAGCAGATATCTTATGTTGGAGGCGTTTCGGGCAAAAATAGCAAGATTTTTCATCCTGAGAAAATAAAAGAGATTTAAGATGGCCACTGGCAAAGGGTGACAAGCAAGTGTTGTTTTTTCTATCACAAGGGAGAATTGAGGATTGGCCCGGCTTATTGGCCCTATAGTAATCATGAGTAGGGGGTACTATCCAATTCTTATTTAAGGATTTCGTCTGAATTTAATATATCATTTGTTTATTTCTTGGTAATTTTTAATGAACTGATATTAAGCTTAAAGTAAATTTTGTGAACTCTTATTGATTTAATTTTTTTGTATCCGGGGTCTATTAAATAATTAAAAAAAAACCAATGAATTGTTCAAAATCCATATGTCAAAATTCAATCCTAATTTTGTTGAATGAGTTAGAGAAGTTCCACAAAATTTATTTGCTTTGTACTTCTCTCTCTTTGTAAAAGGTTAATAAGCCTAAGTAAAATGGGAAAACAGATACTAGTCATGCCAAAAGTGGAAAACATTTAAATGTGCCTACCAATTCAATTGTCATTATTCACTTTGGGCTTAATATCTGAAAGGAATACAAAAAAGATAAGTCAAAATCGGAAACGTCAAATTTAATGTCCGAAAATAGACCAGTTTTGAACTTTTTAGTTCTAAGATAGTAATTTAAAGCTTACTTAAAGCTTTAAAATATTTTTGAAAGAGAAATTGTATTTTTTTTTGTAAATAAATATTTACCTACTTTTAATATACTATTTTTTCGAATAATATTAATGGCTTCTTTTCTTTGCTTTTCCCACTCCTTAAAATCATATTGCATTATAACTAGCACACGAGTCTATCCCTGCGTTTCCTCGCATCTTGAATATACGTACACGGGAAAACAAATAAACAGACAAAAACATACATACAGAAGGATTTTTTTTTGAGAGAGAGAGAGTTGAGAGGCATGCATGCTGTAAACCACTCATTGAAATTTTATGGAACTCAGATGATAATTTTGAGGGTTTTGGAAAATGTCTCTTACAATTTTAAATGAGCCTTACGATCTTTCGGGAGTATCTCGGAAACTATACTATTTTTCTCAAAAAGTTATTCTCTCATGTAAAGTAAATTATCGTTTTTTTTTAGAAAGTCATGAAATAGATGCATACATAATACAGACTTAATATTTTGTTTAAATGAATTTGTAAAGATGAATGTGGGAAAAAATGAATTGTAACATACTAACATTGTTGTAAGGGAGCAAAGCTAGCATGAAAAAGTGCCAGAATCTAAAAAAAAACCCTGCACATACCTCTAAAAATATTCCAAATATTCATTAGAATTGTAAAATTTCCTACATCAATTTTCAATCCCTACTTATTGAGGGACAGTATATTAAATTTATTTGTATTTATAGATCTATTTTTCATGATGGCCAAGCCTTTTTAAAATCATAGTTAAATATTAAATTTATTTTCAGATCAGACAGTTTTAATTCACCATGAATGTGATTTCTTTATATATATATATATATATATATATATATATATATATATATATATATATATATATACACTAAAGTGACAAAAGTCATGGCATGACTGTTAATATCGTGCCGGTCCTCCTTTTGCCAGGCGAAGTGGAACAACTCGACGTGTCATGGATACCACAAGTCGTTGGAAGTCCTTTGCAGGAATATTGGGCCAAGCTGTCTGTATAGACGTCCATAATTGTGAAAGTGTAGATGGTGCAGGAGTTTGGGCACGAACGGACCTTTCGATGATGTCCCCTAAATGCTCTATGGGATTCATATCGGGCGATCTAGGTGGCCAGATCATGTGCTGGAATTGTCCGGAATGTTCTTCAAACCAATCGCGAACAGTTCTGGCCCGGTGTCATGGCGCATTGTCATCCATAAAAATCCCATCGTTGTGTGGGTACGTGAAGTCCATGAATGGCTGCAAGTGATCTGCAAGCAGCTGAACATAACCATTTCCAGTTAATGATCGGTTCAGTTGCACCAGAGGACCGAGTCCATGCCATGTAAAAACAGCCCACACCATTATGCAGCCACCACCAGCTTGAACAGTGCCTTGTTGACAGTTTGGGTCCATGGCTTCATGGGGTCTGCGCCACACTCGAACTCTACCATCAGCTCGTAACAACTGAAATCGTGACTCATCTGACCAAGCCACGGTTTTCCACTGGTCTAGGGACCAGTCGATATGCTCACGAGCCCAGGAGAGCCACTGCAGGCGATGTCGTGCTCTCAGTAAAGGCACTCGAGTTGGTCTTTTGCTGTCATAGCCCAAGGAAGACAAATTTCGCCGCACAGTCCTATCGGACACGTCCTTCTTACGTCCCACATTGATTCCTGCAGTTATTTGACGAAGTGTTGCGTGTCTATTAACATTGACCATTCTACACAGACGTCGGCGGTCTCGGTCGTTAAGTGCAGGTGGTAGCCACTGCGCTGTCCATGATGGGATGTGATGCCTGAAATTTCATACTCTCGGCACACTCTTGATACTGTGGATCTCGGAATGTTGAATTCACTAACGATCACCGCAATGGAATGACCCATGCGTCTAGCACCAACTAACAATCCACGTTCAAAGTCTGTTAATTCTCGTCGTGCCGCCATAATTCACGGAAAACCTGTTCA
>JAOUZG010036138.1:502540-572749 GCA_026289955.1 Argiope argentata
ACTAGCCGCCTTTGGCGACCAGTCGGTTCGCCAGTATTAATGCTCGCTAATATTTTATGTAACTGTGTCTCATAACAGGTTTTTCACCAAAATATTTTTAAACCAAACAAATTTTGATAATCATATAATTCATTAATAGTATTATTTATTATTATTTTCTTCAGATGATCTGTTCACTGTACTACTCATCTTTCTCTTTCTATCCGGGCAATGATTGTCCCGGAATTGATATTTTACTTAAATGGTGGAGGGAAAGGTCTAAAATTCTATTTTTATAGAATAATGAGATTCAAATTTTCATAAATGTAAACACACTAAACAAATAAACACACAATTGGTTTTCAAGAGACGCAAAAGCTTAAAAACAGCTTGGAAAATGCCTCGCACAGACGAAATAATGGTGACACACACACCCCTTCTTTTCTTTTCTATCCTTTTTTTCTTCACAACTTTTCTTTTTACAAACCTTTTTTCCCCTTTCTTATTTTTTTTTCTTCCTTCCCTGCCCAGACTTTATTTTGAGCAGGTATAGATTAAATATTCATACCGACTAATAATAAAAGCAATTATTTTCTTTCCTTTTTAAACATCCCGTTATCTATGAATGAAAACCAACTGACTTCGCGCATTTCTTTCTAAACAAATCATAATTTATTACTTCCTGCTATCTTACTCAGTTGGTGTGGGAGAAGGAAATGAAGATTTTTGGCGGGAAAGTAAGAAAAGTGTCATTTTAACTATTTTCCACGCAGTTTTTTAATTTTTTCTCTCCATAAGAACCATCCTCGTGCCTTAACGAAAATATTTTTAAAAAATTAGCCGAATCGGTCTAGCCGTTCTGCAGTTTTGCGCTTAGCAACGCATTTCGAGTTGCATTTATATATATATATATATATATATATATATATATATATATATATATATATATATATATAATATAATATAATTTTTTGTGATTTTTTCTCTTTGTCAGCGGTTATCCTTTCTAAATGCATAAAATAGGGATGCAAGGAAATCCTTGTTGATTCTTATCATTTAATAAATTAACGTTCGAATAGGAGAATTAATTAAAACCTATTATTTATATATTCAGTGGTTTATTGTTGAATACTCATTCATAAATTCCTTTAATTATATTGAGAGTATATTAAAAGTATCCTTAAAATATTTCCCTCAGTTATAGAATAATTTTCTCATTGCAATTGCGTTTATAAAAGAAACAAACATAGTTTTCGAATCTCATGTTCGCGATATTATAGTATAATAATTCGCTTGGTTCAATTCATTTGTATTTATTTCTGTTGTCTACTTAAGCCCTTTCATAAAAAAGAATGACAATTATTCTGTCATTCTTACTGTAGCTTAAAGTATTCCAAATAAATCATCTATCTAATTAACGACTGTTTACACCTCATAATAATCCTTTTAATAAAAACCGATAAATTCATCGGCATAAAATGTCCCGTATCCGTATTTTATGAGCTAGCGACTTTTTTTCAGAAAGAGAAAGTGGCCCAAACAATGCATTTCCTTCACCTTAAAAATTAAAATGCATGTTGATTTCTCAGGGTAGGAGCAATTAAAAAAACTTAAATGATGAATTGATTTAATGTTGGATGGAAATGCTTCAGTATATAAATAAAAAGAAAGAATTGAAAAAAAATCATACTCATAGTAAGGATAAACCTGTGTTAATTGTTCCTCCGAAATTCCCTTAATGGTAAAAGCGATAAAAATTTTATTTTGCTCTTACTAAGCTGATACTTTATTAATGTACAGTCCCTAGTGGACCAGATCTTTTTGGGTGGAGTTTTCAAGAAACAAAATTAAGTATAACTTGAAGCTTTGTCAATTTTGGAACAAAATGTGATACACATACTTAAAAATATCTAGCGAATCGAATTATTAAAAAAAAGTCTGAATTTCCGTAATGGGAAAATTTTCAGATAGCAATTAACCCAGTTGATCAGTTTGTCTCAACAAACTTGTCCCTTTCAGTCATTTCATTCGACATCAATCTTATGAAGATGCAATAAGGAATAACAAAGTTATAGGGATGTTCCCTTTTTTCATTGCTATTTACTATGCCTATAGTATATTCTTATTCATAAAAAAGTCCTAGTTTGTTAGATTAATTCATATTGTATTTATCCTTTCTAATTTTAAAGTTATTTCTTCTATAATATAGATATAAAATGGTTTATTTTGTTGTAACTTTTTATTACTTTTAGGAATCTACAATATCAACGACATGTAGGAACTCTCAGCTGAGTATGGATAGTGAAGTATTGGACAATGTCTCAAATTTTAGTGAGCCAATTGAAGATCTCTCGGGGATATCAAAAAGCGATTACTTAGGTAATATTGCTATTTTTAAAATCCCCCCGCTGAGTAAATTCCAATATAAGAAATGTGTTCTACATACATTTTATGATACAAGGTAGTCCCCCCCCGCCCCCCAAAAGAAAACTGGAATAAGCATTTATTTTCCTAAATGTAGCAACTAGAGTTATATTTCCCGTTTCTAAATTTCGTTAAATAAGGTGGACAACGCTTTGACTTATATGTACATAAAAATTAAAAAGTAAATAAATAAATAAGATTTTTATGCTCCTTCTATAGTGTGAAAATGTTACTAAAATATTTCTCTTACATTCATCAGTGCCCACACAATGTTTCAAGATTATCTCTATAATATTTATCGAAATATACTTATTCTAAATATTAGAGGGTTTCATGACAAATTTTAGAGTTAACATTTTTTACATTCAAATTTCAGCATAAACATTCCTTATATCAAATTAAGGAATTGAATATTTAAGATATCTCAATGCTAGTGCAATACCGAAAAAGAAATTTTAAAATTGTGTGTTAATTTCTATAGAACATATTTAAGGCGCAGCATAGACATACTTATTAAGGTGGAATGTTCAGAAATAGTGATGATTTTTTATGTATATAACTGTAATGCTGGCCTTGTTGCAGAAAAATACTAATTCCATTTTCTCAGTTCAGCATCCTTTCAGAAAGTGTATTTACAGAACAATTTAGTAATTAAAAATTTCCAGATTCTTACCTATCCAAATAGGATGAGGCATAATTCAAGTGATGCAAAAATTGACAATTTGTCTAATTAATTTTTCATATTGCTCTCTTGCTAACGTATAGAGAGTCGGTTAACAATTCATCATTTCAAAAGTGACAATGCATAGGATACTTCTGCATTATTATAAACTTCTATACAGCATTCATGGAGTCTTAGGACAAGGACTAATAGATAATAATCAATATTTAGTTTTACAACGAGGTTCCTCTTCAAGTGAAATCAGATATTTTTTCTTCAAAAAGATTTGGATAGGCTTAAATTAAGATGAAACATCAATCACCAAAGCAATCACTTTTCAAATAAATAAAAAAAGAAATCAATATTTAGTACATAATGCTCTTTATTATTAAGTTTGTACAGATTTATAGTGTGGCATTCTTAGAAGCTATTTGATTGGCTCATATTTTGTACAGCAGTATCCTAAATAATGGCTGATAAATTCAATTACTCTTGAATGGCAGTATCTCTGAACTTTTTGGCCTTTGACTTACTTCTACAGATATAGTCGCACATTGTTGGGTGCTCTTTCTTGCCATTCATCAGATGTAAGAATGCAGATTTCCTTCATAGGTGGATTGACTACCAAGAAACTGTTCTGCAAGGAATTTCTTCTTTTATCACCTAATTTGACTGCTGCTGATTTTTATTTATGCTGTTGCCTACGTTCTTCTGTGTTTAACCTCCTCCTGCAGATTCAGCAAATTTTTGATGATGAATTATTTAAGAAGCATGTCTTGAGGGTACAAATTATAAACTAGTTGATTGTATGCAAATACTATCAGAAAAATGCAATTTTGTCTAACTGTTGTTGCTCATTTTCTAAAATGTTTTTTTTGTGTATTTTAATTAGTGTTTTATTTAATTATTTTTCAAAATTTTGCAGAAGTGAATAAATACATCATTATTCAAATGCATTATGATTCTGCCTTTTTAATAACCTTTCATAATATGTATATTATTCATGAAAAATACTATGAAAGATTCACTCAAATATCTGTTTGAGTTATGGAAAAATAGTCTAAAGTTATAATTTTGGATTCTCATCTCAACAAATTTTACTGATTGAAAAATGAAATT
The DNA here is from genome assembly GCA_026289955.1 of Argiope argentata. Lineage (NCBI taxonomy): Eukaryota > Metazoa > Arthropoda > Arachnida > Araneae > Araneidae > Argiope > Argiope argentata. Next base: position 506,724 of record JAOUZG010036138.1, read on the forward strand.
GTGCTTGTTGTTTAGTATTTTTTTTAAAAATTTTTTTGCTATGGGGACCATGTAAATATTTAATTTTTGTAGATTCTTATCTCATCCTGAACAGAAGAGAAATATTCTCATACATTTGATACCTTATTTGATAATAATTTTCAGTTGCAAGTATAGGCTTGATTACTGTAGTTAAGGAAATAAATTCTTGTTTTACTTTTTTTAAGGAACCCTATATTGTGCTAACTCATACTGTGGAGGTTTCAGTGTATAATTGTCAAAAAACGAAATTTTATTTCAGTGATGTTAGAAATGGAAATAAAATATATTAGTTTGTTTAGAAAACTTAAAATATTGGATCTGTTCAAGTATAAACAATTAAGAATGTTAACAAGTGAATAGCAGTGGCAGGAGATAACTGTAACTCATTGGAAAGAAATATATCCACAAAAATGCTTTGAATTATATGAAAATTCTACTGAATCTTCAAAAGTATCGCAGAACAGAATCTTTTTTTTAATGGCAAATACTGGATCTTTTGTGACAAATTATAGTAATTAAAAGTGGTCAATGATTAATAGTTAATTCATGATTTTTTTTCATTGAGAAGCATGAACAAATATATAAAAATTATAGTTACAATAGTATAATCTTTTTTAGTGAAATATATATATTTAGATAAATTCATCGTACAAATAGGATGTTCTGTTTATCTTGTCAATAAGGAATTGTAAATGAAATTAGTATACAAAAATAATTATCAGTAATCTTTTTAAATCATATCTCTATTTTACTTCTTTCTTTAATGTTCGTATGAAAAATATTTAAAGTTAAATTTTTATCAAGAGTTGTAAAATTAGATTAATTCTTGTTTTCAAGTAAACATTTCCAAAATTTTTCTAAATTCTATGGGAATTGTCATTGATTATGGATTGATAATGGCATGTATCTTAAAGCATTGATGGTTATGTGGATTATTTCAGAAATTACATATTTTAGTTTTTGCATTTAACGTGTATTATTGCAGTTTTAAACGTCTTAGTTTTATTGTTTTAAATTGACAACTAAAAAAAAATTTTTTTTTTGAAATAATTTCTTAATTTTTATTAGATATACTTGATTTAACACATATGATATTTTTGTGATTTTATGTCTTTTGTTAATATTAATTTTGATGAAATGGTTTCTATTAATTTATGTAATTTAAATTTTCGTCTATATTTGATTCTAATTTAAATATGAAAGAAGAATGTTTTCTACTGTCTTTGAAATTGTGGAATTTTTATCATGCTGATTTAATTTTATCTGTCCGTATTCTTTAGAATTACTAACAGCTCTTGTTGATTGCGCCATGTACAAATTATCATGCATTGTTATTCACCATGCAGAAATTGTTTAGATTTTTTTTTCTAAGAAAATGAATCTTGATACCATTTGCCCCATGTGCAAATAATATCTTTATATTACATTGCAAATAAAATTGGATTCTTTAATGAAAAAAATTTATTCATTAGCCAGTCTACTTTTTGGTCACTGTTTAATTTGTTATTTTGGATATGAGCCATGAGATGCATACAACATGGTTTTGAAATCAAATCAAAGAATTTTTGTGTCATAATCTATATTCATTCTATTTTTAAAAATGACTACTTCATTTCAATCAATCATCTTGTGTTTTTACTCAGAATTATGTCTTCATCATATTTGGATGAAAAAACATTATTCAATTTTAAGTAATGTATTTAAACCGAAATTTGTGTTTTGGAGTATAGCTATACTTTGTGAAATATGGCATTCAGAATTAGCTTAAAAGCAAATAAATTTTTTAAGTGATATCTTTGTTGTTTGCAAAAATTTTGAAGTATGTAGTATGTTTTAATTTTATCTTTAAAAAGTAGACAAAATTATTTTAATGGCATTAATATTCATTATACTTTTATATTATACTCTTTTAATGCTCTTAATAAATATTCTTTTAATAAAACTTTTTGTGCCTTAAAACTTAAAAATTTTGGTACACCTGAAAATTTACCAGTTTTAAAAAATATACTTTCAACATACATGTATGATTTACAATATTTCTATAGATTTGAGCTTATATAATTGCTTTTTAATCTGGATTATTTTTCTTTTTAGAAAATGGTGAAATTAAGTCAATAGCATCAGAGGACTTGAAAACTTCGGATGGAAATGAAGATATTTTTAAACCAGATACCACATTGACTAATAATATGTCAGACAGTACAATGAGCTCACCAAAAAGTTTTGAATCAGTTTGTTTAACTTCGAACATATTGTCGGAGGCTGAAGATTCAGAATTAAATATGACAATTTTGCACTCTGGTGAATCAAAGAGTGAATCTGATCTTTCCTCTGATGTTAAACAAAAACTGTATAAAGCTCTCTCTGAAAGTAGCTTAAATGAAGTGAAATCGGAACCATTTCAACGACCTCTGTCATTACAAAATGCTGAAAGTAATAAAAATGAAACTGTTTGTGTGAATGATAATTTTAGTGATCAGAACTCATCAACAGCTATTGAAAAACTGCATAATTCCTCTCAGGACTTGGAACTAGATAAAACTAATTCTTTGCTTGAAAATGAAGGTTTATCAGTTAAACATAATATTACTGAAGGCTCTGGTCAGTCTGATTATGTCGATACAAACACTAATGTCGATGCTGATTTGCTGAAATCTGAAAAAGAAGAGGAAATATCAACTGAATGTACAAATAAGTAAGTAGAATTTAAGTTTTGTAAACTTTCATGATTTATATACGTTAAGTGATTTGGGTTAAAAAAGGATGTATTAATTTATAGATGCATTAGGCTTTTCAAATAAGATTTTGAACTTAAGAGTTCCTTTAGATATTTTAGAATTTCAATATTAAAATATCTAAGCTTTCAGTTTTGCTGCAAAATAGTGATATTTTAAAAGCATATTATATAGTTATAAAGAAATTGCTTCTTATTTATAGGTATTAAAAGTTGATGTGCATTGGTATTTTAAAATTGACAAGATGTTTGTTTTATTCAATTCAATAGTGCCTCCCTTTCAAAGAATATTTTAATAGTTTAAAATATATCAAAATTTTGTTTCTAAATCTTATTAAGTATCAACTATTTTTTTAAAATTAGTATTGTTTAGTTATGTAATATGTCATTTCTGCATAAATAAATATAGTTTGCAATGCTTGTGTTTTGAAACTAATTGCCATTATGGTTTCTCAATTACTTCTCTGCATTGAGCTAGAATTTATTTTTTCTTAAGCTGTTCATTGTAAAACTAGGTTGATTTATATATAGAAATAATGGCCAATTATATAAATTTTGGTAAAACAATGTAATTTGAAATTTATATAGTGTTTTGTCAAACAAAACATGATACAGGCTGTTCTCTCCTCCATTCTATTTCTATTATCTGTCCATGCTCTTTTTATCATTATGAAGAAGCATATCTCAAATAGCTTCAGTTTATCAGTTAATGTATTCTACAAATCCTTAGTAATTCAAATATGTTTATCAAAATGAGAGATTTGATTTCATTGGGATTTAGTATAACCTTAGAATGTGAACTCATTGATAATCTGCTTCTGAAGTTCTTGGAGCCATTATTCGATTTTATGCATTTAAAAAGAATTTATGAAGGAATATCATACCTTGGAACATTTATTTTAGGGTGAAAGACAAATAAGAAACTTTCTTTACAAAATCAGGAACCACCTAATTTTGTAAATAAAGTCTTAACAAAATCAGATGGTGTTTGTTTTTAAAAGTTTTCCTGATGCTACCAGGAAAATTTTTTAAAGAATTCTTTATCTGTGTAAGATTCAGTGTACTACTGTTATATGACACAAGTACAAGTCTCACATATTACTTCACCCCATAACTTTTGATTTTTCTTTGTGGAATGATTTAATACATTATACAGCAACCTAAAATCTGCATCAAAATAGATGCAAATTTGTTGCTGTATAATGTATTGAGCTCTCAAAGAACTCTCGCATTTTTATAGGTTACAGCATTTTCTTTTTATTATAGAAAAGTAATAATAAAAATATTGTCATTACTATATTTTACTTGAAAATTTGCTTAAAATTTCTCTTTTTTCTTGAAGTAGTTGAACAAAATGCAAATTTTCGCAAATATTTTTATTCTTTTCCAACTCTGGAGGATTAAATGCAAACTCATCTTCAGATATTTTCTAAATAAGTTTTAAAAAATACTGTTTCTTAGGTGGTAATGTTTGCATGTAAAGGGAAGCAATTGCTACGTGTCCATCCTTTAATTGATGTGCTTTTTAAATGATTTTAAACAAAAGGCAAGAAGTGTTTGTCCAAAGCAAAATGTTTTGTTGGATACCAATATTAAAATGCTATTATGCATCTTTTCTGTGCCATTTCATTAAGCTTTATCCATTTACTTGATATCCAAGATATATCTGATTTCATTAAAATAACCCCTTTTGATGGATATTACTAGTGATCCTCATAGTCTGAATAGAATAAATTTCAATCTAATCATAAAAATACATTTTTTGGGGATTCTATTCCTGTTTATAATCGGATTGTGAGACTACCAAATCAAACATTTTAATATATATGTATTTTTTTCAAAATAACTTCTTTTTCATATTTTTGTTCGTTTCAAAACAGACTTTTAAATGCTATTGAAAATAAACTAACAGAGAATTAAAAATGAAAGTATATTGTTTCCTCTTCTAATGCACGATTGACTACATATCTGGTTCTTTTAAACTCATCTCATCTTGATTGTTTATCAGTGTTTTAAAGTACTTCACATATTTTGTGAATTTAGGTTTTAGTTATGAAAGCAAAGCAACTTCTTGAATTGTTCTACACTTGTTAGTGTTTAGATTAAAAGTTAAGGATGCCTACTGTACTTTTTATTTTTTATTTTTGCTAAAACTCATTGAAATTCTATTTTTATATCAGTTAAAATATATACAATATTAACCAAAAAAATTGAGCTTGTTCATGAGCTGTAAAGCTTAAAGTAGCATTTTCCTATCATATATGTGTAATTTTTCTTTTGGTTGATTATGATAAGATGTACATAATCTAATAGTTTTGAAATAATATAGTGGTGGTTTCCTAAAATCTATGAGAGAAATGAGAGCTTCTGACAGGAAGAGTATACCTTTGAAAGTCACTGTACAAAATGTTCCTAATAAATGGTCATTCTCCCATCTTGTTTACTTTTGTTTCTTTTATTTATTTTATAAACCTTCAAATATCTCATTTCTCCTGCTCATATCCAGATAGTTGCATAATATGTAGTTGGAGTAAGTGACATCTAAGTTACTTGCATTTATTTTTTCTGTAGTTATGCATAAATGTGAGAGTAGTTTGGCTGTTAACAGTTACTTTTCTGAAAATATTTATTCTTCATACAACAGCATTTTGCAGTAGATAAATATTTTCTTGTAGTTTTTTTAATTTTTTAAATTTTTTAATCTTTTATTCCTACTTTTAAAGGATTATAAAGGTTGTTGGAAATGATATAGAATCTGAAAAACAAGAAGAATCAGTTTCCATTATTCAAGAATCTACTATTAATCTATCAGAAATCTCCCACTCTGTAAAGCAAGATCATATACCAGGTAAAAAGATTAACTTTCTTATTCAAATTATTCAAATATAATTGTATAATACATTTCTGAGATAAAGTTTGTAATAATTTATGTAAACAGTGCATAATTACATACAAAATACAACTTTTGTTCCTTAAAATCAACGAATCAAACAAACACAGATCTCCTTCATTTAGCATTTGATTTGTAATTGAATCAAGTTTTATTTATTCTTTCTTTTTGTTGTATGACTCTTCTGTTATTATTTTTTTTAGTATTTTCTCCTAGTTGTATCTTCTTTTAAAATATTTCTAAGCATAATCACTTTGATAATTATACAGTAAAAAAGAAAAAGCACAAGGACAAGACTTATTTAGTGATTTTTGTGATAAAAACTTTTGATTTTAAGACTTTATTTCAAAAATAAAGCAATAAAATTAAAAACTTTTCTGAATTCTTTAAGCTTAGAATTATTTAAGCTATTTCAGAAACAAAATTAATGTGTCGTGTGACTGCAGAACTGGCCTTCTCTAAAAGAGAAAGTTTATATTCTCTCATAATGTGACAAAATCAAATAAAAAAAATTGCATGGTATTCAAAGTATATAGAAAATATGTTTTAGCAAGCAGTCAATGTTAGTAAGGCATATTGAAGGGAGGAAATTATTGCATATTTTGTCTTAAATGTGACCAGTTTCACAACTCATTTTGGATACGACTGGGTTTTTTACAGTTTGAAATCTAAAGAATTGGGCCAAATTATATAGAAAATGAGTTGTAAAATAATTTTGTAAAATTTCATTAGAATTAAATTTATATGTGTAAACATAATTATTGAATCAGAGCTGTAGCCCAAGACTTAGAATTATTAAGTATATTGTTTTCTCTCCAGGGGTGGTATTTTCTATTTGCAAAAGGCGCAAACAGAGCAGGTCTGTTCATAGTGTGGCACAAAAGGAGGAGGTGAAAGAGAGAGAAACTAATAAATCCCTGGTCTTATTTACCATGAAATTTTGATTGGGGAAATATTTTTTCACAGTACTAATCAAATAAGAGAAACACAGGGATCTCTTAAAAGAATGTGCTTGGGTGGACAATTTTTATCCCTTCACTCATAGTATGGAAACTTGTTGGCTTTAAGCATTTTTACATAACTTCTGTAGTACTAATTAAATAAAAAAAAATGGAATTGGGTCAGGAAATGAGTGAACATTTTAGAATGAAGTTTATATGTTGTAAATTTAGCTAAACTTCAGAAATTAATTAGAAATGAAATTAGAGTGAAAAATATCTCTGCAATCCCCCTCCCTCTCACTGCAAGATGTGGAAGTGTGTTGGATCCTTGACACACAACCATACCTTGCAATGATGTCTAAGTAAAAAATTAACATTTGAATGTATTTTAAAAGTGATACCTAACTTTCCCTTACTTTTACATTAATACATAAATCATTTTGAAGGCAATTATTAAAATATAAAAAATATAAAGTGATATCTATAGAAATATTAGATAAACTTAAATATTCACAACACCAAAAATAATAATTTTAAAATGTGCAATATAAAAATAGCACCTCAGCTGATTGTCTATATTTGGTGAAGAATGTCTAAAGAATACTTGCACACTGTGTCCTTTAATAGTAGAAGATTCAAATTCCATGTGAAATAATCGAATAATAAATTGAACTTATATAATAATAAAATATCAACATGAATCTGATTCTGTGTGAAACACTTGAATATGAAAATAATAGATATGATAGTCAAAATACTCTTATTATAAACATTAATACTCAAAGGAAAAGTATTAAAGTGTTGAAGTTTGAAAGAAAAAACATTTAATCCTAGTTTGCAAATTAGTGATGACCAACTAGATCTTGTCCACTAATTTTTAGTAGTGGCTGAAAATTTATGACCTAAAAATTAGAACACCAAAAAGGGTATGTAATTCTTATTCTCTTTCTACTCCCATCCAGGAATATTTGTTTCCAAAGAGGACAAGATATGTAGGATAAAAGTAGGGACAGAAATTAATTAGGAGGTTGACCCTATACTCGCATCTCAAAAAGACAGCTGTACTTGTATTTATGTTGGGATGGCACATATCACAACATCATCATTATGAAAATAAGAAAGAAAGGAGGAAGGGGGGGGGAAACCCCTCTTATGAGCGAAGAGACAGGCCAACATAAGTTGGGGTTTATGTAGAAGAATTGCAGGAAGAGATTTTTTTTTTAAAATTTAAATTATTATTCGTGACTTAATTTTAATTTTTCTAATGGAGAGTATTTTCTTAATTTAACACATTAACAATATCAGTCTAGTCCAAGGAATTTTAGTAGGAGAAGAATTGACCTTACACTTTAATTTAGTTTCTATTGACTGGCTAATGCTTTCACATTTTGCATTAGTTTGTAGGGGATTTGCAGATGTTAACAGATGCTTGACTCTGTAATTTCTGTGGAAATGTTTGAATTTAGATGAAGTAAAAGCGCCATTTCTATCAGTTAATAATTTGGAAAGTACCAGAATTTGGAAACCCTGGTTTAATATATTAATATGTTTCAGAATTTTAATATTTGAAAGTAAAAGCCCAAACGTATGTAGTTGCATGATCAATTACTATATAATGGAATTTTTTAGATGAATTGTAATAATTAAGTACACTTACAGTACTGATAGTAACAAATAAAAAGGATGGTCTGTGGGAGGTGCAGCCTATATTTAATTGACAAACATCACAATGCTTAGCAAAAACGTGTAATATCTTGAGTAATATTGGACCAGTAACATTGAGGAGAAATTAAATTTATCATTTTTTGAGTGCCTGGATGCAAAAATTGTTCATGAGCATTTTGCAAAGCTTTTCTCCTAAGAGAAAAAGGTAAAACTATTTTAAATAAATTTTTCTTTTTAACTACTAGTACATCATTGATATTTTTTATATCTAGTATTATTCAAAATGTCTAAATTTTGATATCGCTTTATCTTATCCAGTTCCAATAAATGGACAGAATGTTGGAGATATTGAGCTGTAGGAAGCCATGATAACATGTTAGTTTCAACATTAGCTGTTCTCTTTCAATAATTAACTTCATAATCAAACATGCTTGATTTTAAAGACCAACGAAATAATCTTCCCATTAAATTTGTAACATTTTGAAGCCAGACGAGCAGTATGATCAGTATGAATTATGAATTTTCCCCATGTAAATAACATCTATTATAGCTAAACATTTTAACTCAATTATACAATAATTTTTTGCAAAGCCTGCTCAGTAGAACAGTTGGTTCAAATTTCAAAGCTCTTGAATCCTTCTGAAATTTTTTTTTGATTTAGGCCGACTGCTTCAAAAGCAGGCAAGAATGTTCCTATCTATTAAAATCATTTGTTTATCTATTAAAATAACTGACAAGAACACTGATACCATTGGTGCTCTGGGGTGTCAATCCAAGTAGTCTTATTCTTGTGTTTTATTTTTGAGTAAATCTCCAAGAGTGAGAGGTGCTGATGGCACAGAGGCCTCACCAGCACCAGGCTTGGCCAAAGAGTCTGCATTCTCATTTCCCTCGAGATCCCTTGTACTGTATTGCACTTCTGCTTCTTGCTGTGATCTTCCCTTATCCTCTGACAGAATTAAAATATCTGATGTCCCTCGGTTGTGCTATGCCCCTTTCTATAACCATACTGGTCCTCCGGGAGAAGATCGTGAAAATGAGATGAAATGAGTCTTCTCAAAACCATTTTCTCCTTTATTTTGCAAGCTATGCTGGCCGAGGCGATAGGTCGATAACTCTCCGGGGTGCCGCCAGTTTTGCCAGATTTTTTTAAGGAATGACAGTCCCTCTCCTCCAGTCCCAAGGGAGCTTCCCCTTGTTCCAGGAACAATTTATAATTTCCAGGTCTTCCATTCAGGCCAAGATGATCGGTTATTTGATCGTTAATACCGTCAGGTCCAGAAGATTTATTTAGACTAGTATCTCTGAAAGCAGCTTCGAGTTCATTCATCCCTGCTGAATTTACTGCTATTGAATCCCTATTGAAAATAAAGGTTCAATTTTGGATATTGTTGCAGCAGCCATGGTTAATATTTCTATCCCTAATTTTGACATTGCTGTCTTCGACAGTGAAATTCAGTTTACTGATTTTCTGATAATGCAGACCTAAAAGATTTTCAGCTTGCTCATCATTTTCGGCTAATTTTCCATCTTCACTCTAAATTGTATTACTTAGTTCTTCTTGTGGTTGTTTGCGAATTTTAAAACTAGTTTCCACAGTTTTCCCTTAGATGTTCATGAATCAAGACCTAATCATAGTTCCTTCCATTTGTCTCGCTTAATTTGGCCATATAGTATTTATATTTTTGATTTAATTTTATTTCATTCAATTCTTACAAGATTACCGTTGCCTGTGTCCTTATTTTCGAAGATTTTTTTTCGTTCTTCTAGTAGAGGTCGCAGTTAGGGTGATCTACTATTTAAATAGAGTTTCTTTTTCTTCAATTTACCTCTTAGTGTAGATTTCTTGGCTGCTATTTAGACATCTCTTTAAAAGAGTACGAGTTCGTTTCAACACTTTCATTGAGAGATTTTCTCTTTATCACGTTGTCAAGAACTTCTGCGAATGAATGCCAGCCCACTTTCTTATAGATCTATTATTTTTCTTTACTAGTTGACAATAGTTGTCTCTTCTTTAGTTCAATTAAAACAGGAAGGTGGTCACTCCCCAAGTTTTCTAAAACAGTCCATTTACAAAGAAGCCTAAGATTTGAGCTGAGAATTGAAATGACTAGAGCTTCTTTCGTATAATAACTATATGAAAAATGTGTAGGAGTACCATTGTTGAGAACAGTAAAGCTTCTGTCATCAGTTATGTCTAGTAACTCATTTCTTTTCGGGTTTGCTGTTGAACTACCCCAAATGAGGTGTTTCGCGTTTAAATCGCCTAAGCAGACAGTACCTACTTTACGTACGCCTTGAAGGTCGATTTGCAGACTTTTGAGATCAGGGGGGTGGTACATGTTAAAGATATTGAGTGGCTTCCCTCCCCAAATGATCCTTATACCCTGGATTTCGAGATTAGATCCATCAATTACTTTTCTGTTGATTTTTATATGATATTTGACGTCCTTAATAAGGAATACAAGTCCTCCTCCGCTTTCATCCTTTCTATCAACCCTAAAGATGTTGTATCCCTTGATTTTGAGGGAAGTGTTTGTCTTCAGTTTAATTTGCGGCTGATACTATAATTTGAACTCCTTTGGTGTTAGCGTTAGGTCAAGCACCTGTTCAAGTTGAATCTTTGTTGCACTTATTGAAATTCCTTCAACTTTGAATTTCAAGATCTTTAAAGTATTTTGAGACAGTGGATTATTTATCGAACCTGGCCCTCTGCCTAAGCCAGGAACGCGATCCTTTTTAGACTTCGCAACGACTGATGCAGCATTAGCAAAAACTTTGGTCCCTTCAACATCGGACGATGATCCTTGGAGTGATGTAAATTTCTGCAAAAGCCCAATCGGAGACAAAGACCTGAAATCCATTACAGACTTCTTGGAGGCTTCCATTGAGAAACCAAAGTGGCAAGATGTAGCACATTACGGCCCAGAGGTGAATAAATATTGGACCATGTGGGATTCCCGATACCTCAGCAACGGAGTACTTTTCCGTAAATGGGAATTTGAAGACGGGAAAAATTTCAGGTGGAAAACGGTGTTGTAACGGTCCAAAGTCTCTAGTACCGTAGAAGAGTTTCATAGCTGCCCAACAGGGGGTCATTTTGGGTTTATAAAGACTCTCCGTAAGTTTTGAGAACGATTCTTCTGTGTCAAATCGAGGTTAGACGTAGAGAAGTGGTGCAGGTCCTGTGATGCATGCGCCTCCCACAAGGAACCAAAGACTCGAACTAGCGGGAAGCTACAGAAGTACAACGTGGGAGCATCGTTTGAGACAATCGGTGCTCCCTTTATTTTTTCACATCTGACAAGGAAACCCTCTTTAACAATTCATTTTCTTTATTGTTCCAAAATTACTGTAAATCAAAAAAGCAAATTTCTTTCTTATCATAGTATCTGCATTATCAGCAGTAGGCTTGCATTTGGAAAGGATTCATGATGTCATCATAGAACTATTGGAAGGATTTCTGATAGCCGATTTTTAATCCACATCAATTAAAAAAGATAACCAGTTCTGCAACGCATTTTGATTTTCAGGTGCAATTTAAGTTTCAGTAGGGTAATTTTGAAAAATTTCCATATCGACAAATAGACTTAAAATCTTTTTAGGGAGGGGAGGGAGGGGAAGCTGTAGAAAAAGTGGTGATAAAACTAATGTGTATGAAATGTACAAAATGTGTTTGATATTGACTTTACGTTTTAAACTTTACTTATTTTATACATGGGAGTATTTAATTAAAGGTAATGAATAACATTGAATATTATTATACCCCAAATTAAGAATTCAAATTGCATTTTTTATTTTACTTCTTTCTTTTATTAATATAACTAATAAAATAATTTTACTAAGAAACAGAAAGTTTCTTATTTATTATAATGATCCATTTTAATATTACTGAATTTTTAACAATTTTGTAGTTTTAAGAATAACTTTTGAACAAAAAGAATTTGGCCAAATAAATATTATAATAATATTATAATAGTATTATTAATGAGCAAAAAAGACAACATTAATGTCTAGTTATTTTGTTGCTATGTTTTAGCAGCAAAATAATCATTTTATTGTATTGTGCAACAAAGGATCAATTTAAACATTCATCATAGAAAAAAATGAATTTTCGACGTGTAAATTTTTTCTGTATTACTTACTGTACATATTTCAGTTAGTTTTATTTATTAATTCCTGAACATATGTAATTTGACCTCCCTTTATAGGCTGCAAATTAATTTCTGAAGTTTTATTTGGAAAAGATTTAATATATTAACTATTGTGTGATTTGAATTGAACTCACATTACTGTGTTGTATTTATGTTAGAAGCTATCCTATAATTAGACAGTGTAGTGTGAAGTAAATGCAACAGACATTTTACAGTTTGATTTTGATTTCCTGATTGTTCATAATTATTTTCATGAAATTTCATTTTATTTTGAAACTCATTTTATAGGCTTTGTATGCTAGAAAGGCAATTGCTAAAATTGAATTATTATCCATGTAAAGAATTAGGAAATCTAACTAATTGTGAATAATTGTTCTCTCTCTCTCTCTCTTTATATATATATATATATATATATATATATATATATATATATATATATTCAATATGATTATAATGCTATCCTGATTTTTAATATAAATTGATTCTCAATTTTTGTTTCCATACAGATGCTAGTAATTCCAGTGTATGCAAAACTGCTCAGCAAACTGAAGACAATGAAAATATAAATACTTTTGCCCCTCCAAGTCCGAAATCTACTGAAGAATCCGATTCTAATAGAGAATCCATATACAAGTAAGCACTTTATCAGTAGTAAGAAAAATGTTTTGACCATTTTTAGAAACATTATTAAACATGAATTTGTTTTATTGAATTTGAAATAAGTGGTACGAAAATTAATAGCTTTATTTTTTCCATTGGCATATAATAAAGCAAACTGAATTTTCTGATATGCAGAATAAAAATTATTCAGATGTAATTTTTCTTTATGCCAAAAAAATTAATTCACTGCTAAAATTTTATGATTAAACTTTTCAAGATATAAAATCAAATTAGGTTAGGAAAATTAAATTTCTTTGTTGATTGCAATACTACTATTATAGAAATTTTGGTCTTCATTTTTATACATTTTTAAAGGCTTTTGTTATTAAATGATAATGAATAAAGGTAGATTTTTTGACATTTCTTTTCACCAGAGAAAAAAAAATTCTTTCCTCCATAAATTAACAAAATTGCTTATAGACTGCATCTTTTGTTTTTGCCATGTTGCATTTCAAACCTTTTGCTATTTATTAAGTAATAAAAGAAAATAATAGGAATGGAATGTTTTTTAAATATGACTGTTCCTTTAAACAAAATCTTTAAATTTAAAATTCTTTTGAATACACTGTTAAGGTTAGTATTATTTGATTTTAGAATATTAACATTCACTTAATCCAGAAGATGTTCTTAAATAAATTTTGAGTTTTCTTATCATACACCAGCAAATTATATAAATTGTATGTCTATGTGTAATTTTAACATAAATGTACTTTAAAATATGAGCCAGTCAGTCTATTTTTACCCTATTTTTACCCTTTTTAAGTCTAAATGCATGCACTTGTACCTTTGCTCTAGGAAATTGTTTCAAATCCATCTTAAAATGGTTAATAATAATTATTATTTATAATGTACAGCCGCTGGGGAAAAAACCAACCTCTCCGCTTTATTCTGCTGCCTATCAATGAAATTATAGATGCCTTTTTAAAATTAGTAATGTAAACTAAAAAATAATGTGCTGAAAGTGCTAATAGGGGATTGTCTACAGATTTAAAATTGTGTAAAAATTGGAATTTCCTATGGTAAAACCCTTATTTGATAGCATGAATGGATTCTACTTGAAAAAATTTAACTGGATATGCATTTTGTTTAATGCACCATCATTAAATCAAGTAATATCTGACATTTCCTCTTGATGGTGATCATTGTTTTAAATTTTTACTTTTGTGATACTTTAAGAGCCTCTTTGGTATTGCAATATACTTGCTGAAATCATTTGCTACTCCATACTTGGGGGGGGATTAAGGAAAAAAAAGCAGGTTGCAAATTTTTTAAGAGAAGTTTGATTCTTTTCTTCAAAGAAATAGTGAAGAGTATTTTAAGTTTTGTTTAAATTTCATCCTAACCTAAACCACCATTATGCTGAAAGCATCAAAATGGAAAGTTTTGTTGTATAAATAAGATAGAATATATTTTTTACTTAAAAAAAATATTAAATTTAGAGTTAAAATTTGTATCTTGCTGATTGAGGGAGAGAAAGCATTTTCTGTTTTTATTCTCTTTGCACATTATTCTTCCTTTTCTTTGTTAGTATAAACTATTCTTATCATTATTGCTTACTACTCATAAATAGACTTGAAAGGATACACCACTTTATTATACAAACATTTAAAAAAGTAGTACATTTTATCCACTGGTAAATGTAAATTAGCTTACATACATGCTTTACCTACAATTTAACATTCTATAAAAATCCTTTTTGATAACTAAAGCTTTAGTTGATAAAGATACATATACAGGATGAAATGCTAGTTACAGGAGTAGAACACCAATCACAGATAATCATTCTAAATGTTTATTCATTTATTCTACAAATTTTAATTTCCATTTTTGCATTTTTACACTATTATTCACCCCATATTTTGCTGCTTCTGATATGAATAGACATTTAAAAGAATTTATAATTTTAAGAATAATTATAATCCAAATATTTATAAGAATAACTATTATTTTTACATTATTAAGACAATAATTATTCCATAGCATGTCTAAGAAATATTTAGTTTAATAATTAAACATTTATGTTACAATGTGTAATTTTTATTTCATTTGTGTGATTTTTTTTATTTGTTCAAAAATATTTAAAAATCTTCTCAGAAAGATAAAGGAATATGTTTTTTATGCACTTGAACAGAATTATTTGACAAATTGTGATTTTTCATATAATTGAGGTAAAATAAAAAATGACCCCAAATATTTCAGAAAACAATAACTTATTATCTCTTTTCTTCTTTGTAAGTATCAAATTTTTTTAAAAATAGCATTGACTTTAAAATAAATTTCGTTTAAAATGTTGTGTAACATTTTGTTTTCAATTATTTTAGCTTATCAGAAGTAATTCTTGCAAAGTTTTATTTTTAGTGTAGGTATTCTTTTTGCCATTCAAGTAAATTGAAGTTTATTGTTTTAAAATTTTATTTGATTTGCTTCTATCATACATTATAATATTAAGTTAAAACTGTATCTATATTAATAAAAATGCAACTCGAAAAGCGTTGCTAAGCGTTAAACTGGAGAACGGCTCGACCGATTCGGCTAATTTTTTAAAAATATTTTCGTTATGACACGGGGATGGTTCTTATGGAGAGAAAAAATTAAAAAACTGCGAGGAAAATAGTTAAAACGACACTTTTCTTACTTTCCCGCCAAAAGTCTTCATTTCCTTCTCCCACACCAACTGAGTAAGATAGCAGGAAGTAATAAATTATGATTTGTTTAGAAAGAAATACGCGAAGTCAGTTGGTTTTCATTCATAGAAAACGGGATGTTTAAATTAGAAAGAAAATAGTTGCTTTTATTATTAGTCTGTAAGAATATTTAATCTATGCCTGCTCAAAATAAAGTCTGGGCAGGGAAGAAAAAAAGTAATAACAAAGGGAAAAAAAAGAATTAATAGAAAGAAAAGTAGTGAAGAAAAAAAGGATAGAAAAGAAAAGAAGGGGGGGGGGGTGTCACCATTATTTCGTCTGTTCGAGGCATTTTTGAAGCTGTTTTTAAGCTTTTGCATCTCTTGAAAACCTATTGTGTCTTTATTTGTTTAGTGTGTTTTACATTTATGA
Source organism: Argiope argentata (assembly GCA_026289955.1). Lineage (NCBI taxonomy): Eukaryota > Metazoa > Arthropoda > Arachnida > Araneae > Araneidae > Argiope > Argiope argentata. Next base: position 522,845 of record JAOUZG010036138.1, read on the forward strand.
AAATTTGAATATCATTATTCTATTAAAACAGAATTTTAGACCTTTCCCTCCACCATTTAAGTAAAATATCAATTCCGGGACAATCATTGCTCGGATAGAAAGAGAAAGATGAGTAGTACAGTGAACAGATCATCTGAAGAAAATAATAATAAATAATACTATAAATGAATTATATGATTATCAAAATTTGTTTGGTTTAAAAATATTTTGGTGAAAAACCTGTTATGAGACACAGCTACATAAAATATTAGCGAGCAAACTTTAGCGAGCATTAATACTGGCGAACTGACTGGTCGCCAAAGGCGGCTAGTAATTTTATATTTATCAAAAATAGTGATAAACTAAAATATCTACATATACTATTTGGCTCTTTAAAGTTATTTGAAAATTCTTTTTCACATGTATTGGGAATTAATGTAAGATAAATTTTGCATCCTAAAATGCATATAAAATGCATTATATAATGATGTTTTGATGCCAAAATATTTTATTCTATTTATGATTATATACAATATTGTAATATTTACAGCTACAGGAAATTTCTTTGATGAAATTTCTGACTTCTGTGAGAAATGTTGAACACATAAATAAGTATCAATAAATTCAAACAAACACAAATCCTTTGTTCTTATATTAATCTTCACCAAACTGATGAATAGTCCCATGAATTGTTCTAAAATGATAGTGTGAGATTTCTTTAGAATGATATGTCATTAATTTTGATAGTTATATTGTTATAGACATTCAATTAAAATCCCACTTCTGACACCTAAAGCTATGGAACTTCCTATACCAAATCCATAAAGTCAGCAGGTTAGCTTTTAGTTGATGTATTATATAAGACAATTAGCTGGCTTCAATAACAACTAAGGACGCTTATTAGCAAGAAGATGTGGGCTCAAAGACGGCAAATACACAACCTAGACACACACAAGATATACACAGTAGCACTTATAACAAACAACAGCCCACCAGTAGTGATAGGTTGAAAACAGCTACAACAGCTCACAAAATGGCCAGCCAGAATTCAACAAGAGGAGGGAATCCTCATAGCTATTCTCTAATGTCTTTTCAAAGGCCTGCTATTCTCCACTGCCCCCTCACTTTAGTTGTATGCAACTGTTGACTCACTACTATATGACTGGCTATTCCACACATGATGCGCCAAAACTAAACTCCAGGATTCGGCTCGTAGAGCAATTCACAGTCTATAAATGTCTTGACCTCCACTCAGTGCTTGTGCTTCATTGAACTGATGTAACTAATTCCACGGTGACTCTAGAACTCACGATACCATTATCTTCAACTAGGTTTGCTGGTCTTTTACAGTTTTCGGAGTAGGGTACAGAAGGCCCTTGAACAAAAAAGCATAATTCGCCTCATATTGGTTCTATCGTTACATTTCTTGAAGATTCCAGTATCATCCATTGTGTCACCATGTTCGGGGATAATTATTCGGGCATTTGATTAGCATCCAATAGAGCTGGCCCTAAAAGTATCTTTTCTACATCAAAAACTACAGATTGATATTAAAAACTCCTAAATTTTCTTCAAATACATTTTTTTTTGTAATTAATAATGAAAAAGTATAATATAGACATCGGACTAATTAATGTTAATAATTACTTTTTTGCCATCGAATCTGCAAATACAGTATTTTGAATCCAGTTCTTATATGAAAAGAGTATTTTTTAAATTCCGTTAATTATATTTAGTAATATTTTTTTAATTCCGTTAATTAATTATAATTAGACTGCATGAATAATGAATTATTTTTTTCTTTTTCAGTAGAGAAGAACAAATTGGAGAAGATTGTATTGATAAGGCTATTTTAAAAAGCAATTTCGAAGATTTGGAGAAAATTGTTTCTATCCAGGAAGATAAGGCTGATGAAAAATTAATTATTCCTAATGAACTAGAATCCATTGACCCAGATTTAAGCAAGGAATTGCAAATGAAATCTGAAACACAATGTTCATCAAAATTATTTAATTTAGAAGTTGCTGAAGAAACAAGTTTTATTTTAGAAGATAAAAATGTATCCGCAACAATTTCAGATACTTCAAACTTAATAAGTCCTGATGCAGGAGAACAGTGTACATCTAAATCAGATTTACTGGGAAATTTGAAACATTTAACAGATGTTCCCGTTATTGAGCCTGTGAAAGCATCTAGTATTTGCGAAAAAAATGTTACCACTAATAAGGAAGAAATCTTAAAAACTGAAAAAAGTGAAATTCCGAAAGAAAACGATGACTTTAAACATGGAAGCATTGAAGATGTACCTCGTCCATCGACTGGTAATCAATGTACTAGTGATGTTAAGGATTTGACTGATATGGATTCTTGTGCTAAAACAGGAGGTATAGATATGACTAAGGACATCCCAAACATCTGTGAGTCAACAATTGAACAGACTGTAGAATCGAGTAATAATGATCATGCTCATATTATTTTAAGAAGAAAGGTATGAAAAATTCTGTTATATATATATATTAATAAAAATGGAACTCGAAAAGCGTTGCTAAGCGCAAAACTAGAGAACGGCTGGACCGATTCGGCTAATTTTTATATTAATATTTTCGTTAAGACACGAGGATGGTTCTTATGGAGAGAAAAATTAAAAAAATGCGAGGAAAATAGTTAAAACGACACTTTTCTTACTTTGCCGCCAAAAAATCTTCATTTCCTTCCCCCACACCGAGTAAGATAGCAGGAAGTTATAAAGTATAATTTATTTATTAAGAAATGCGCGAACTCAGTTGGTTTTCATTCATAGATAACGCGATGTTTAAAAAAGAAAGAAAATAGTTGCTTTTGTTATTAGTCTGTATGAATATTTAATCTATGCCTGCTATAGAAAGGAAAGTAATGAAGAAAAAAAGGATAGAAAAGAAAAGAAGGGTGTGTGTGTCACCATTATTTCGTCTGTGCGAAGGCATTTTCCTAGCTGTTTTTAAGCTTTTGCATCTCTTGAAAACCAATTGTGTCTTTATTTGTTTAGTGTGTTTACATTTATGAAAATTTGAATCTCATTATTCTATAAAAACAGAATTTTAGACCTTTCCCTCCACCATTTAAGTAAAATATCAATCATTGCACGGAAAGAAAGAAAGATGAGTAGTACAATGAACAGAACAGAACATCTGAAGAAAATAACAAATAATACTATAAATGAATTATATGATTATCAAAATTTGTTTGGTTTAAAAATATTTTGGTGAGAAACCTTTTATGAGACACAGCTACATAAAATATTATATGAAAATTTTAGCGAGCATTAATACTGGCGAACGACTGGTCGCCAAGGGCGGCTAGTATATATATATATATATATATATATATATATATATACACCCTTTTTGTGATACACTCTTTCTGTACAATATGAATAATAGAAGTACATATTTCTGCATTTTCTTGGCCATATTTAAATTTATTCTGCCTTTTCTCCTCAATGTTGGGAAACTAAACACATTTGTTTCTGATTCCAGCTGAAAATAATAAAATCTACCCGTAATAGCCTTCATATAACTTTGAAATGGATTTTACTAATTTGATGAATCATTTTCAGAAGTGCTATGTAAAATTGTAATTTGGCCAGATTTGTTGTCGAAATCATAAATTTATAATGCTATGTGCGTGTTTGTGTAATCAGAAGCAGAATCGTGGCCGAATACATCGAGAGGACTGACTGAATTTTTAAGTTCGCTCTATTCAATATTCGCATATTCCCAAACCCTACCCTATTTCATGTATGGAAGGAAATCGGTCAATATTATTGGTCGACTCTTCCTGCGACGTCATGTTTGCTTTCCTTCCGATTTTCCACGCAACTTGGATTCGTTGCCGTATATAAATAGATCGTATAAATTGAAGGAATTCGATATAATTCTTAACGATATTGTTAATGCATTTTTGTTACGCATGCGTAGGTGTTTGCCCTCTTTATTCTTCATTATAATTTTCCATTTAATAATATTTTAAATAGCTTTGTTATTTAAGTAAGAAAGCATTTTACTATGTCACAAATTTACTACATATTACCTTATTTAAATCAAAACTGTGTCTGTGCTTCTGTGTCCCACATCTTCTCCTAATTGCTGGGCCAACTTTGCATACTGATTATTTATGACAGGAAAAAAAATGCAGTTAATTTTTCGAAACAGAAATATTATTTACCCAATTAACAATTAATTGTAAATTTGTCGCTTTTCAGAAATAATTGGGGGCATTATTTTACGAGAAATATTTTATTATCATTCTAAAATTCAGAATTTTAAATCTTGAATGAATTTAAATCCATTTCTGTGTGCTGTTTTCATCAATCATAAATTATTTGAAATTTAATGCGTACGATTTCAAAGTACGTGACTGTAAGACGCTGATTGAGACTACTACTATTTTTTTAACTTTCTATATCTTTTGGATTTTTTTATTGAATTAAAGTATTTAATTTAATTTTGTTTGAAAAGCAGCAAGAAAGGATAAAAATGTTATATCCTTTATCTTCCAGCAAATATAAATAACCAAAAACAGCCAATCATATGGTATGAAGTAGTAAAATGATTACATGCATTATAATTTATTAAAAATTAGATTTAAAATAATTATTACAAGTAAATGTATTTTAATTCCAAGCAACAATAGGCTATCGGCTAATAACTTATTAGTAATTCATAAAAAATGAATTGCTCATATAAAAACCTTGTTCATAGCCCTAACATTGGGATAAATAATATATTTATCTTTTTTCCTTCTGTTTATAAATTTGTGCTTTCACTTCAAAGGAAATAAGTGAATTGGTGAAGTATGTTTGCATATATAAGAGATATCTTATATTAAATTTTTCTGGTATTAAGCTGTGATTTTTTTATACTTGTCAAAAGTTATAAAATCTTAAATTCTTATACTTCTATGTATCATTCATTATAATGCTGTGTTTATTGCTCTACTGATGTATGTATTTCGACTGGATTTATTGATAACCAAATTTATGGATTATTGCATTGGTTCCAATTGAACCCTGAATAGCATATTTTCTTTTATAGTTAGTTTTGAATATCTCAAAGTTTTATAAATGTTTCGGAATATAAATAGTGCTAGAAACAACCTAAAAATAAATTTAAAAACACTAATTGATTTCCTTTATCACTAAAAAAAATAACTTAAAAATATTTTAAATTTAAAAAGAATCAAACCATGTTAATGATACAATTATTAGTTGCTACTCATTGCAATGTTGAAAATAAACTTATCCCCCTACCCCTTTACTTTTTAAGACTGAATATTTAAATATTCATTGTATGCAAACAATAAAAAAGCCTTTAAACTAGTTAAACTATCAGACAATTTGGAAAGATTTAATACTTTTATTAAGTACCTTATTTGTTATTAAGGTAATTAAATAGGCCATAAAATATCAATAAATAGAAAAAGCACACATAAAAAAATGGAGCAAAGAGGTTTAAAGAATAGAATTACTTAATACTATAATGGATGTCAAATGCCCAGAGTTTAATTATAAATTGCTCTGCCATTTAAATGGTTATTAATATAAAATTATACAACTCAAGCTTGAAAGAAAGAAAAAAAAAAACGAACTTTATAGATTAATACTTTATTGCAACTTCAAGAAGTAAACTAAGTATGATTAATTGAATAATATAATGATTAAATTCGCATAAAAAGTTCTTGAGATATTAAAATTATTATTGAATTAATACACAAAAAAATTCATTAATATCAAGAAAAAAATCACGTTCACGTTCTAAAAGATTTTATTTGGAAATGTATCAGACCTGTAAAAATCATGAATTTCCCAATTTAAAATCATGTTTGTTGATATCATCCCTTTTCTCGGTGCTTGGGAAACTGCTGACTAAAGCATTTTACAATGCTTCTCTTGGATTAAATAAATAGAAAAAATGGAATGGGATCAGGAAATAAGATATTTTAGAATCAAATTAATATGGGCTAAATTAAACTGAAAGTTAGGAAATTAATTTGGATTTAAATTAAGAGTTTCAAGTAACTTATATATATAATTACATGGTAAAATCGAATTTTTTAAGTTAAAAATAAAAACAATCTTTCTTTTCAATCATTTCTCAACAATCATTTGCATGCTTGAAGCATTATTGAAATTTTTTTTTGTCTGTAAATTAAATTAACTGTTGCAAGATGAAATTATTTTAAACTTTGATTACTCTGTTCTTAAAACATCAGTTATTTTTTTAAAAGTAAAACATAATTTATCTCTTTGGTAAGATATTAGATTTTCTTAAGAAATATTTTATATGATTTTTTAAATAAAAGAAAAAAAAAGAATTCTTATTTTTCCAAGTAATTATTTATTTAACCCATCTAATTCTCTGAAGCTGTATTTTATTTTTAAAAAAAGGAATAGTTATGAAATACTTCTTTTATCATTTAAATTCATTATGTTGGAACTTGCATTATTTTTTTAAAGTTATCACAGCATTTATTGTGAAACTTGATTAATAGAAATATTAACAAAGCATTTTCCTTTTTATTTATTAGTATTTTTTAAATTGAAAATATTAAATATATTATTGAACTATAGCTGCATTATCTAGAATTTTTAAATTTAATGTAGTTATTTATTTAATTTTTTAAAGGAGAGACCACCTGGTTTGCATGCTAAAAGATCAAACGCTCTAAATAATGCTTCTCAAAGAATAAAGCAAAAGACCCTGAAAAAGACTAGAAAATTTGTTATTGATGGAGTAGTTGTCACAACAACAACAAGTAAAGTGATTTATGGAGATGACGATAAGCCAGTGAAAGAAGATCATGTGTTAAGGTATATGAATTGTATTAATTTATTATTGTTTGTGTTTGTACTATCTGATATACCTGGTGTTTCTTCATATTAAAATATTTTCATATCTAACTTTTTTCTTTTATATTATTTGAAATGTTTTCATTAAAATTGAAATGTGAATATCAATTAAACAAAACTTTAAAAAAAAGCAAATTTCAAGGAATGAATATAGAGTAGTCAAAGTTTTACTGTTTCATAGCAATAGAGTACCTCTTAATTTCCTTATTTCGAAATCTTCACCATTTATTCAGTTATGTTCTAAATTTAAAAAAAAATTAATTAATATGGAAGGAAAAATAGCTCAGAAATGAAATAGGTATCATTGAAATGCTGCAATTTTTAATTTTAAGGAATTATTTACTCTGAAAATGTGAGAGTACACATTGTTGATTAATTGTAATTAGTTGAATATTTAATTAACTTTTACTGTTTGAAAAGTTGGCAATATTCTGTCATTTATCTTAAATAATAAATTTGTAAAGTTTTACTGAAATTGATCCAATTGCTTTAGAGATGCAGAATATGCATGCATAATCACAATATCTTTCATTTATATAAAATTTAATTTTATGTAAATTAAATGTATTTATTTATAAGTTTTCATATATACAGCCACCAGGGCTATAAGTTGTAATAGGATTAATTGAATGTATAAAGTTATAAATTTCATTAGCAAATTTTCTTATTTTTGTTAACTTTTTCTTATTCAGTTTGTATAAGATTCTAATAAAAACTGGTGTAAAAACTTTCATGCAGCCTAAACTAGTGATTAAAAGGGAAATTGGAATTTATAATTAAATGGGGCTAATGTGCCTTTTTTTATATCCTTCATTCATTGAAAGTAACCCATAATAAAACACTTAAGAAACTGAAGGAAATTTTAAGTTTCTTGCTATGTAAAATGTTTTTTTTTAATTTTGTTTCATTCCTTATCAATATTCGTTTTTTAATGTTATACTTTATAAAATTGTGTAATTTTAATTTCCATTTTTTAAATATTTTTTTTGTTCACGGTTTGGGGGACTATAACTTAATTTGATGGTATGCAAAAAAGTTGAGGGAAGACTCCTACTACTGGTTTATTTCTTATAAGTATATAATTTTCTTGAGGATACTATATTTTGCAAAATTTAATGTCTCATTCTCTCAAATTACGGTCCAAAACTCATGAGACAAAATAAAAGGATTGTCAAATGAAAAGTGTTTAAGCACAATGTAAATATCTTTTTAATTTTTTCCCCATTATAGATTTTTAAATTTTTTTATTAATTTATTTACTTTTTTATAATGCATTCTTTGAATTGTCTTTCATTACATGTTTTCTTTCTTGTTTTTTCTACCAGGAAACTAGAGCTAAGAGAATTAAAGATGCTCCAAAAACTTGAAACCAAACAATTTCAAGATTTAAGTGCTAAGGCAGTAGCAGCTCGTGAACAATCTGAGAAGCGTTATGAGCAGGAAATGGCAGTAAGGGTTTATTTCATTTTATATTTTAGTTTAATAAATTATTTAATATGTGTAACTGTTCAGTTAATTATGTGTCTCAACTATCCAATTTTGATGCTGTGTTTTAGGAATTTTCTTTTTACATCTTTTGCACAGCATATTTGAAATTTTAACTGTAAATTTTATGAAACACTCCTGTGTTTTACGAAATCATTCGGCACTTTATTCATTTTAGCTGCTGTATTGAATTTTGTTTTTCTATACCTGTTGAAATACTTAAAATAATTTTTAAAATGCTAGGCTAATTGTTTTAATTCATAGTTTCGATAATGTGATGCATTAAAAGTTTTGAATAGTTAGTAGATTTATTTATGTAAGTCTTTTTTTTACTCCAAAACTAGTTTCTGAAGAACTTTTATTTATTTGCTGATTCCAATGTGATTCTTAATCTATACTTGAATTAGAACAATAATTCAATTAATCTGGAGTGATATTAGTACTTTCTTTTAACCTGCAGAAAGATTTCAGAAGCTGAGCACTTCAAAACTTTGTTCTTTTTAATGTGGTTTATATGCCGTATTTTTAGTTTTATGCCGTGTTTTAGCTTAATGTTAAGGTAAAATGAATATTATTATGCTATTTAAACATTTTGACTTTTGTAAGTAGAAACTATAAAATATGAATTCAAAATTTTTATTCTAATTTTATATAACAAAAGTCTAATCATTTATGTGATTTTTTTTAAATTTCTCTTTTAAAATATTTTCTCGGGTACTAATAATAATATGCCTAGTTCTTTTTAAAAAGATTATTGTACTTTGATTTTTAATATGTAAATTTTATTTATGTCTTTATTTTAAAATATTAATATAGTACTTTCAGTAAGAATTCTTTTGATTGTGAAGTGTTTTTAATTTTATATTTAAAATTTTAAATTGTATGGATCCATATTTATATAACATTCTTTATATATTTATGCATTCTAATGCTTTATGTGAAATACTGCCTTTGCTTGATGACTTTGATTATATATTTCATTTATTATGTGGCTTGATCTGCTTTATGATTAAAGTGAAATAATGGTGCTAAATTTTCTTATTCTTGAATGAAATGATTGAAATTTTGTTATAAATCTATATTTGGTTTTTAAAATATTTTTATTTTATGAATTAAACAATATATTTTCCTTGAAGACACTGATTCGCGGATATGATGCCGATCTAGAAGCTTTAGTTAGACAACAAAAACAACAATTGGATCGAGCTGAGCAACAGCAAGAAATTGATCTCAAAATTGCATCTAAGAAAGTTAGAGCAGAGCAGGTAATTGACCTAATTTATTTTGTCATTTCGGAAGTTTTATATTTGCTGTGTTTAGCAACTTATAATGCTATCCCTCTGTATCTTGTTTATTTCGTTCTCATTACACAAATAAAGAAAAAGGTGGAATCTAACATATTTAAAAGTGTACTGATCAATGTTAAATAATGTAATTGTTAAAGTAACTGGCTAATATAATTCTTTTCCAACAACTGAATGTGCTCCCTCATAAAGAAAAGCAAATGATAATATATAATAATTTTAGTTAATATATACTATGTTTAGTTAATCATACTTTATTTAGAAATTAGATTTTAATTAGTTTTCAGAAATTGATTTGTAACCGTTATAATATTTACTAATAGAAAAAAAATGTCAAATTCATGTTTTTTTGTTGTAATTTATCCCGAATTGAATCGTTTTTTTCCTTTGGAAGTTGTCATACGGTGTATATTTTTAAGTATTCATTAAGTATATAAGCCACTGATAATTCAAACAGCTAAAAATTAAATGAAATTAGCATATTTTTAAAATGTAATTCAACATAAGCAATATTTAGTACATTGAAGTCTATTGAAAATTACAAAATTATCAGTTTGATGAAAATTTGGATTTCATAATAAAACTTGGTAGCAAACTTTTTGGATTCAATAACAGCATGACACCTACAAGACATAAAATCAAGATGAGTTTCGATGAAGGAGAGAAATATCTTCCTCCTCAAGTTCTGAGAATTTTTCATTTGCATTCCTTCCTACTAGACGACGTCTCGGCTGGGTCTATATCCCCTCAATAACGTTTAGGACTGGCAATTGACTTAGCAAATCAAGGAGGGTCGCTTGACGGTAGGAGAACCAGTTCTGTATGTGCATAGATCTATGCTTCGGATCATTATTTTGTTGCAAAACAAGGTTGCAACCAACAGAATTGCGTTCATACAGAATTGTGGTATTCACAAGGAATATTTTCATCCCGAAATATATGCATGATTTCAAGTATCCCTCTGATGAGACCCATTGCTAGACAAAAGATGTATCCCCAAATTATGATATTTCCATCCTGATTATTAGTTGTTGGAATTGGGTACTTGTGATATTGGTCGGGGTCGAAAGAAGTTACTGTGAGGGGTGAAGAATCCGTTATATCTGTCTCATATCAAGCAGCATATGTTTGCGTTCATTACTGCAAAGGACAACTTCCCGTTGTTTCTTGGTGAAATTTTTGTTCGTCTTTGCCCAGTCCACACATGCCATGCGATTCTTCGCTGAGATAATCGATTTCTTAGTGGGGCGTTTTCCAGTTTCTCCATCTCCTTGAAATTTAAGATTGATAGTGCGAACAGAAAGTTTTGATATTTGGTGCTCGCAAAAACCGCTTCAAAAGTCTACAGTTGTGAGATTGATATGAGAAAGAGGTATGATATTCCAGTTGAAAAATCGGAGGTAAAATCAGACGTCAGGACTTAAGAACTTTCAGCACTTCTCTCTGATCAATCTATTTTATCAAAAATTTCGATATTCTACTGACTGATAAATTGAATTGCTTCAAAAATTCGTGAGAGATAAGTTGATCAGAGAGAGTAATCTTGACCATTCACATTAACCAGGACTTCCTGTTGCTGCATATTCAAATTATGAATGCCACATTGGAAACCCATTATCAGCAAAAATAGAGGAAGTTTAATTTATAAAAACACGGATATAGAAGCGGTCTTAAAGGAAACTGATAAGTAAAAAAGACATCACCACAAATGTGATGATATTTCAAATTTTTCTAATTGGTATTACTATTGTAATTATTACAATAGCATTATTGCTATTTACTGCTGCTTCTTATTAGGTTTACAGCACTTCCAAAAACGTGGAATCATCATTTAAATTCAACTGAGAAATATAAAATAGTTTCTGACAGCACTGGAAGAAAATATTTTAAAAAAATGTGAGCTTGACACTTTTTTGAAAGGAAGATGTATGTTTTATTTTAATATTTTATTGTTTGCCTCATCCATCCCCACTTTGGATTCCGGAGTTACTGATAATTAGAATAGATCTATTAAACATTTATAAAATCTACTGTAAACAACTGTAGTTAAACTAAAATTTAGTATTAATATTTTTTTTTCCAATAAAATAAATCGTCTACACTTCTGTATGCAAATTATTTTTGATTCTCTATTTAAGTATATTTAAAATAAGAACATATAACAATGTAATTTTTTTAGGACCGAGAATTAAGAGCATTTAGAGAAAATTTGAAACATGAATTGAAACTTCTAAAACACGAAATCGATTTATTGCCTAAGGAAAAACGAAAAGATGCTTTCAAAGAGCGAAAGGAAAAACTTGATATTGAACATTCAGAAAAGGTAAATGAAATGGCTTTCTTCATTGTAAAATAGTATTATAAAAGCATATGTAATAAAGAAATAGTTTAATACCACTTATTTTTTACTCAATGAATTTACACTTTTCATTTATCACTTTGGCATCTGTTTATATATAATTATTTGAATCTTCTGTTGTATTTTATGTAATGGAAAGTATTTTGTTCTTAAGGTACAATATGAGTGTATTGAAATGTGATGCATCTCTGGTTTATTTTTAACTGTTCATGTATTGAGTAATGCTGGGATTTGTTTATGATTTTTCTTTCTTTACAACATTTAAGTTGTGAATTAATGAAAAAAATGGTCTATGATACTTATTAAAATTATTATTTTTCAGGAATTAGCATTTTTGAAAAAGCTTAATATAAATCATGAACTTTCCATGAAGAGACTGAGTGATAGTTATGCTGCCAAAATCGTATTATTGGAACGTCAATTTTTACAACAAAAGCAACAGCTTTTGAGAGGTACTATTAATTTTTTATTACTAAGTAATTATATATATACTGATTTTCAAAATCAAATTTAATTTTGTAAAATGGGAAAAGTTGTGAGTAAATATTGTTAAATTTGATCTAAAAAACGTGAAGAATCATCTGTTGAAAGTGAAAATTTGTCTTTATATGAACATTTTATTTGTACACGTTGGAATGAGAATAAATCTGCTTACTCGGTGTAGTTCAGATAGGTTTCGTGCAGTTCATGTGTGACAATTAAACAGTTAACGATTAAACCGTTTCATTGTGGCCAGATGACTGGGAAACAGGTAATTCCTTGAGATCGGGAGAAATCAAGGAAAATGCAGAACAATTTATTCTAAAATTGGTATTTTTTTTAAAAAAAATTCAGATAATTATTATCGTGGACGATAATCAGCAAATGTTTTTTCTATAAATAGAATGGAACATCGTTGGCAGTCAGCGCCATTCATTTACTGATGTCAGAAACGGAGGTCATCGGCGTTTCTGTTTACGCACTTGCCGACGTGGTATATACATATTAAATTTCGAGGGCCCTGAATTCTCTTTTGCGTTGGATCATAAGTACCTTCGCCTAATTTATGAGTTATTCTTCGTCTGCTGACTGATTTTAAAACTACTTCGTTCAATTCTTCACTTATATACTGAAGAGCCAGAAAAACTGGTATAGCAGGTCTTATGCAAATAATAAAGGCGTTCAACCAATCGATGTAACGCGATGCAGTCGACAGTGCGTATATAAGACAACAGGGGTCTGTGGGGGCTATTATATCGATTCTTGCTGTTCTAATGGTATGTTATCAAAATTCAGGTGGTTTTTTTTACTACTCAACGGCGCACGAGAGAGGAAGCGCAGCATTTCCGAAGTAGAGAGGAAACTTGTATTTTTGTGCCCGACCATTTCTAGGGTGTTCCGCGAATACCAGATTTCCGGTAAAACTTCAAATCTCCGACAGCGGTGCGGCTTGAAAAAGGCCTTTATTGAACGGGATCATCGGCACCTGAAAAGAACCGTTCCTCGAGATAGACGTTCAACTTTTCTTCAAATTGTTGCTTATTTGAATCAGGCCCATCAACAAGTGTCAGTGCACGCACTATGCAACGTAATCTTATGGATAGTGGCTTTCGCAGCCGCGAACTTCTCTTGTAACATTGGTGACTCAGCGACACAAAGCTCTGCACCTTACCTGAGCTCATCAAAGCCGCCGATTACTCTTAATGATTGGAAAAAGAGTAATTGGCGACTTTGAAAGTCGCCAATTACTCTTTTTCCAATCATTAAGAGTAAACGGCGGCTTTGATGAGCCCAGGATTGGTCTGGTCTAAGGAGTCCCGTTTCCAAGAGTATTGGGTGAATGGCTGATTACGGGTGGGGAGAAAACTCCATGAATCTATGGATTTCTCATGCTTACAAGGAACTGCTGAAGCTTGCGGAGGCTCTGTGAGGGTAAGGGGCTTGTGTAGGTGGTATGAAATGGGGACGCTGATGTGTGTAGACTTAACCATGACAGGTCAGTGGGGCTTTAACACCCTTTCTGACCCTCTACATGCATTCATGTCCTGTGTGCATTCTGAAGGATGTGGACGCTTTTAACCGGATAATGCACCATACTACAGATCTACAGTAGCTACCGAGTGACTTAAGGAGCTTTGAATTTCTATCCTTCTCTTGGCCACCTAATTCTCCTGACATGAGCATTATCGACCATATCTGGAATGTTTTACTATGTGCTGCCCTTAAAAGATCTCCACCACCTTTCACTCCCGTGGCTTTGTAGGCATCTCCTGCAAGAATCATGGTGTGAACTGTTTGGATAGTCTTCACAAATTAGTTGAATCCATGCCACGCTGTGTTGCGGCAACTCTGCCTGCTCATGGAGCTCTATACGATATTAGATAGGTGTTTTTTTGCTCTTTAGTTTACACTGATACTTCTATTTTACACTTTATCTTGTTTTAAAAATTATCACGATTTTTTACATAAGTTAAATTTTTTACTAAGAAAAATTCACGATAAGAACCAAAATTCCACTTTTCGTTGCATAATATAAATTCGTTAATCATCCTGCCATTTGCAAATGAATTTGTACCATGTTTGGCAAGCTGAAAGTTAATGCAATTTTGCTGTTGCGGAATAATTTCTTTTATTTTGATGCAATACCACCTCTATTTAGTTTAAAAGTACATGATACTATTGCAGATATTTTCTTGTAGAGGTTTTTTTTTGTGTTATTAAATGATAATTTTTCTGTTATTATATGATGTTATTATAAAGTTTTGATTTGGGTGGTAGTAAACAGTATAAATAGGGATGATTGAACTAAAAAGAAATAGATTATTTAATTCTTAAGTATTCTGCCAATATGCATGTGAATTTGTATTGCATCTTTCATGAAGTTTGGATGATCAGTGCTGAGCAAAGCCTATCTGGATAAATTTACATCTTCTAGGATATTGTATTGTTGATTAGTATGTTTACAAAAATTAGGTAAACATGAGCAAAAATTATGCTTCTCAGAAATCTGATTTTTTTCAACATTAAATTTTTATTTTACATTGATTTTCGTGAAAAAAAGTAGAACAAGATTTATTTTTTTGCATACGATAAAAGAAAAAGAAATAAAACAAAATCAGTTCTGAAGATTTTAGGAACTTCGTAAAAAAAGTTTGTGAAGTTAAAAATTTATAAAATTTGGAAATAACAAGAGAAAGTCATAGAAAAAAAAAACAACAATAATACTGACCACCTTAATATTAAATTGCACAAAGACAACAACTGAGCATACAGCAGTCGATAACAAACTCGAGTGTCTTGAATTCTGAATGTGTCTCCGTATCTCAAGACTATGGCAAAGGTTTCTAAAAACATCATATGTTGATTGACAACTAGTATTAAATTGCCAATAGTCGCAACAATGTACCAAAATTGATATCTGATAATAACTATGCGACGCCAGAGAAACAAGTGCGTCAAGGAACTATGTCAGTTGCTCGCAGATGTATGAATAAACTGCCCAAACTGTTTACAATCGATTCAGTTATGTTTGTCTTATGTTAGATCACTAAAAGGTTGCATTCCCCTCACAACCACGCATAAACACGCCCTTTTATACCAGAATTTGAAACATTAGTAATGGAGTTAGGAATATCTGTTCTAGAGTTTGAGATGTTCTCTGACTAATTTCGCTTTAGTCTGAACACTGATTTTCATCGGCAAAAGATATGATGAGAACTTCGAATTTATTTTCACCATCAAGGAAAGATATAGTTTTTTATTAAGGTAATTCAGTTGGATAGACATCTTACTATACGATCGAATAGACCTCCATATCTTTGAGACAGATTCTATAACTGCTAAGGATTGAAATTCTTGAGATTTATGTTTTACTATTTCGAGCTGTTGGTCCTGATATCGT
Source organism: Argiope argentata (assembly GCA_026289955.1). Lineage (NCBI taxonomy): Eukaryota > Metazoa > Arthropoda > Arachnida > Araneae > Araneidae > Argiope > Argiope argentata. Next base: position 538,738 of record JAOUZG010036138.1, read on the forward strand.
AATTATAGATGATAATGCGCCTTGTCACCGTGCAAGCCTGATCGATGACATTCTTTAAACGGGAAATATTCAGTGCATGTGGTGGCCTGTTCTCTGTGATATATGCTCAAAAAACAATTTGCAGCATTTTTGTACCCACCAAGCCCTGTTTCAAAACTGAAATGAGATTTACATGAAGTTTGTTATTTTTTGAGTTCACAATTCATTTACAATGTCATAGAAAAATATGAAAAATCGTTAAATTGTGTGCTTGATTGTGAGAGGTGACCATACATTTTATTAAATTACTGCATCATTTTTGTAACTCATTTAAACTTTAAATCATGAGCTCTTTTTATGCACGGTTTTCTTTCAAACTATTTCTTTAAATTGCAAAGGATAATCGTTGTGCAGTTATGTACTGTTCATAAAGATCGGTTATTAGAAAGAATATTATTTTCAGAATGATTAATGCAGATTATTTTTCGGATTAAAATGATGCGAAACTGTATCATGTTGACATCTTTTTATTCCAACAACAAGCAACTCGTGGTCCAATTTAAAAAAGACAAACTTGCAGAAATAAAGTTAATAATATTAAGATATAGCTGCTACATCACTCCTTCCCCAGTAACAATGTAGTTACAATACAGTTTACAAAAAAAAAAATTATACAGATGTGAGAGGAATATATATATAAACAGTTGAAATAACAATAACCAACAGAATGTATTTAATCCTTGTGACGCGCTGGAAATCTTACATGTCTACCAGAGAGTGTAATTTTTTTCATTTGAACATTTTTGTTTAACAGATCTAATGGTTGGTTTTCAGTTTCTGTATCTGTTGTCAGCGTTTCGTTGGGCACTGTTTGGGCATGACCTGATTCCAGAAGGGTAACCAATATGTCAGTGAACAGATATGCCAATTGTAAATCTATCGATGGATACATTTATATCCTTGCATTTAATATTAACAGTGAAATATTTATCATGTCTTTTCACTATTAGAAAAGGTCCATCATATTGTGGTTCCAAAGGCTTCCGAATTCTGACAACGCGTATTAAGACATGTGTACTATGGTCCAAGTCTTTGTGAATGAAAACAGATTTATAAGATTTTCGGTGAGATTCTACTGGTTTAAACTGTTCCATCTGTTTTTGTAAATCTTTTGCAAACGTATCGTTGCCCCAACTATTTTTAGGTTTTTCAAAAAACTCTCCTGGCTGCCTGATAGGTTGTCCATAAACCATTTGGGCTATGGTGTAATTTGTATCACCACGTAGAGTATCTCTTAGCCCCAACAATACTGTAGGTATAATTTGAGTCCATTTAATGGAATTACTCGCTCTTGCGGCTTTTAAGGTCCTATGGATCCTTTCAATTTTTCCATTGTATTGCGGATGGTGAGCTGTTGTTGTACTTCTATGAAAACCACATAAAATTCCGATATTTGTAATAAGTTCAGACAGAAATTGACTACCTTAATCGGGGATAACACGATAAAGCATTCCGAAACGTGAAATCCAATTATTATAAAAACTTTATAGCCACTGTGTCGGCGGTCACATTTGCTAAAGATATAACTTCTATTCAACCTGTGAATCGGTCGATGCAAGTATGTTAGTACGTTTTACCTTCAGAAGTAGGTAATATGCCTATGATGTCAATATGAATAATAGAGAATATATCATCTACTTCATTGAAATTGGCAATTTGTGAGCGCGTATGCCTGTTAATTTTTTTTTCTTTTAGCAGTGGATACAAGACTGTGTCCATTGAATAATATCTTTCCTAATGTTGAACAATATAAATCTGGAAGATATTTGCTTAACAGTATATTTCACACCAGGATGTGCTAAGCCATGAATTTTGTAAAAAAACTTGCATTTGGAATTCATGAGGTATAAATTGACGAATTTTTGTAGTTGAAATATCGCACCAAAGTAATTTTCCTGAATCCAGAGGATATTGTTTGAAAATCAAAGATAGTTTCAAGCTTAATTCGTTAAGATCTTGATTTTGAAGTTGTTCTTCTGCAATTTTATAATAATCTATTTCAGAATTGGTTTCTATACTAGAAAGTGAATCAGCTACAACATTTTCTTTTCCGCCAACGTAACGAATATCCGGTGAAAATTCCGAGGTATACTGTAAGTGACGTAATTGCCTAGAAGAAGCTTTTTCGTTTTTTGTTGTCGTTGAAAAGCAAACGGCAAAGGTTTTTGATCGGTGTAAATTATAAACTGTCTTCCTTCAAGAATACGCTTGAATTGTTTGATTGAAAGGTATATTCCTAACAGTTCCCCATCGTGAGTACTATATCCTTTCTGAGCATTAGATAACTTCTTAGAAAAGAAGGCTAAGGATTTCCAACTGTTGCAGCACGGATCCAACAGCGAAGTCTGAAGCATCACTGAAAAGAGCTAACGTTGAATCATGATTTGGAAAACTTAATAATATAGCATTTGCTAGATCTTATTTTTGCACTGCTCAAATATTTTTTTTGGTTCATCGGTCCATGTAATTTTGCGTTTATCCCGTTTCTTGGAGCCCTTTAAATACTTATGAAGAATTGTTTGGTTTTGGGCAACATCTTTGATGTATCGCCTATAGGAATTAATGAGACCCAGGAAGGTACGCAATTCATGAATGGTTTCCGGTAACTTATAATTCAAGATAGCATTTACCCTTTCAGGAAGAGGTTGAGAGCCTTGAGGAGTAATCAGGTATCCTAAAAATTCTAACTGATGTACTTTCCAAGATTTATACGAAGACCATATTTATTTAAACGAGAGAAAACTATTTTTAGGTGCTCTGAATGTTCATCTTCAGTTGAAGAAGCTACTAAAATGTCATCCAAATATGCAAAAACGAAGTCCAATCCAAAAAACACTTCATTGATGAAATATTAAAACGTAGACGGGTCATTCCTTATCCCGAAGCTCATAATGTTAAAGTCATATAAACCGAATGGCATTATGATAGCTGTTTTTTCTTTATCCTCTTTCGCTATTGGGAGTTGAAAATACCCCTTAAATAGGTCAATTTTTGAGAATTTTGGTTGGTTTTTAAGATATGATGGAAGTCTTCAATTCGTGGAATATGATAACAAACAGAAATCGTGTGTGCGTTTAAGTGTCTGCAGTCTTTGTAGCTATATAATGCCTTTTGTATACAGCCTTTGTAGCTATATATTGTATACAGCCTTTTGTAGCTATATAATGTTTAACATTATGTTTCGAGCTAGAAATTGACAAATTTGGCTTGGTTCATTTCGGATATTGTAACAACAGTTTTGCATATTGAGAATTTTTATCAGTCGTACTTATGTTATCGACACTTATACACATAATATGGCATCGAATCGATAAAGTTGTAACACCATCTATTAATTTTCTACCATGCTTATCAACTAGTATTTTAAAATTGGTTAAAAAGTCTGCGCCTGAGATCCAGCTATCCAATTTAGTGAATATGAAAAGAAACTGGAATGGCCAACCTAGGCCTAAATCCAAAGTTCAGATTTTAAAACCAAATGTGGGTATTACTGTTCCATTTGCAGCATACAATTTAAAGGAATCATCTACTTTATGATTTGATGTGGCTGGAATAATAGGAAGATCAACACCACTATCAACAAAAAAAAGCATAAACCAGTTGTTTTATCTGTAATAAATATATGGTAATTACAGCAATCTTCAAATTCCTTTGCAGCAGAATCTGCCGTTGAAACTACTGCTATTCAGAGTTTTGCGACTCCTTCCAGCTGCATGGACTCTTGCATTTATTCTGGTAACATTTATTTCCAAATTTGAAATGAAAACAACACAATGTTCCATTGGGATTTTATTTCTTTCTAGACTGATTACGACTCCTATTTCGACGAAAACCAGATGGTCGAATTCTATTTCTAGCCTGTCTGTGCACTTTTAGTTCAGAAATCTGTTTTTCTAGGTCAGAGATTTTTCCCCCATCACCGAATTTTCAGAACCAGCAGAATAAATTTCTGCCGATGAGCTCATTTCAAATATTTTATGTGCCATTATTGACAAGTTGTCTAAATCTTCGTTACTTACAACCAAAATATTTTTAAGGGACTCTGGCAGCTTGCCAAACCACAAAGTACGGAAAACTTTATCGGATATGTCTGTTCCGCCGAGCGATTTCATTTTTTTCAGTAGTTGACTACGTTTCATATCACCCAAAGAAATTCCTGTAAGCAATTTTGTTATACTTTTTCTTTCACTCTCTTTAAAAGTAGTGAGCAATCTTCCTTTGGCAGCTGCATACTTATCATTCCGGTCATTTTGAATTATATCCCATATATTTTCGGCTACTTTCGGTTCTAATTGTGTGACGAGTAGTTAAATTTAGCTTGATCTTGGATGATATGATTTGGATTATATGAAGGATATTTCCGGAATGATTAATGCAGATTATATTTCAGATTAAAATGAAGCGAAACAATATCATGCCGACATCTTTTTATTCCAATAACCTGCAACTCGTGTTGCCAATTTTAAAAAGAAAGACTTGCGAAAACAAAGATAATAATATTAAGATATAGCTGCTACAGAATAACATGGCTGTTTGTATTGTTTTCTTCTTTTATAGCCGTTTTACACTAGTATATTACATTTTCGACCATTCAGACTTCCATCTTTTTGCCTATTACCAATACCGGATCCTTTATCTTTTTGCCTATTATCAAATATTTATCGAAAAATTAAAGTTATTTTTATCTTATAATCTACTTTAAATTAACAACAGTATTTGATTTTTTGTGTTTTTAATTAAGCAACTCTGTATCTGAAACATTCGTAATGCCAGAATTATGAGATTATATTAATCGTTAGCTCGAGAAGCGGCTATTTGGGAATTAGAAGAAAGACATCTTCAAGAAAAGCACCAACTATCTAAACGCCAATTGAAAGATATATTTTTTCTTCAACGACACCAGATGTTAGTACGTCATGAAAAGGTATATATTTTTTTCAATTCATATTTTATCAGTAGTTACTCTAAATCATGTATTATTTACAACATAAAAAATTATTAGTATTCTCTTTCTAAGGAAAATTACTTTTAATATCTTGTAGGAATTGGAACAAGTCAAAAGAATGAATACATGCAAAGAAGAAGAATTACTTAAATGGCAAGCTGTGGAAAGAAGGCAATTGCCAAAACGCATTCGAGCCGAAATGAAAACTAGAGAGTTAATGTTCAGAGAAAGCTTGCGAATTAGTGTAGCAAATCTTTCTGAATCTCCTGAAGAAGAAAGAGAAAAAATTAGAAAAGTAGATTATTTTTCTACTATACAAATTTATGTTTTTAGGCAGTAAGCTGTGCTGTGTTTAATATTTGGGGGGGGGGGGAAGACATGAGAGTTTTTTTTTTAAATGTTATCAAACGAAACAACTTCATTTTTTAATTTTAATTATTCAATAAGGTTTATGCTTGCAAAAAATGTTTAAAGGCTAAAATATTGAAACTTTTTCCAGATATATGAGAAGATAAACATCTGCCTTGTGAAAAATAATTGTTAGTCTTCTGTTAAAAAGGAGAATTATTCTAAATTAAAAATAAATAATAAGCCTTTCCCGTTCTGCCACTTACTTATTTTTCATATTCGAAGCAAATAAACCTATCTGAAAATTCGATTTCATTACAATGTAAAATTCTATAAAACTTTAATTCATGAAACAACGAAATATCCGGGAATGCTACCTTTATATTGTTTCTAAACTATTAAAAAACAGTGCCGAGTTTTAGCTGTTTGCATGTGCAAAGACATGTAAATAATTTGCTGCATGCTGATTGTTTGAAAACAAAGATTATTTTAAGCCACAAGAAACAAAATTATTAATTCAGCCATTTTAACTGTATAGTCTTTTGGCAGTCATTTCTCTTCTGAAGCATGATGCTATCTCTTTAAAATTATATTAAAATGTCGCTAAACGATGAATATATTAAAAAATGGAAGCAAGAGACGTAGCATGAGGTTTAAACATGTTTCAAGAATTGATATTTTGTACAAGTAGTAATATAATGTTTTTTGATGGAAATATTTTGAGTATATTGTAATTTCGGTACGAAGTTTAATTTTATATTATCTGTCAAACGCTTTGCATTTTTCTGTTTTCCTTTTTAACCTTTAGAGGGGGAAAAACATGCTTGGTGTCAAATGACTTTACTTCATGTTTATTGACTAATAAATATGCACAAAAATTTGGTTGTAAATTTTACATCCTTTATTTATTTAATTTTTGTTACTAAAATTGTTTTAGTTTTATTTTACTATTACTATTTAACTATTTTAATTTAGTTTCAAGAAGGAGAAAAGAAACGATATAAAGCTGAACAGCTGCGTCATGAACAAAAACAAAAGAAACAGTTGGAGGAACTGCGCATGTCTGCTGAAAGTACTTTAAAAGAACTTGAACAGTTACAGGTATAAGATGGAAATTATATCGAAATTTTTTTTCGTTTTATGGCAATTACATTTGGTTTACTGTTTACATTAGTTATGTCATTTTTTTCGTCATTTCATGTATTTGATATTCCTAGTGTAAAAATATTTTTTTAATTGTGGCCATCTAACGCGGAAACCAGATATATTTAGGAAATTCCAGGAGACCAGGAAAAGGGAAATATATTCTATAACTGGAAATTTTTCTTTTCCCTTTAATTCTTTTGGAACCTGACAAATCACTGGTTATTGTTTTATAAGTAGAATGAAACATCGCTGATCAGCAATGAAAATTAATTGTATTCTAATCAAAAGAAAAAAAAACTATTCGCGTTTCTGTGTATATGCCAGGCGGCGGAAGTTTGCATTTAAATTTCTTAGAGACCGTAATTGTGGCTATGTAGTGTCGTTAGTGCTGTATTTAAGAATTTCATTCAGCTCTCAAGAGCCGCTGTCATGAATCTAGTTTTAATAGATTTTTATTCAATTTGTGCTGACTGTTTGATATCAACTAAATCGTTATTTACCTTACTTTTTAGTTCTATATGTTTATCTAAAAAAATAATTACTCCTTCACCAAATTGTCTTATATTATTCATGGGTACGTCCATGATAATCTGATGATTTTATAATTAATTTAATTCGTGGATTTTAGATCGAGTTGCGAATCGCGATTTAGATTAGCCAAGACTGTTTGGGTACAGTCAGTTTGGTTAAATAAACGTTTGGAATTACAACGGGAAAGAAAGATTAATCGTTGTATCTAATTTATTGCTTATATATAATGTATTCTCTGTAAGTTTTAAACTGTTTTGTTTTCTCAGGACTTTACTCAGACAAGTTTTCTAAGCAAAAAGAAAAAAGAGTTTCAGTTTGCGAAAATGGTTTTGCTTTTTCTGTCTGTTGGAAAGTGAAGTGACACACGCGCGCGCGCGCACACACACTCACACACACACTTTTTACGAAAATTAAAGTATAAATTTTGAGAATCACTATCCAAAGCTGTTACAGTCTGGATGCAAAATGCTGATCCATTATTATAATTGTCAAACTATTTATTATTACTAAATATGTTTCACCTGTCTGCAGCATATCCAAATTGGATTTTTTAAAAACAGAGTCATATGCTAATATCACTAAAGTTAGTGTGAAATTCACAGGGAAAATAATGCTAAAATCTCGTATTAATGAAAGAAAATAATAATAGTATTTAAAAAGAAAACCAAGAACACAGCTGAGAGATTTAAAACACTTGAATATCAGGACATTGTATATATTTTTAGAGTTTGGGATAAGCCGTTTCTTAACTTTGCATCAACGAGAAGTATGAAATGTTTAGATTTGAGGAGAATGACAAAATGAGATGATTCCTTTTGTAACAAAGAAGCTATTCTTCTGTAAAGAAAGATGCTATTCTTTCTATTTTTGTGAACTACAAGAAAAAAAAAGATTTAATTTTAATAAATCTTTAGTACTTCTTTGAATAAACCTTGAGTTCAATAAATTTATGGAGCTTGAAGTAGCCAAGAATCAAATTGATACATTTTTTTTTTCAAAATATTTAAGAAGTCAAATGTCTTATCAGAACTTTTAAGAAGTGATTAGAATTTTTATCATACTGTATTATTGCTAGACCATAATTCAAAGGTTTTCCTTAAACAAAAAGGAAACCATAAACAAATTCATATTGTAGGGATTAAAACTCAGGAAACCTTTTGGAAAAGTGCACTTTTGAAGTTTGGTTGCTGAAAACATCGAATTTATTAATTGAAATAACATTTATCTCTTTTAAGGTAGTACAAACTAAATTATAATTATATAATAAACTAAATTATAATTATATAATCTTGATGTTGGAATCTAATGATGTAACAACAGTTATAAGAAATAAACTGAAAACATATAAATGATGACATATGCAAAAATTCTCATTTATAGCAACTAATATTTAGATGGGCAGCCTTTACCATTGATTACAACTTTTCAACACCATAATTGATTTAGTGATTTTAGTTTCATTTAATTTGTAACTGATTTTTTAGCCTTTTTTAATGGATTTTCAATTGGTTTAAGGCCGGCTATTCCAAACCTTTTAAATATAATAGTCTTGAAACCACATGATCATTTGACGTCATTATAATATGGAGCTAGAAAATGATTGCATGCAGAAGGCAGCAGTTTTGAAAAAAGTTTTTTTTTGTGTGTGTGTGTGTTCTCATGGGCAGGGATGCACAACGTATGGCCCGCGCAGCCTTTGAAGTTGGCCCTCGAATGTTGTTAAGACTGATTTAAAATGAAATAAGAGTTTCAAATAAACAGGGGGAAAAGATGATACGAAAACGATTCTACAAAATAAATTATCTACAGTTGTTCATTAAGTTTATTTACTTTTTATTATGCTGCTTTTCAGTTTGTTCCCTTCATGGCTACCTGCGAGTAAGAGTTTTCGTATAGGAGAAGCTCGCGGACGTAATTGCGACGATCATTCTAATTAACAACACAACGTGGTTTCGCTAACAAATCGATGATTTCGTAATCGCAGCCACGCCACAGAACGGGTCAGATATTCTCTTTTGATTTCACTATTTTAGTTCAGTATCATTTATCTTATAAAGGCATACAGAAATATTTTAGTAAAAGGAGAGAGAAAAGAAATGGAAATTTTCAAAATCAGAAATTTCAAGATTCATGAACAGATAAATATTGTTTTATCTAGTACAATGATATTGTCACATACTTAATATGTACTTGCAAGATTGTAGTGGCAAAAGAGTATAACGTAATGCGGCATTATGAGATGGAGCTTAAACATTTTGCATCTATGAAAGGATATGAAGCAAAAAAAATCGAACAACTCAAAAATTCGTTCAGCAGCCAAGCATTTTTTTTTCTTCTAAAACAGGCATCTGAATATGGAAGTGAGCTTAGTGTCGCCGAAATTATCGCTAAAGAAAGTCGACCGTTCACAGATGGGGATTTTGTTAGAAAGTGTTTGTTAATTGCATCAGAAAATTTAAAAATATAAGCTTAAATAGAATGACTATTCAAGGAAAAATTCAACAGTTGAATGAAGACATTGAAAATCAAGTAAAATTTACTACTTCAAACTTTCTATATTTATCTTTAGCTGTTGATGATTCTACAGAACGAATATCCGTGGCCCAATTACTTGTTTAGTTCGTGGAAATGTTAAAAAATATTATGGTAGGAAGATGTTATGTTGAAAAATGTTATGACTTGGAATGTTTCTCATGAAGGGACAAATAACTGGAAGTGAACTTCTTTCCAGTTTGATACATTTGTGCAATGCAGCTTCCTTAAACATGAACAATTGTACTTGCATTACGTTAGATGGAGCAAAACCAATGACTGGTACGAAAATTGGAATGGTTACACTGTTAACAGAACGCCTTGCGTAGTGTAGTGTAGAACTGTTGAAGTTTCATTGGATTATTCATCAAGAGAATTTATGTGATAAAAAAAAATAGGATTTGCTAACCTAATGCGGTGTGTATCGGAAGCAATTAACTTTATTCGTAGTAATGCCCTCAAACACAGGGAATTCAAAGAAATTTTAAAGGAATTTGATTATCTGCCTTCTGATATTCTTTAATATGCAGAAGTTAGATGGCTCAGCTGAAGAGTTGCCCTTAAATGTTTTATGGAACTAAGTGATAAAATTGTTACGTTTCTCAATCATGATAGAAATACCAGTAGAATACCAATAGTGATTATGGTAGAAATACCAGACAGTTAAAAAATACAAGTTTAAAATGTGATTTGGCTTTTCTCACAGACATAACAGGCCATTTGAATGACTTAAACACAAAATTACCAGGAAAAAAATCAGTTCATTTTTCAATTCAAAAAATAATATAAAGGCACTTAAACAAAAAATATATTTGTTTCAAATTCAACTGAAAATTAAAAATTTTGCACTCTTTTCCTACTTCTAAAAAATACATGAAAAATTCCCACACTTGAAAATGCAGTATCAAGATCAAATTCAAATCTTGTGTAATGCTTTGATGCTCGTTTTTCAGATTTTGAAAAGTGTCAAACAAAAATTGATGTACTTCTCCATTTTCTGGTGAAGTAAATCTAATGGATGAAATTATGCATTTAGCCTTAATTGATTTACAGAACTCTTATTTTTTTAAAAAATCAATTCAAAGAAAAACCAATATTAGAATTTTATAAAGACTTGCCTGAGGAGTTTTTGTGTTTAAAGGAAAATGAAGCTGCATGTGCAACTTTTTTTGGAAACAACTTACATTTGTGAGCAAACTTTCTCACTAATAAATTTAAACAAATCACAAATAAGAAATAGAATAGCAGATAATATCCTTTCTTCTATCCTACATATTGTCCGAACTAATCTTAAGCTCAACATAAAATCAATTAACTCCAAATATTCAGCCCCAGCTATCTTTGTTAATTTTTAATGATTTTGATTACTAATTTTTTTTTCTCAAAATTTAAAATGTGTTCTCTATATAATCACCAAAAAATTTCTTCTGTTATTCTATTTCAAGTTTGCCACATTTTTAGCAGAAACTTTTTTTTGAGGTAAAGTATTTTAAACATATCTGTAATGTTTGTGTTTTATTTCTTTATTTATTGCATAATATATGCAAGAGTAAAATAATTAATGTAATAATTATTATTCATACATATTGCCACAAAAAAATAGCGTTTTCACATTTATAACATGTTTTAACATTCATGTCCTACTTTGGCCCTCGACATGATCTTTTTTCATATTTTGCCCCCCCCCCCATCCTTAAAAGGTTATGCATTCCTGCTCATGGGTATATTCTCATTAAATCATACAAATTCTGTTCATATCTGTTGGGGTTATACATCCTCATATTGTAACATTAATCGGATGATCAACAGTGCTTTAATGTATTCTGTGTTAAAATTTCTACTGAAATATTTTTATCATTATTATATAGTGAGATTTTGTTGCCATCACCCCAAGTTGCTCTGTCTCATTGGCATGCTGTATAATTTAGAGGCGGCATTGTCTAGTTTAATCATTTCAACTTTTATTTTAGATTTAAAAATTGCTAGTTTTAGTGGGATACTCGCATTTATTCCAGATTCTTGTTATCTGTGTCAAATGGTTCTCACTCTCAACTTCACATTACATTGCATTATTTCATTTTGTGCGGTTCCTCGCTATTTTTTTTCTGTAGCATATATATGGTCTTTAAATTATTTTGTCATTACTTGGTGTTGTGTACTTTTCCCTGAATTTATCATTTTGGTTTTGCCGTGACTGGGTTCTTATAGTCCTTGAAAAATTTGGATATTTAGCTAGATGTCCACCAATGTACTTACTAATTTCGTTGTAATTAACGCCTTGTTTATGCAGCAGTAAAACTTTTCGTTTTTTAAAAAATTGCCAGTCAACAGTTTATGCTATTTCTTATCTTTTGCATTTTGGCAACTCATAAAGTGGAAGAACACACACAAAAAACCAACTTCATAACAATAACAAAAAAAAAAAAAACTCTGACTTCCTCTGGGCTCCAAAACATGACATTAATTCCTGAATACTACTAAGAACAAGATACCACCTTATTGGCTGTCTAAAGAATCATGCTTATTAATTACATTCAATCGAATGCAATAAACAAATGTATTTCTTATCGACTGAATGTATGATCAAATAGAATGTATTTCTTATTAACTGAAGCAAGGTATGCTTCTTTCTTACGATTATTTTTCTTAACTATTACTTAAAAATAGTAGCCTAAGTGAACAAAATTTAATGATTACGTTCATAGTTAAATTACCTGATAATGATATAACTTTATGGTATTACTACAGATACTATGGTTGTTATGAGCCATTAAATTTCCAGAAAATTTTGTATTCCAAAAGACTCACTTTTTTGGCCTCCATTATATGTTGCAAGATATTAGATTTTAGATAAATTGAAAATATGATGTGGAGTGGAGAGTGTTCCAATAACAAGATAAATAGCTCACTGATATAACGACTGGAGGATTTAGATGTCCAGATCTCAGTTGTAGGTGCCACCAGGAAGACAAAATCTCCAGGATTTATGTCCTTTTTTTTTTAAAGAAAAATATAAAGATAAGGTGAAAAATTAATACCATGCTCCAGATATTAATTAGCAGTTTGTACTTGGATAATCATCACCTGATTGATGACAAAGGAGGAATAATATGTCTGCCCTTTGCACTCTTACCTCTGTTATGCTACTAATCGAGCTTAGATTATATGCAAAAAAGTCTCACTCTAAGTATATTGAACTCATGGAAAAGCTAAGATTACAATGTCAATATAATATTAAAAAATGAGAAAAGAAAAGAAAATGCATTTCAGCTTAACTAAATAATTTATAATTTTTTTTAAAAAAATGAGAAAATTGGAGATTTTTTTCTCTGTATAACTATATGAACTAAGTAACTCAAAAAAGGCAGAGACTGAAAAATTTTTAATGGGTAATGGAATTAAGTTAGAAATTAAATGGAACTTTTAAGAGAATAGCTTAAAATTTTAAAATATTTTAATACCACCCTGTTTGCAGTTCATTATCCTAAATTAAATTAAAGATTGGTTAATTTATATCTTTCTGTTTCATTCTTCCTTCATTCTTTCAAGAACTGGTGAAAAGTAAGATTTCAGATTCTTGTGAGATTGTTCTCTCTTTTAATGCATTTTAAATTTCAATGTGTTTGAGAAATGAAAACACTATCAGTATACAAAATTATCTACTAATGCAGTGGATAACAATTGTGATCTCAAAACCCATTTTGAGTTGTAAATTTTGACTTATTAACTGTAAAATGACATTCTGGATGTTCTTAGTATTCTTTACTTAAGTATCATAAGTAGTAAACAAGAAAGTAATGTATTAGAATATTAAGAGGGAAAATATTCCAATGTCAATAGTCATACAATTTTTTTAGAAAGGTCATGTAAAATCTTTGAATTATTATTTTTTTCAATAGGAGTTGGAATTTAATAATAGCTTTTATCTCTTTATTGTCAGTTTTTAGGGACATATATTCATTGATTATTTTAAAAAATGCATTTTTGTTTGTATATTATGTATTTGTATGTATGTCTTAATTTACTTCTAATGTGTATTTGTATGTATAAAACTTAAGCATATTATAGTTATTGTTGATAATAGCCACCTTTGGTGATCGCTTAATCTCCCACCATCATATTGATGATAATAATGAAGTTTAGCTAGTTAAATGTAAAATTTCCTTGTCATTTAAGATAATAAGTATTTATCAGGCATTTCAAATTGACAATTTCCAGTAAAGTAGTTTCAAATCGAAATAACTGAACCTTATTAACAACTAATTTTGGAATATTAAAGATAAAACTGAAGATTCAAACCAGCATTTATTTATGAAGTAAGATAGTTTAAATAAGATTTCAAATATATTTTTATATTCCATTTTTGAATATTAAATAAAGTTAAGACAAAAATCTGTAGCTAATAATAGAACTATTAACTAAATCTATTGTTAATAATAGAACATTTTAATGCATTTATTCACCATTTGTCAAATTTTGTTTTTGAGATGCTTTTTAAAAAACTCAACTTTAACTGAAATTATAATTATTTCTGAAATTCTTCAAAGTTTTAAGGCCCTTCTAAGGATGCAATATGAAAAGGGAATTCTAATTTTTAAGGAATTTAACATTAAATGAAAACTTGATTTATTAATAAGTTTTGATCATATTTAATAAGGTTTACTAATAATTAATTCTGAGCATCTTTTTAAAGTTTTGATTCATTTCCATGTTGAAAATGCTTAATGTTACTTATATATTAATGACATTGTCACTATGTTTTATTAAATTGTGTTATAGAATGAAAAACGAAAAATGTTAATGGAACATGAAACAACAAAGTTAAAACAACTGGAAGAACAACATGCAAAAGAATTACAAGAGTGGAAAATCAGCTTGAAACCTAGGAAGCAGGTAAAATTTTGTTTTAGAATTAGTTATTTTAAGTAAAATTTGTGATGTATCTCTAAATTATTTATTTGTTTTAGAGCCTGGAAGAAGAATTTGTGGTGCAGCGTGACGAACAAGAATCTCTTTTGAAAGAAAGAATGAATAATGATTATAGTCCTCCTTCCATTCCTGAAACTGAAATATTTCCTTTGTCTTGTCCATAATTTTATTATATATTGTATAACTGGAAGCTTAATCCTTATTTTAATAAGTGCCTTTTTGTACAGTGCCAATTCTTGGAATTCTGCAAAAGAAAATGAAATTGCTTTTAACCCTCAATTTAGCTTTAAATTGATAGTAATCTTGAAATTAAGGTCCTGGAAATCAAAGTGAGATTGCTGTGGCTATTTCATCCTGTGATATATTAGAGATCTTTTTGTTCTGTGACTTCTCCATATGCTTGTATTACTGTTTTTTTTTTTTAATTATTATCATTTAGAATAAAGTTTTAAGATCTTGAAAAATGTATTGCTATACTTAACTTTAACTGTAAAAAAAAACACCCCTTCTTACATTAGTTTTTCTTTAATGCATTTCAAAATGTACTAATCATTATATTTATTTGTGTGTGCATAATTTTTTTATAAAATTGACACTACTATTCACTAGAATTTGAAAATGGGAGATTTCTGTTTTCATTTTTTTTAATGAAGTACCAAAACCTAGAGGTTCTTAAGCTATATTCAATAATATAATGAACGTAAGAAATATGTTGATATTTCTATTTAGCATGATGAGCTTATTAAATGTGCTGATATCTTTTGCATTTTAATTTGATATTTTATGCTATAGAACTTTTTATGTTCCTATTGTAGTTGTGTTTTATTCTATGTTGTGTAATTTTTCGCATAAAAGTACTTAATGTTAAACTCACACAAACAATGTGTGTGAAAACGCGACTAAGTTGAAATACTCATATTGAACTGAAATATCTAGAGTATCACATTTTAGGTATGAAGTATTTTCATCTCTCTCCTCAAAAATATTTGATACTATAAAATAGTTAATAATTTGTATAGTTCATGAGTTTTCAGTAAGCTTAGGTCTCTCATTTAATTTATGATGTATATTTCCAGGAAGGTGAAATTTATTTTAAATGTTAGAGCCTAATTTTTAATTAGTGCCATGTAAGTAATTTTAAAGTTTTTTTTAATATCTTGTTAAGTGTTATTTTCTTTCTTTTGTCAAACAAACAACAACAAAAAAAAGCTGAAGTTTTATAGTGAAGTTAAGATTTCTTTATTTGAAGTAGTCTTCCATATTTTCAGTTGATTATTTAGCTGTTAAAGCCATTGCAGTGTATGAAAAAATTATTCAAGTTTTAAAGTTCTTAACTTTATAAACTAGGGTTATAGATAAAACATTTGAATACAATAGACTCAAGTTATTTGATTATAAATTTGACATTCCATTTTATCTGAAATCGGATTTGAATTAATCTATTGTTAATCTAATAATTTTTTATTTTCATTTTACGTTTTAATCACTCCGTTTTATTTGCATATTACGGTAGTTAAAAGGAAATCTTAATTCATTGGACTAACATGCAGAACAAAAGAAGTCTGTGATGGTAAAAGGACTAATAAGGGTGGACTTGCTTCGATTGAAGAAGCCTTACAATTAACCGAAACAGCAAAAAGGGACATATTTGTATGTTATACTTTTCATGAAAAGGCGTGGTATAGAAGCTAGAAATCATTGATATGCTGGAAGCAATTTACTATCATAAATTTACATATTAATAACGCTTTACCTTTTAAAAAAATGGGTGTAATTTATTATTTAAATTTCTTTATTATTATTATGGAAGGGTACAGGATGTTCACTAAAAAGTATTTCCTCTCTATCTTTCCTCATTGCTTAACCTTTTCGCATATCTGACAGGTTTAGTTGCCATTTCAGGATAATGCCAAATAACTGATTCCACTGCTTTAAATTTCTATTTTAAGCTTGTAGGTTGGAATGTGTTTGAAAAATATGATGACCTGTATGCTTTATCATCAGATAATTATTAGTTTTTAGTCATTAATCTTGAGTTATAAATGTTTTGTTGTGGGATTCAAAAGGAGAAAGAGAGTATGTAATTTAAGTAAGCATAAAATAAACTTTTTAAAAATATTTTTTGTTGCAAGAATTTTTTTCTTTGAATAATTTAAGCATAATTTTTTTCTTGTATTCTTGTTGTATTGACAATTGGGATACAATTCTAGTAAAAATAACTGTATACGGTAATTTACGAATGAATTAACATTGCATATTATAGTAATTGAATAAAAAGATATCTGTAGAATTCTGAGACTGTAAAAGAGTTTCAATTTCTTTTTGAAATTGTACATAATCTAAAATGAACATTTAAATGGTAGAAAGGTAGAATAGAATGTATTTTAAATACTAAACATGCATTTGTTAAAATTTTATCCCATTATTCCATTATTTGATCATTAACAATGATATTAACCTATATAACCACTCTTTCACTCTCTCTGCCTTGAATTCTAATTTATTTTACCTGACCAGTCATGTCACATTTAAATTTTTTAAAACAATTTGTATTGAATTACTGAGAAAACTCAAATAGTTCAATGTATAGCAATCCATTTTTCATGTTGAATGTATTTGTGTGTGATTAAGCTATAAATTTTAATCATCTAGTCCGTTTTGCATTTGTTTGTGTTTTTATCATAATTTTCTTGAATTTTATCCAAAAGCATTAGTTTCACAAGTAAAATATGGTTTTCAGTGTTTACATATGTAATATATCTTATTTTCGGAAATTAGTATGAATTGATGAGTGAAAAGCAGTATTTTTTTCAAAATTCAAATTGTCAGATAGTATTTGTATTGCACTAGGCTTTCAAAAATGAACATATTAAAAATATCTATTCATCCTTTGTCAAATATAATAATCTAAACCATTTTAGCATGCAATTTTTTTCATTTCATAAAATATTTAATACTTATATTAACTGTCACTCTATCAGTTCGTTTTAAAATATTAGTTCTGATAGAAAAGTTTAAAATAATTGTTTCTGCATTTATGTATGCAAATATTTTACTGCATTTTTACAGTGATATATAAACATTTGTATATGCAATTTTAGAAATATACTTGTTTATTTTATTTCTGTGTAGTTTTTAGCTAACTTTGCATTAGGATTCTCTGACAATTGATTTCAATGATTTAAAAATTAATAAATGTGAAATAATTATTTGTTTTACAAGAGAATGGTTTTAGTACTTTTTGAAAATAAAATTATTCTATATACGGAAGCTTGAGATATGAGATATATACACAGTATCAAAACATACTTTACAAATTATTGGAGGGGTGATTTGTAAACCAGATTCTGGATCATTCGTTTCAGAATAGGAAAAAGTTCATCCAGCCAGTAAAGTAGCATATTCAGAAAATATGTGATCAATGCTTTCCTTTGAGAGTTTATAGAACTTTAACTTTCGTGTATTCCCTACTCTAGAACAGCATTGCCGATTTTACATTGTTTTGTGATTTCTAGTTGTTTGAATATGCCCTATCCTTCTTGTAAACTTAGAAATCTGGTACCAGGGCACCCTGTATATATATTTGCATAAAATTTATTAAAGGTTACTTGTGTAGGCCAGAATCTCATGAGCATTTACAATTAATTTTTTTTGCCTGTGTTTTGCTAAATGTGTTAATGAATGTACAACTTTCCACCTTACCTCTTTGTAAAAAATATTTGCTCATATCAATAGATATTTTTACTTAATAAATTCAAAGAGAAAAAATTTATACTTTTCCTCAGTTATAAAATGCTGAATAAGAATAATTGTAATATAATATGTATAGTATATGTATGATATATGTGTAAGTATCCATTTTTATATGTTTCTGAGACATTGTTGAACTTTACGCCTTAAAAGAACCATTCTTTTCACTTGTTACATTAGCTGAAATCTCCAACACATTGTTGATGAGTTTTTGTCATCAATATGCTAATGATCTGTGTAAAATAGTGCCTTATTATATGTAAACTGTATCATTTAATGTTGTACTATTTATATTGTTTACTTTTAAGACCTCACTACTGAAGAGCGTACTTATTGGGATTCAGTTTAATCATTAAGATACTGTATCATGATATTAGAACTTATTGAAATAAATGGAATACATCAAGATTCATAAAATAAATAAATTATAAAATTAACTTATATTAATAATGTAAACTAAAATCATATATACTCTAATAATATAAACCAATATTAATTAATACAAATTAATTTTTATAGATTATATTAATATACTCAGAGCTGGAAAAGTGTTCATGTCATGTGTATTTTGCTGCTAATAATATTTGTTAAGATAAAAAAAAAATTCTATTTATTTAATCCTTAAAAAATGTTATTTTAGCTTTTGCCTGAATACTTAAAATTACTTATGACTTTCTCTATTATGTATGATCACCTGGGTTTACATCAGAAATATATCCATTCTTTTTCGGAAAAAGATTCAAGAAATATGTTGAATTATATATTGCTAAACACTATTTTCACCATCTTATAAACTGAAATTACAATTGGTCTTTCTGTTTTTATTTTTACTATTTTGTTGGAAACAGATGCACGCCTTGTGAAGCAAAGCTCACTTTTCTAAAAGAATCTCAGAATTATTTCTGATGCTGAATTTTTTTAATTTCTTCTGAAATTCTTAATATATTGTTTTCTTTTAAAGAGATGATGTTTGTTTTGGGAAAAAAATATGCTAATAAAGTCTTTTTATTATTTATAATGTTAATTTTAAGATTTTTTGTTGTTATTTTTAGGTAATAAATTTTTTTCTTCAAAGTATTACATTTTAAAGCATTTCAGGAGATGCAAAAACAATTTTCTAATTTAAAATTTTGAAATTCAAGTAATTCCATTATAGCGGAAAGAAGGATATGGCTAAAAAAATTGGCTATAGAAATTTGTGTCTTCTTTATGGTTTTAGAAGATGTCTATTTTAAAGGCCATATTTTGTTGCTCTAACGGTCCTTTGGTATACTTACCTCATAAAGAAATTGTTTTTCCGAAATAATGGACAGATTTTTGAGACAGATATAATTGAAGGCTGATTCATTTATTGATACAATGAACAATTAAGAAAACTTTATCTGAATCTCTGTGATATTGGGAATTATAAAATTTATAGTGTTAATTGATATTGCTTTTTCTAAATTTTGAAATTTCATTCAAATATCCCCCCTCCCCTCACAGTGGGAACTTCTAAGTTACTAGATGATGAAATTTTGACATCAAGTATCTGGTTTATTTAGAAGCCATATGTTTGTTCTATCTTTTGTTAAACTATTCCAATTTTTTTAAGTAAACTAACATATTAAGAATTATTTTGATAATGAAAACTGATTGCAAAGTGCATTCTTCATTCATATTTCAATATCTTCCAGTAAAATATATAGTTTAGAAGGTAAATGTTTATTTTAATTGCAACTTTATCAGTTTTATTTTGTATGCATATTTTTGGTTTCTTGTGATCTCATTAATAGATCAAAATTTTCTTCATGGATGTTGTAACTACATTTTAAATCATTTGTATAAATAGTGTATTTAATTACATTACTAGACCATCAAAATTTTATTACTATTAGCTAATGCTGCCTAATTTTTGTTGATCATTCATTTCAAACATTTTACAAAAGTTATTCCAATTTCGTTTCTTATACAATCTTAAATATTATGCATCAGATATCTTTTTGAGTAATGAATTTCTTAAATGCATTATTTTTATTGGTAAATTGCATGAACATTTTTTTTCTCTCTCTCTCTTGAGGTATTTTCAACTGATGAAGTCTATAAAAAAGAAAATTTTCTAATGTTCATTCCTTAATAAAGAAGTGCAATAGTACTATTGATATGAACACTTTAATTTATATAAAAATGTGGCAGAAAAGATCTATCTCTATTACACATTTTTTGAAGCTTTCTATATAGAGATCCAGTGGTAATGAATTTTTACTTTTATGTTTTCAATTATAACACGTTCAGTGTCGATGGTTATGTAACATATGTGGCGTTATTGGATGACTAGTGAGGCTACAAAGTTTGTAAAATAAAAAAATAATAATAACTTTATTTCAAAAACTAAACAGCTTAATACATTATAAACCTATAATGACAATAAACACGTTACATTTTAATTTAATATCCTTTTCTATAAAATTATTCATTGTAATGTCAGTCATATTTCAGATGTAGTATAAGAATTTTTATTCATGTTTTTTCAATGCATTTGAAACTACTTATGCATTTTGATTATGCTTTAAAAAGAAGTTCTGAAATATTAGATGAGCTGCTGTAAAATAAGAAGTATATTCAATGAGTGTAATCGCACCCATTGTAGAGTACATACTTTGTTATGATTAAGGTGCTGCAAAATTTTAAAACTATTTTGTACAAAAAGACAATGAAATATTTTTAAAGATGTTTTTATTGCCTAGTTAAATTTATTAGATGTAAATAGCTCCTAAAAGATGAACTTAATGTTTTTCAAATATTTTTATTGAAATTTATATGTATGCTGCGCTCTCCTCTCAGCAAAAATTCGAGCAAAAGATATTTATTGTTGCCATACTATGATTTATATTCAGCCTGTGAATGTATAATATAGCAATAATGATTGCATTTTTATTTTTTGATTATGTGGTGATGTTAAATGTAATCAAACTAATTTTCAAAAAATTAGTTTGAAAAATTGATTGATTAATTGATTATACTGATATTTTGTATAGATAGATTTATGCATCCGCTTATGAATGTGTATTTGAACATTTATCTAATAAAAGTGTGCAGTTTAAAATGTGCTCATAAAATGGCAACTACATATCCGTCCATTGTATTGAGCATAATACATCAAATTTTAACCCATAGTTATTTAATTCTCAGGAAACAAAGGTATATAATTTTATGTATTGAATTAATGATTTTGTCGTATTTGATTAATTTTAGCAAAGTAATGAAATTTTTTGCTGTATATTGAATAATTAGTATTCACTATATTACATTAATATTATTTAAGAAGTGAAGATTTTCTTGATAGGAGACACTTTATTTTCTTTTGTTTTCCTTCTAAGTATTATGAAAATGGAATTATATATATATATAATATGACCTAACTGTGAAATATATATAAATCATTATTTATGTAGGACTATCATTTTTTTTCTACAATATATGTCATTTCTAAAAGACAAACTATCTTTTCTTTCAATTTTTAAATCTTATCTCTCATAATACTAAAATTTTACAAGTTTTGCGCTTAATATTTGTCAATATCAGGTTCTGTCCACTCATATTCTGTCTAAGCATATTTCATTTTTCAAAAAAATATTAGATATATTCTAATAAATATATATCCTAATTTGTTTTAATTTTAAATTTCTTTTATTTGATTTACACTGGAATAATGCTCAAAAGTAACAATCATGTGATAAAGTTTATATTGTCTTTTTTTTTATTAGAAATTTTATATTTCGGTTTCCAAAGTCATGTGTTTATACATTATTTTTTCATACAAAATATATTTTAAAAGAAACTACTACTTGCCCAAGGTATAATATCTATTCAAGGGAAATAAAAAAATATCAAGAGCCAATGGTAAATATATATATAAATAAATGATTTAATTTTTGCATGAATGCATCGCCATTTAAATCCGAGATTCCATTCATGGAGATTCTTAAGTTGTTAAAAATTTACAATGATTATTTTATAAGTAATTTTAACGGAAATAGTGAAAGTAAGATCTTAATCGATAGAATAAGATAATTTCCTGTCTTTTAAGTTAACATTTTATAAACTAATTTTTGTCATTTTTGCACATTTTTCCACTTGTATTGTGATAGTTAATCTAGACGTATTCTTTATTGTTGCATTGTTATTCATTTGTTGTAAAAGATTTTGTGTGTAGAAAATGTTGACATTTTATTTCATTATTTTAAAATGATACAGATTTAGAATTGTTTTATTGAACTTTCTAAACTGCATTTTCTTATTTAAAATATGGTTCTTACACTCTTAAAATTTTTTTGTTGATATTTATGATACATATGCATGTTTTAAAAGATCCTTTTATTTAATTTTTCTTAGAGCATCATACACACGTTGCAAGAAAACACTTTGTGATACTTTTGCTTCATCTTTTATTGACTGAATGCGATTAAGATTATCAGTATTCTTATTTTATTTCCTTTTTAGAAAGTTATTGCTTTTAAGAAAAGATTGATTTTACCTGTAATTTCATAATTTTATCCGTGTATTAATAGAAAATGTTTATATGTGTATTAAAATGTTTCCCATACTGTATCATTTATTCAAATTGTATTTATTTTTTTTAAATTATCAATATATGTATCAATTTCAAGTACAACATGTTAATTGCCATTTTAAAAAATATTAGTTGACATACAGCAAGTTTTTTTATTACAATAATGTTGCATTTAATTCTATTTAAATTACTAATAAATGAATAAAATTCATGTACAATTTTGTTTTGTTATCTTACGGGATATATAAATTAAATGAAAGTAATTTGCATAGAAAAATTAGGAAAGGTATAAATATACAGTACATTAATTAATGCATTAATTTATCAGGAAAGCTGAAGAAAATTTTGGGAATAAGTTATCACATTTTCAATCCTTATTTACATTTAATTGGGTTTAGTTATTTAAAAGAATTAGAAACAATTAAAACTCATTATTTGTGTCTAGAATTTTGTTAACTTTGTTATTTATACAGATTTTCATTTATTTTTAGATAGTTGCTTTTATTCGTGGTCTATTCTATGTTATACTGAAAGATAGTTTATGAGCAAGTTCACATTTCATTGGCTTCATACTTTTGAATTATATCCTTCATACTACTGTGGAGTTATTTATTGTCTTTCCTTCCGAATTTTCTTGAAAGCACTCTTAAACAGGATTGCATACATTGCACTTCCGGACTTATATAGTACACTTTAATTTTTTAAATTTCTGTAGCTTATCAGAAGAACCATTTTCATAGTTGGGTTCCTTTTACTTTTTTAGGAAAAGTAGTAACCACTTCTGTGAACATGACGTCTGTCAACTGTTTATTTCCTAAGATTAAACTCTTAGATCGTTTTCTGATGATGATTTCAGTTAAAACTTCAAAAATGAAAACGGACCATGGTATGTTTTTATGTTTCACTTTTTTTTAAACCTAAGCAAAAACATTTGATGAATTTTTTCAACTTCATTAAGTCATAACGAGAATTATTTCGAATTGATGATGCATTAATTAAATTTTTAAAGGAAAATAATTTCTTTTTTCGGTCTGGTGATGCGACATTGCGTCAATAACATGCATTTAATTATTAGCTAATTAACTCGTATTGCCCTAACAAGTGGTGACATATGGGTAAAAATGATCAATGAATTATTTTAATTAATCAATATGCTTAAAATGGGTAATTTTGAACTTGAATTATTTTCTCGTTATTTATTTTTTACTAAAAATAATAAGTTCGGTTCGAGAGGATTGAAAGTATAATGTATTTAAATTCTCATATGGGGCTATAGTTAGAAGAGGAAGCGAGGGGAAGAAAGAAGGAAATTGGATGTATGTACTAGATATTTTAATTCTCTTATATTCTGGTGAAGATGTTCAAGTTCTCTTTCAATCATTTATCTGTCAATCAATCGTCTTTATTTTTTAACTTAATGGAAGAAAATTTGAATTTCATCTGTAGGAACATTTCGTGAGCAATTCTTAAAAGCGGAGAACAGTATTCTGTTAATTGACTATAACATTTTGAGCCTATCTTT
This sequence comes from Argiope argentata, assembly GCA_026289955.1. NCBI lineage: Eukaryota > Metazoa > Arthropoda > Arachnida > Araneae > Araneidae > Argiope > Argiope argentata. The sequence continues at coordinate 563,032 of JAOUZG010036138.1, forward strand.
TTAACCTGTTTGACAGCTATTATCCAAGTTCTTTTGGCTGTTGTTTGTATATAATAATCTTCATTTTCACTTGTTTGACCGATGAACCGGAATTATGTGTGGTAACTTTCCCGGCATTATAAAATCTTTTAAACTGCCGTCCAACAGCGCTTTTGGCAGTTTCAAACTCACGAGCAACGTCTCTTTCAACAATGGCCCTCATCTAAGTTACCTTCAGCTCTTCCTGTGGGAAAATCCTCTATATGCGACATTTTATACATATCCTTTTCTATAGTATAAATCATACGCATAATGTATACGCATTATTTTTTTACAGATTGCTTATTTTTCCTTTTACCTTCTTGTTTGATTTGGTGCTTATTGCACAGTTCAAAGTATTTATATCAAAAACCAAACTGTCGTATCTCTCTCCTATACTTGACTATTGTGGCAGTTCCTTTCGCGCACTCACAATTTGCTTTTGTGAACAAAAATTAACATTTTGTTTATCTCTTAACTTACAGGCACTAGTATAATGTTAACTATACAAAAAACATTTTTAGTTTCTTTGTCTCTGTTTTTTTTACCCTTACTTAATTTTGAATGATTAGAGTTAAAGATAGACATAATTGCAGAAAATATTGCCCAGAACAAACGCTAGAAGTATGCCTCCCCTCTTTTTTTTATTGAAATGCGCTACCCGTATTAAAAAAAATATGAATATTTCTTATAGAGGTAGCATTTAAAGTTCATTCTATCGTTTTTCACTCGCGGTTTAAAATGAGAAAAAAAAAGCATTATGACACTAATTTAAAGTACTAACTTAACTGTCTGGACGAATAGATTGAACAAATACTGATTACGAAATTGAGATATTAATAAAGAAATTGGTATTAATTCATTCAGAATGATGTACTCTTAAAGAAAAGAGATTGCTTGTCACGGTTACTAACTAAAATGATATAATAAATATTAAACTGGGCCTTGGTGCGTAGCACTTTTATTCAGTTTGAACCATTATATTTTATTAACACTTTACATTTAGTGCCCGAGTACGAATCGAACGTCGAATTATTGTAATTTTAAGCTTGCAGTCTAAAATTAAGTCCATTCACAAATATTATAATTCGAAACAAAAATGGTAGAATCTTTAAAAATCTCGAGTGTTCTGTGGGAATTTATTTCAATCAAAAATACGATACATTTTTAGAACAGGACATCTCATCTATTTAGATAAAAGCGAAAACAACGGAAGTAAGTGGACTTAGAAACGGATGGCAGAAGGGGAGGAGGCATTACTTATAAAATTAATTGAAAATAAAATTGTTTTTGGATGGAATTTATGATGAATGAAGTCTGAGAAAATGCAAAATCAGTTTTGATTCAAATGATAAGTGACTAATTTTATGGACTGAATAGATGGTAGTTCTAGAACATTTTATATAGTATGTTGTTGAGCATGAATCCATCATTCTGATCTTAATCATAAAAACTGAATTAAGCCATATTTAAAATAAAATTTAAAAATAGTTAGTCTATATATTTCAAAATTTTCTTTATAGGAAAAACAAAACCATCGTACTCGAACTTATTAGTGGAATTTTTATATATTCTCGCATACAGATTTTTTTTGAAGTTGCTTACATCAATGCATCTATAATACGAGTGATACATTTTGGAAATTATGTATTCAATTTAGCAGTGGTAACTTCAATTTGAAAATTGTAACATCATCTGTGGGAGAATTTCTTTAAAAAATAAGTTTTAAACTTACATACGCTCTGTACGAATTTGATTTTCAATAGAATCGTGTTTTGCACTTAATATCCTCCAGTTGTGAAGATGTGACTGCGGTCTCAGGCTACGATGGAGTTATGGAAAAACAACTTTCTAAAAAAGAAAACAAACTCAAGAAAAGGTAGTATTGCAAAGTGAGCGCGATTACATTAACTTGTTTCAACTGCTGCTAAGCCGAGAACGGCTGTTCTGTATTTAAAGTGCAGTAAGCAAAAGACATTCTGCAATATCTTTATTTAACTTCACTTCTTTTTTTAATGTTTGTATTTAGTTTCATTAAGTACTATTAAGCGTTCCATTTTGAAGCAACACTAGGCCTAATTTTGAACTGCGGTCGAAAGACAGCCCCCCCCCCCCTACACACACCAAACATTTGCTTCGCTTCAGCCAAAGGGCGCGACGATTTTTCATTGCAATCGACTTTTGAGCCAGGGCAGGGTTTCGGAGAAGAGTGTTGTCTCTTCTATGGGCCTGGAACAGCAAAAAAAGGGGAAACTACTAAGCGATGGTTGCTTTTCGCTTAAGCGTATTGCTTCCATCCTTTTTCGTTCAGTTTTTTCCCTCTCTTCCTTAAATAAATTGTGCAAATTAGCTTTAGATTAAAAAGTAATTAACGGCATCGTTACACTTTCTTTAGTTGTTGATAATTTTATATAGAGCTATTAAATTTAATTACACATGAACAATAAACACATAAAATTTTTGAAATATATATTTAATTGATTTTAAGCTCTGGCATTAGTATTTGGCATAAAAAATAATTTCAAAGAATAATTATAAAACTGTTTAAGATAGATTTTTTTTATTTGTCTTTCTTTAAAATATTTTAATAGGTAATTTTTTTAACACTATTTGAAAATAAAAATTTATAAAAATCATTGAATTTTTAATGAAATCGTCAGATTTTTTAAAAATCAGAATTTCCCAAGAAGCAACACGAGGAGGTGTGGGTGTACTTAGCCTCGCAAATATATATATAGATATATAATATAATATAAAGTTATTTTTCAACAATTCAAATTCTATTATGAATATTAATATTTTGTTTCCATGAATACAATTAAAATGCACTTATAATATCCAGGTTTTTTTTTTACTTTGCATTATTATTTTTGAGCTTGGAATAATTATTTAAAAATATATTAATAAAAACAGATATAAATTTTTTGCCTTGCTCTTCTTTTGTTCGTTGGCATGTACAGCATATGCCTGCCATATTTAATTCTGGAATTTTTCTTAATCTTATTTTTTTTAAATGCAGATCGTATATTTTCTGAGTGGAGGAGACATTCATTATCTGTTAAAATAAATTTAAAAATTGTGAAACTTGTTACAAAAATTTTAACGATGTCCTCATCTGGATATGTCAACTTTCCCTTATCAATATCAAGCAAATATTCTTTAGCAACAGAGTTTATCATTTCAAAAATCAATTCTTTTTCCATTGATAATAACTTAATACAGTCACTACATTGCAAATGAGGTTTTACCTTGTAAATCACATATCTTGAAAGATAAATATTCAAAGGAATCAATTCATCATCAGTAAAATTATAGAAATCTACACATTTTATTTCGAATTCTGAAATTTGGAAGTGTGCTTCTTTTTCTGAACCAAACGATCTAGCAGTTGACGTAAAATCCTTTCTGACTAATTTTCGGAGCCATTGTTCCTTCAGATCTGCATTATTAGGGAATTTAAATACTCTTATATTTCTGTAATAAGGGGATAATTTGATTTTCAACCTGGTATACAGCAGACTGACGGCATTGTTATCTTTAAAGAATAAAAAAAATATCAAATTATTTATTCAGTTGAGTAAAAATAATCAATAGATAAATTTACACATTGTTTACATTTCCAAAGGGATAGGTTCCAAATGATTGCGATATTTTTATAAAATAATGCTCTAATTTTCTAATATTTAATGGTTTTATTTGATTGAAATGAATGTTATTTTTTTCTGAGCTTTAATACCTATCGACTTGTCTATAATTAAGTTTTTTGCAGGAAAGTAAAATATTTCCTGCAAAAAAAAGTTTTAAAAAATTTAACTCAAAAAATTAGGGAAATAAACAAAAACAAAATACTGGTTTTCTATGAAGTCACAAAAATATTTCATAAGCAAAAATAAATAAATAAATAAATAAATCTGCTATTAGCATACCCAAATTGAGTTATATGAATTGTTAAACTACTCTTGTTTACACTCTGCAATGAATAAAGAATATCTAATACTAAGAGACAAGAAAGGAATTTAGGCTTAATGTATACTTCTCATTAAAACTTATAATTCAAATGAAAAAAAAAAACCCTGCTATTAAATAAAAATTAATTACTCACATAATAATCAAGTGTGGTGCGGTAATTCGTTTTAGTAATCCAAAGGCGATGTCATAGAATTTCAATGCGAAAAATACTCAAAAATCTTCACAGTCGCAAACGAATGGATGCTAGGGACAATGGACATCAACTGACCAAAGCTGAATGCAGTCCATCGCTTAGTTGAAACAGGTAATGGCGAAAATCGTTTTAGTTCCAGGCCCATAGAATTCTTATCTCTCTCTTCGTTCCCGGCCGGGCCCGCAGCCGAAATCTTTTTCCATTTGGACATTGCGCCCCTATTCAGGTTTGTGAAGACAAAATTTCATAATTGATTTTTTCATTCAATGCTAGATAGACCAGAAAACTAAAATTTGTGTGTTCTTGCTGACAATGTACTGCTGTTATACTTTAAGAGCTTAACTATTCATTAAATAATTAAAAAAAACTCAATCATTAAATAATTTAAATTTGTTTTGTTTGGTCAGGATTTTGAGAGATAATACATCTCAAAATTTTTTAAAAAATTGAAAAGACTTTTTAGAAATTCTGCTGGTTTATCGCACTAATAAAGTAGCATTTAAAATTGATTCAGAAGAAAATGGGTATAATCCCATATAGAAAATTAATCTAGCATTTTAATCTACCCCTCTAACCGTGTTTAGAAGGGATGGGATATTAGATACGCAAACAATTTACATTCGCCGTGAAAAAATGTGTTTTCTCCAAAAAATCCTGCGATCACACGTTCTGTGTACAGTGCAATTTGAGTTCATTTTATTGGACTTAGTGCAGTGGTGTATTTACATCTAGCTGCCTAGGGCCGGTAGTTTGTAAAAATCTAGCTCGACGAAAAAAATTTATTTTCCCTGATGCCTAGTAAAAAAAGTTTGTAAAAAAAATTACAAATTCTATGCTTGATAAATATTAGTATAATATTAACTCTTTATCATGTATAATTTGACTGACTCCTATAATTTTTATTCTGTTCATTCAGTTTGTAATAATATTTAGAAAATCGAGCATTTGTTTTAATAATATCATGTACAAATGTGAATGACGAACAATCTGGTGCCTCATTAGATATATAAAAACAAATATTAACCCGAAATAAGTCATTAAAATGTTGTGCTGAAATTTCAAAAAATTGATCGTCTAATTAAAAGAGGGTCTTATGATGCTCACTGCCTAGGATGCTAAATACTTTAATTCTCCACTACTGGCATATATATATGCAAAGTTTGAGCAAGAAGTGATAAGAGGGACAAAATTCAGCGCATTAGAATACTCTTTGAAGGTCCGTCAGAAGCTTATAATTTCCTTTTCAATTAATAGCTCATCCTGCGTCATTACGTAAACATATTATCGGTTTTAAATACAAAAATACTCCTCGCGCTTGAATGCGACTGCCTGATTTGATGACAAATGGAAAAGAAGATGCTTAGCTTTTACCAGATTACACAGTTTCGAAGTAAAACGAAATACTACAATTCAAGTGCAAAATGAATGGGGGGGGGGGCATCCATCCAAAGAACTCCGGAACTTATTCACTAAGGTTCACCCCTCTAATGGGTAATCGTTCTTAAGTGATAAACACAGATATCTGAAACGAAAATTCCTCGCACTCGTCAAAATATGTGAATGTTCACTAGAAAATGTAACTATCATGCTATGTTTTCTCTATGCTCTGTAAGTAAATTTATATAGTTAGCGAAGATTTTAAATTCCCCTATTTCAGTGCAATACCTTCTAAAAGGAGAACGAAATCTTACGTTCTTCTGTGCCAAAACTTACTCTTAAGAGAATTTTTTAAATCTATAAAGTAAATAAATAGATTGCCATACAACGGAAATAGCAATTGCTCGTGCTTTAGCATCTGTTTTGTTTCTTCACTCACCATTTACCGGCAAATGCGGAAAATGCTTATAGGCAACTATGTACAAAACGATTTTTTTTAAAGACACATGGCTTTTCGTTAGAATTTAAGTATATTCTGTTGCTAAAATTTTAAAAATTAAAAATAACTACTTTAATAAAAATAAAATTTAGCTAAGAAAATTCTATCGCTACATTTTAAAACCCAGAAACGGATAAGAAATGAAAAAGTTTAAAACTGAGAAAACGCTGTTGAAAGGTTACTTTCCTTTATAAATGACAGATGGCGCTCATTCTATTATGAAAAAGAACAGATTTTATTATTCTTGAGAAGTAAGGTTAAATTAAAATTTTTTAAAAATGATATCTTTCTCAACGCATATATAATTTAATTTTTTGTTGTCTTTGCTCATACTTTTTTAAAAACATCTAATATCTCAAATCTATCTTCAGAATTAAATTTAAATTTTAGGCATAATTTGACAAATTTTACATGATAGATATCACATTTTAGATAAAAATAAGTTTATTGAAAGAGCTTCGATGCCTTTTTTGATAAACAATTGATTTATTAATTGTATTTTCTTAATAATAATAATATATAAGAAGTGAAATCCTTATTAATTTCCTAATTTTTATCTTAATTTAGCCCTATCAACTTCATTCTAAAATATTCTCTTATTTCCTCATCCGATCCTATGGCTGAAATCGGCAAGTTCCCATACTCCAAGTGAAGGGATAATAATTAGCCGATCTAAACAAATTATTTTAAAATATCTCTATAATTTCCTTATCTGAATCAACTCGTGTAAGGAAATCCCATCAAAATCTCACATTATATAATCATGGGAATAAGTATCTGTTTGTTGATATAGACTTTTCACTCCTTGCTTGTACATAGATTATACCTCCTAGCATTGAATAAATGTGAAGTTTAAAAATTCAAAGTGCCTTCTCTCTCTTCTGCCGTCAAGAAACTGAAAAAAAAAAATTATGTGTTCCAAATTTTTATTTTAATTTAGACATACTAACTTCATTCTAAAAATATTCTCTTATTTCCTGATCCATTCCACTTGTTTTAGTTAATTAATTCAAATTGCTGAATCAGCTTAAAGCCGACTAATTCCCACACTCCAGGTGAAGGAATAAAAATCGTTCAGCTAAGCACATTCCATTAAAAGATCCCTATGTTTTCCTTGCACGAGATGTACATGTGATTGACATGCGTCAAAGATCCCTTTTAAAATCTAAAAGTATATATTCACAAGGATAAAAGTTTAATCAGCTTTTTGTCGTTCCGTTTTGTGTTGTTCTGTATTGTGCTCTTCAATTCAGCTTGTAAATAATGCTTTCTTCCTGTGATGGAATAAAACGAACTTAAAAATTCAAAGTATCATCTATGTCTTCGAAACCACCTTCTGCATCGTGTGCGTATATATATATATATATATATATATATATATATATATATATATATATATATATATATATATATATATATATATATACAGTGGCGGATTTACGCACAGGCGGTCGCCTCGTGACTTGAGACCTGGGGGGGGGGGGCTCAAAACCTATATTGTAATGCTAAATCGGCAACAATTTTTCTCCACAGATTTGTTTAGAATTTTTTTCTCTTTTATTCAGAAAAAAAAACCAAAGGAAAAGAGTAAATCAAACATAAGTTGAAATAATTATGAATGGAAAAACTAAACATAAATAATTTCAAAAGAAGTGATATTCAAGAAATTTCTAAGACATAAAAATTATAAAATCTATTATTCTTATTAACGGAGAAAGATATGGCATACCGAAACGACGGATGATCTAAATACTTTCTTTGGGGCAACTTTTTTTTTATTTATTTGATCTACAAGGATAGTGTGCTCAAATCCAATATAGTTAAAACAAGCTTTTTGTCAAACTTGAGAACATTTTTTCAAATTCGTTTGCAGATCCGTGAGATCCATTTTCCTTTCATTGGTTAATCGACTCAAGTCAATTCTCAGCTAACATAAGCTTAAAACAAATTGAATGATAAGTACAAAGGCAGTACGAATCGTTGAAAAAATATATAGAACAAATTTTTTGAAAAACGTAAGAAGTCGTGTTATTTTACACAGGTTTGTAGTATTAATTATTTTCTTATAAAAGCGGGATATTTTTAAAACAATTTCTAAGAATTATATGCTAATATAAATTAATAATAAATGTTCAGGATAAAATAGAAAAGTGCATTCAATGTATTTGAGTATCCTGAATATTTTAATTATGAATATCGGTTCAATTTGAAAAGGATATCGAAGTAGTTATAAACATACATGTCGCGATAATTTCTTGTCTAATATAATAATTTTTAAGTCAGAAAAATAACAAGATTTTACTCTTTCCCGCTCGATCATTAAAACAATTATTGCGATTTTGGTATAAATCGGTGAAATAATTATTCATTAATGATACATATGATATATATTAACTCTTTCTCTTTTTAATAAGTTAAATTCCAAGGATCTTTTACAACGATTGTTTTAGTTATTAGTTTAATAAACAAAGCAGAACAGATTGTTAATATGACAGTAAAGAACTTCGGCATGAAATTTGTGTTTTTCATTTGTATCATTTAAAATTTCATAAGTGAAAACTTTATTAGCTAATTTTAATTTTTAATTCTTAAAATGTTTGCTGTTTGTTAAATTTTTAACGATAACTTACATTTTATACATTTATACATTACATTTTATAACTTACATTTTCGGTATTAAAACTATCAACGAAATAGAACATTTATGCTTTTTATTAGTTTTTCTTTGGTAATTACAGCGGAAGTTTATTTTAAACATTCTATTTTATTTTTAATCTTCTTGAATTGATTGCTGTATGATTTTACAGAAATATGTAATCGATTAATCAAATTTTAAAGTAATAATTTCAATGTTTCTATAATACTCCATCCGTGGACCTTTATAAGATTAATTTATTTTAAATTTTGTTTCGTAATTTAATTTTTATTAGTCCGTATCAGGAAATAAAATTTATCCGTTATTTTAGCTTGTTTTGAAATTTTTTGTTTAAAAACACTTCTATTGAAAAATATTTAAGTTACTTTATGATATTTAAATAAATAATTTTTAGTTATTTTTAATATGTATTTTTATTACAAATTATCAAGGTGCAACTGCAATTTCCGGAACATCAAATAGTAGGGTGGATGAAAAATATTTAAATAAGCAATTTTCCTTCAGTCAGATTCAATTTTTCTTCAGTTTTTAAGAATTATTTTAAAATTTCTCTAATTATTATTGAAAACAAATTTTGGAATAGAAAATTTAATATGTTTTCTTTTTTTTTTATCATCTGCTTTGTTGATAGAAAATACCACTCAATCCTTCGACCTAAAGATGTTGATGCTGCTTAAAACTTTTCGAAGTTTGGAAGGAATGTAGGTAATATTTACTCTTAATAGTTACTGAATAGAGCTGTTATTTTTTCTTTTTATGATTTTTTTTCATGTATAAAGGTGCAACTCTGTTCATCTGTTTGATATTTACTTATAATGTAGAAATTGCTAAAAAGTGAGTACAAAGTTAAAAATAAAAGCTTAAATAAGCTTAATCCTTATTATTTCTAGCAGTACCCGCGCGGCGTTGGCCGTGGCATAGCACCCAAGAAGAAAAGTTAGCTTAAAACTTAATCTAGACTCCACCCGATATGACACGGGCATGTTACGCGACATTAAACTATATA